>CM075984.1:54506040-54538540 GCA_038087875.1 Malacoraja senta
TTCTATAGTTATTGGTATGTCATAGGTGCAGCAAGTAAAAATATCATTGTTCTGTTCCTGGTACATCTGACAATTAAACACTCTTGAATCTTGATATTTACTGTAAGCTTCATTGTCTTTTTATGGGTGACAACCTAGCTCCTCTACAAAGGATATTTTTCCGACCCTGGGAATATGTGAATAGTTTGCTGTAGCACGTACACACAGCCTGGCGATAGCTGCGAAGATAGACCTTCACATCCTTCATGTAAACAGATGACAGGGATTCACCTACTGGACGTCACTAATCTCCTTGCTTGTCGCTGAACGGAGTTTTTGCTGGGCTAACCCTAACCCTAATGCATGGGTTGTCCTGGAGAGGAGTGAAATGTCCACCATCACGGTCCACCCAGAGTTGCAGGTGTACAGACACAGGCAAGGATGACACATCTTGTATCCCAAAGACTATTACTGAACCAGACGGCCTTTAGTCTGTTAGTGTGAAGCAGCAACTCTTTATTCGGTCTGAATTCTATTTAGTCTGAAGAAAGGTCTTTACCCGAAACGTCACCCATTCCTTCTCTCCAGAGATGCTGCCTGACCCGCTGAGTTACTCCAGCACTCTGTGGAACGTCACCTATCTATGTTCTCCACAGATGCTGCCTGACCTGCTGAGTTACTCCAGCACTCTGTGAAACGTCACCTATCCATGTTCTCCACAGATGCTGCCTGACCCGCTGAGTTACTCCAGCATTTTGTGTCAGCTCTTTATTAACACCAGGTCTTCCACACCGACTACCACAATTCATTAAATTAACAGTAGCCAACATCATGTGGAACACACTCCACTTTTCTCCTTTTAAATACACGTGGATAGGATGAAACGACTGAAAGCAAGTCTCCTGGACATTTCTCTGCTCCCAAAATGTTGACAAGTTGGAGTTTGTGTGATTTAATTGAGTTTCCAGAGGTGTGGTGGATGGACACATTGCCTGGTGACACTGGCCCCAGGAACTGCACGGTACCAGTAGTACACTTGGACCTCATCACCCAAAGTGTGGCCTCACAACAGACGCAAGTGGTGAGCGGGTACTGCCATACTGTCTCTGAATAGAAGCTTTTTCTATTGAAGTACAACCAAGCAATTTCATTCATGAGAGAGGGGAAGAACAGGGGTTTGCTAACAACCTCCTTGAGATCATCAAGCCAGTTTGTAACCACATCTGAGAGGTAACATTTGACAATCTACCAAAACAAATAACATTTACAGAATATGGTTTTACAAACACAGGTAGTTCTCAATGCACTACAATAAGCCTTTACAGGAAGGACATAGTGAGGGGGAAATGTTCTCTGTATAAATGACAGTATTATGCAGTGATGCTGAATGCTGAGAGATCTCAATGTTCCGCAAGTAATTAACAGGACTTCATTAGCATACGTGGATGAAAATAAGTCTCAACTTTGTGTGTTTCACCAAAGTTAGGAGAAGCCATGCAGAGTAAGAGGATGCCGTAAAATTATTGACTATTAAGGTGCCATTCGTGAAGTTAATTTAACACAACCTGCATTTAAATTGTTCTTCTCACTGACATCTCAAAGCAATTCAGACAATGAAATATTTGTGGTCACTTTTGAATGTAGGACAGTCACTTTTGGCAGTATATACCTTTAGAAAGGAGATGAGGATGAATTTCTTTAGTCAGATGGTGGTGAATCTGTGGAATTCAATGCCACAGGAGGCTGTCAAGGCCAAGTGAATGGACATTTTTAAAGCAAAGATTGATAGATTCTTGAATAGCACGGGTGTCAGGGGTTATGGGGAGAAGGCAGGGGAATGGGGTTGAGAGGGAAGGATAGATCAGCCTCGATTGAATGGCGGAGTAGACTTGATGGGCCAAATGGCCTAATTCTGCACCTCGAACTTATGAACTATTTTTGTTGAGGTTTTTGTTGAAATTATTCATATTTAGAGCTATGGCTGTTTCACAATAATTGTTTAAATGATCCAATGGCTTGAGAATGGTGGTAGATGATCTGATGCAACTGTTCTGGCAGTGATCATGGTGACTTGGTAAAAGTGAAGAAATATTTGATATCAGTCTTGGTGACTCAGCAGGTTCTCTCTCCTCATTTAATGACTCGTTGCAGCAGCTATCAGTCTACCCCACACAACCCCCACTCTCCCCGCTGCTCCAGTGGTACCAACTGTCTGTTTATAGGAAAGAACTGCAGCTGCTGGTTTAAATCGTAGACACAAAATGCTGGCGCAACTCAGTGGGACAGGCAGCATCTCTGGAGAAAAGGAATGGGTGGCGTTTCAGGTCGAGGCGTCTGAAGAAGGGTCTCGAACCGAAACGGCACCCATCCCTTCTCTCCAGAGATGCTGCCTGTCCCGCTGAGTTACTCCAGCATTTTGTGTCTACCCCCAATCCTAAATGTTATCTGTCCATTCCCTCCACAGATGCTGCCTGACCAGCTGAGTTCTTCCATCACTCTGTTTTTCTAAAAATTCCAGCATCTGCAGTTCTTTACGTATACAAATTACACTGCAAATTTTGTCCTTATTATTTTACCAGCTCAGCATTGTAAAGCAATCTTTTTCCAGAGTTGGTACTCTGCTTTTGGGAATTTGTCCCTGAAAGTGCAACTATTTGTTGTTCTGGATTTATGACACCTTGGTTGTGTTAGCCACGTACTACTGGACATTTCTGATTCTTTATTTAAACAATCAGTTTAAAAAAGTGTTTTCTTGTAAGAATCCTTTTCAACATAACTGCCATTCCCTTTCTAAAAGATGCTGCCCCTTTACTCTGCTTTTCTCCCTTTCTTCCCTCGTGCTCCATATTATGAAGTGAGAACGTGACAAGAATGCCCTCACTGCACAGGGAGCCACAATTTGGACACATTGTCTGTAAGGGCCGTAGAAACACATTCAACAATAATCAGCCCGGCCAACAGGGACTGGACACCCGGGATGGGACGGGGACGGCCCAGCAGCAACTCAACAGCGCCCGAAGAGCCGGAGACCCGGGCCCAACCCCGACCACGGACGAAATGCAGGCCTGCACATAACGCAGCACCACAGCTGCTGAGAATGTTTATAGCGAGTGACCTATGCACAGTTGGAATACTGAACTTGCTTATTCCTACACGTCACCTGTCCGTGTCCTCCAGAGATGCTGCCTGAGCCGCTGAGTTACTCCAGCACATTGTGATCTATCACAGAGGTCATCCTTCCCCAGAGTCTCTTCTAAACTCAATTTGGAAAAGGATATTTTATGAGAGAAATCAAATAAAGATGTTGGTTTTCAAATCTATCTGACATGGTTGAATTGTTTTGCTGCTTTCATTGAAACAAATTTTGAAGTCATGTTCTCCCATTTTTCTGGATCAAATTCGCTGGATAGCACGCAACAAAAGCTTTTCACTGTACCTTGGTACACATGACAATAAACTAAACTGAACTAAAACACACTGACAGTTAGCCATCGGCTTCATGACATGGAAACCTGTAAATTAGTCTCACAACAGCTGGACCAGTTCAGTGAAATGGTAACAATCTGCAAAAGAAGGTCGACAACTTGAAAGGCACATTGAATCTTTCCAGATGAAGTAGCAAGGGTGGAAAACATCCACTGTGTCTCTGGAACTGGTCCAATAAACCCAAACCTATATGCTGCCAGAACAACATGCCTAATGCCATGCATGGAGCCCACGGCCCTGTGACTCTCCAACTCCCATCTGGGCCCCGATACTCAAACATGAAAACACACTCAGCCTCATTATCAGGCCTGGGTTATAAATACCTCCTGTTCAGGAGACTTTCTATTATACATGAAGGTGCACTTATTGCAACTCGTCAGATCAACACGATGGCATTCAGGAAATGTTTCATTTCACCTTCCATTAGTCTATGACTTATAAACGCAGTGCAGACCCCTCAATCACTTCGTTTTGTTTGAAGTAAAGCTCTTCAAAAACCACTGCAGCGGATCGACCACACTGCTAACACTCATTACTCCAGCGCTGGGTTGCTGTGGTAACAAATCTGTTCTGAGCATTTTGCCAGAATCACAGCACCTCCCTCACCTGCCCCGTGGGACAAGTTGTGAAATCCTTCAGCACAGATTATTTCCTCGTTTTGTTTAAAAATTGTGAATTCAATTTGTTTCTATAGATTTTCTCCTTAAAAAGTCATCAAGCAGTGGCGATAGAAGAACCTTTAAAAAGGTGTCATTGATAAATGATATTTTTACACTATTCATCTATTTTTATTTCATTGTAATTTTTCAAAATTTGTTTATTTCTGTGCAGATAGATAATGCAGAGCCACAGAGCAGATATGTTCGTCAAATATCAGGGCAGTAAAAATATTACCAAAATAGCTAAGGGGTGGAATATAAAACAGGAGCCATCTTTCCCTCTGGCAATAGAACATTTCTCAATTTAAGTTAAATTTATTCAACTCCAAGTCTACAGGGATTGAACTGAAAATAGAAATCACACCAGATAGTCATACAGCAGGGAAACTGGCCCTTTGGCCCAACTCGGCCATGCTGACCAAGATACTCCATCTAAGCTTGTCCCATTTGCCCGCGTTTGGCCCATATCCATCTAAATTTGTCATATCCCTGTACCTATACAAGTGTCTTTTAAATGTTATTTAATTTGCTTCAACTAACACTTCTGGCAGCTCGTCCCATATACCCAACAACCTGCGTGAAAAGCTGCCACCGCAGGTTCCTATTAAAGCTTTCCCTTCTCAGCTTAAACGGAGAATATCTGGTTCTTGATTCCCCTACCCTGGGAACAAGACTGTGCACTAACCCTCATGTGCATTGCCCTGATGATTTGAGTCACGTCTGCCACCTTCACTTCAGCACTGGCCGGCAGTCATCTCCGTACCTGTAAACAGGCTGCATCTCCCTGGCGATACCCAGAACAGCTCCAGGCTGGAACTTGTCAAACTGTTCAAACAGCTCCCTGATGTTACACATGTACTTCACATCCAGGTCCAACTGCACAATATGAGTCAACTCTGCAAAACAAAAGGAGGAAAGAACATCAGGTCAGGTCCAGGTCAGTGGGAATTGACAGGATGCATGATATCCTATGTTTGTTCAAAGGCTCTAAAACATCTCTGACAGAGTTTAAATGTTAAATGGTCAGAGACAGCGAACAAACATGGGAGAAAAAGGAAGACATCTGTGAGAATTACAGTAAGCTTCATTCTACCATGAAGGGCCGAATGGCCTACTCCTGACCTATTGTCTATCATATAATGAAAGGTGTTGCTCATTTTCTTTTCATTTGTTTCTTGTGACAATGAACCAGTAAATGTTTAGAGATGTTGAATCTAAGTGGTACAGCTCAGAAACAGGCTGGCCATTCGGCCCCTCATGTTCTATCTTATGTTAATCCCATTAACCCACATCAGGACTGCAGCCTTCCAATTCCTTGGACATTCAAGTAGTTGCCTGGGTGCATGATAATGCCATGAGTATTTGTCTCCAGGGAGGACATTCCAGCCTGCAACCATCACAGATCCTCTCCAAACCTCCATCCTCTCAGCTTAAATACCTCCACCAGTGAATAATGGTTTTACTATCTACTCCATCTATCACCCTTATCATTGTATATACTTCCCTCAGCTCAAGGCCTCTCCATTCTCTAAAACTGAACCAGTCCATTCCAGCCAACATCCTGTTCAATCTCTTCTGCACCCTGTCAAGAGCAATCACATTCTTCCTCTAGGGTGGTGACCAGAACTGCACACAATTCTCTAGATGTAAAAGTTGCAACATGACATCCTTTTTAGTTTTAGTGATACAGTGTGGACACTGAGTCCATGCTGACCAGCGATCACCGACCAGCCATCAGTTCCATGTCCTACACACTGGGGGCAATTTACAGAAGCCAATTAACCTATAAACTTGCATATCTATGGAATGAGGGGGGGAACCAGAGCACGTGGAGAAAACCCGCCTGCTCTTTGTAGGTGGAGACCTGCACTAGTCTCTCGCCCCCCCCCCCCTCCCCTTCACTGAATCCCCCAACCATAAGATGTTTCCTTCATGCTGATGAAAAATATTCATTTAGGATATCACCCCATACCTTCCATCTCTTTACAGGTTGTCTGTAATGGGCACTCACTCTTCCAGGGCTATTCTTTTGCCATGAATATACTTATAGACCTCCACCAGATATACCATAATGCCACCTGTCAATGGTTTTGTATTATATCTCTTAGCTTTGCTAAGTTCGTTATACTTTTTATACTCTTGATGGATCGTCTCCATCAGTAGTTACCATTACAAGCTTCCATTTTTCTCTTTATCCAAGCCTCAACATCCAGGGTTCCCCATTCCTAGTACCCCTGTCACCATCCTTTTCCTCCAGAGATGCTGCCTGACCCACTGGGTTACTCCAGCAATTTGTGCCTATCATCTATATTGCTCCAGGTGATTGTATCTGTATATCTAAACAACTGTTCTGAGCCCCGTTGCTGCCAACTCAGCTATAAAACGCTTAATGTTTGAGTAAAACAGTGCTAAACTGTTCATTTCCCACGGGCCACATAATCCTGATTAACGAAAAACACTTTGGTTAATGCAACTCCATTATAATTAGATCCATTGTTCTCATTCACCTAACCGTAAAGTGGACTAACTCTGACAGAGCCCGAACCACAATGACAGCAGAATGATTCAGGAGCCAGGCACACTCTGCCTTCTTCACCCCAACAACACTCAAAGCCCCATCTTCACCTCAAACTTCTTAATCTATTCACCCCTTCAGAAATTGAGAGATTTTTCTCTATCTCTAAAGGGCCAGAGAGATGGACTACCTCTTCCAACCTTTTTTCCTTTAAGGCAGTCCTTGAATATTTCACTGTACCTCGGCACACGTGACAATAAACTCAATAGATTTCCCTGGACTCTTGGTCACCTGGAATGCCTTGCCCCAACTGTGAAGCAGCTTCAAATACTGTTCCTTCATTAAGCTGCCATTTCAATGAACGACAATATTTGTTCTATGGATTAGGCATTCCCTTGGTATAAAGTTCAATAAAAATCAGTACAATGTTTGAGTAACCGAGCTTTCAACTGCTCATTTCCCACAGAGAACACAAGTTCTCATTGAAACAGAATTCTTGGCAAATCCATTCTAACAATTGGGATTTAGTGCATTTTCCCCACAGTACAAAATGATCAATCTCATTTTCAGATCAAAAACTATTTCATTATTGAAAATGAGTATTTTAGTTTTGTAAAGATAAACACAATCATTTGTATTAAATGATTAAATAGGTGCCAAGTACATTTCTGAACATTTTAAAGCTGTACAAACAGTGGTAGAGGTTAAGTGTTCACTCATGGCTCTCATTGGCCATGTCCACCTGCGCTTGGGAAGGTAGTGCCACCTTCTCAAATCACTGTAGTTCTTCTGCTAAAGGACCTGCCACATTACTAACAGGTGGACAATTTCACAATGTAGACCCAATGAAGGAATGGCCATGTATTTCCAAGTCAGGAATGTGTATGACTGGGGGAGGAGTGTGGAGAGATGGAGCTGCCTCATCTTGTGTACTGTTAGAATACCTGGGACCTGTGTATCAGACACACCGGTTGTGGAGCAAACCAACATGAAAGTGGTGGACAGGCAGCTAATAGAAGGCTGCTTTCTCCTGGATTGTGTTGACCTTTGTCGTGCTGTAGCATCACAAGGTCTACAGCTATGACCATCACCAACAAGCCTATAACGCTTCCTCCCAGCAATACATGACATAGAAACATAGAAATTAGGTGCAGGAGTAGGCCATTCGGCCCTTCGAGCCTGCACCGCCATTCAATATGATCATGGCTGATCATCCAACTCAGTATCCCGTACCTGCCTTCTCTCCATACCCTCTGATCCCTTTAGCCACAAGGGCCACATCTAACTCCCTCTTAAATATAGCCAATGAACTGGCCTCGACTACCCTCTGTGGCAGAGAGTTCCAGAGATTCACCACTCTGTGTGAAAAAAGTTCTTCTCATCTCGGTTTTAAAGGATTTCCCCCTTATCCTTAAGCTGTGACCCCTTGTCCTGGACTTCTCCAACATCGGGAACAATCTTCCTGCATCTAGCCTGTCCAACCCCTTAAGAATTTTGTAAGTTTCTATAAGATCCCCTCTCAATCTCCTAAATTCTAGAGAGTATAAATCAAGTCTATCCAGTCTTTCTTTATAAGACAGTCCTGACATCCCAGGAATCAGTCTGGTGAACCTTCTCTGCACTCCCTCTATGGCAATAATGTCCTTCCTCAGATTTGGAGACCAAAACTGTACGCAATACTCCAGGTGTGGTCTCACCAAGACCCTGTACAACTGCAGTAGAACCTCCCTGCTCCTATACTCAAATCCTTTTGCTATGAAAGCTAACATACCATTTGCTTTCTTGACATAGTTGCCAAGGCCCAGGCCACAACCATCTGCAGCTCACTACTGATCAGAAACTCAACTAGATCAGCTACAAATGGCTAGAAGAGCAACTCAAAAGCGGAGGTAACTGGTGGTCAATGACTTGCCTCTGAAAAGCACATGGCCTTTCCACAATTTACAGGTTTGTCAGGCACCGAATCCACAAGAACACTGCAACAAAGTCCGTGCTGATTCGGATCAGTGCAAGGACCACTTCACTTCCGGCTCTGCTAGATTCTCCTTTTTCTCCTGAAAATGCTGTACGTGAAGGGGAGGGAACGCCGAATGGGAAGACTTTGCCTGGCACTGCTACACACTGATTCACAAATGTTTGTTTTCTAATTCTTCTCAGTTGGTTTATTGTTGTCGTGTGTACCGAGAGCTTTATTTTGTGTCCTCTCCAGTCGGATCAGGTTACACTATAGGCAAGTACAATCAAGCCATAGACTGGTATAATAAGTAGTGCACAGAGAAAATTACCAGAGTGCAGAATATCATGTTACAGCATTATAGAGTTACAATTACAGAGAAAAAGTCCAAGGTGTACAATGAAGTAGGTTGGAAGATCGGGCTTACATCCAGGCTTATAGGAGGACTGGTCAGTAGGAAGGTGATGTTACTGAACTGGGGGCACATGCTTTCAAGCTTCTGTATCTTCAGGCTATTGGGAGTAGGGGGGGGAAGAGGGAATGACCAGGGTTTGAGTGGTCCTTGGTTATGTTGGCTGCTTACCCGAGGCAGCATGAAGGTAATCTGAACATAAACTCTTTCTGTAAAACAAGTGAAGTGCAGCGAGGCCGTTCTCCCAGGGGAAGCCGTGACGGTGGATGAGTTTCTCTCCACAGCTGTCACGTTACCATGTTTTAAACTGAACCGGTGAATGAAAGGATAGCTGATGGCATTGAGAACATTCAATGGTGCTGTATCATTAGACTGAAATACCAGCTTTAGATTCAATGGGATGGTATTTACAATTACAAGTATATTAAATAACTTGTATTCACTTTTAATCTTGTTTAGATATATTCTGGTTTGCAACAGCCGCAGGTTGGCTACATTCCCACATGGGAGAGGGGAAGGAGATTAGGAGCAGACCTGCACGGATGGACAAATGATGAGGAGTCAAATATCACCTCCTCCATCTGCCAGTTTATTAATAAATGAGAACCAGGCTGAAGACAGAACACTCAGATGGAAAGTTTAAAAAAAAGAGACAGAGGATGGAAAAAACCCAGACTGGCAGCAAATATGAGAATAATCCAGAAGTCTGTGGAACGCCAAGAGTTCACGTTCTAGCAGTAGAATTAGGCCATTCAGCCCATCGAGTCCACTCCGCCATTCAATCATGGCTGCCTCCTAATCCCATTTTCCTGCCTTCTCTCCATAACCCTTGACACCCGTTCTAATCAAGAATTTGTCTACCTCTGCCTTAAAAATATCTGCTGACTTGGCCTCCACAGCCCACTGTGGCAATGAGTTCCACAGATTCACCACCCTCTGACTAAAGAAGTTCCTCCTCACATCCTTTCTAAAAGAGCGCCCTTTAATTCTGAGGCTGTGACCTCTGGTCCTAGACTCTCCCACCAGTGGAAACATCCTCTCCACATCCACTCTATCCAGGCCTTTCATTATTCTCTAAGTTTCAATGAGGTCCCCCCTCAACCAGTGCTGTCAAACACTCATCACACGTTAACCCACTCACTCCTGGAATCATCCTTGTAAACCTCCTCAGGACCCGCTCCAGAGCCAGCACCTCCTTCCTCAGATACCTTACTATGTTTTCTATCTCCTTCCTGTGGTTGTAGGAGGTGGGACAAGCAGAATGCAATCTGCTGAGCAAAGCATCGAAGAACTGCCACACTAAATGGGCTCTAACACCAAGGAAAAGATGCAGCTCAAGTTAGCTGAAGTTGAGGCAAGAACACAT
Source organism: Malacoraja senta (assembly GCA_038087875.1). Lineage (NCBI taxonomy): Eukaryota > Metazoa > Chordata > Chondrichthyes > Rajiformes > Rajidae > Malacoraja > Malacoraja senta. The sequence goes on from CM075984.1 coordinate 54,516,412, forward strand.
ACTGTAAACATTCAAGCAGTCACAGATAATCTGCAGGTTGATCACCCTTCTTCAAGACTGGGAAGACAGAAAAGTAAAGAGTTTGGGAGAGGAGTGGACTTCTCAAAGAGCCTAGCTCAGACTGGACAAGGCCATGGTTGCCACAGTGATATCCAGCCATCAGAGGTTCTGCTGGGTGCGTTAAATGAGGAGAATTGGAGAGAGATCCAATGGATATTATTAATGCAGAGATAGATAGAATTCTAGATTTTAGTAAAATTCTGCAGGTGTTGAATTCTGAAACAAAACAAAGAAGCCCAAGAGATAATCATTGGGTCCACTGTGCCGGCGGAGAAGGTGTTGATATTTCAGGCACACATCATTCTTCAGTCTAGCTTGTACATGGAGGACTGGTGATAGTCCCCTCCCATTCCGTATCCGACCTCTCTGTCCTGGGTCTCCTCCATGGCCAGGGCGAGCAACACCGGAAATTGGAGGAACAGCACCTCATATTCCGCTTGGGGAGTCTGCATCCTGGGGGCATGAACATTGAATTCTCCCAATTTTGTTCGCCCTTGCTGCCTCTTCCCCTTCCTCAGCCCTCGGGCTGTCACCTCCCATCCCTCAGCCTTCGGGCTCCTCCTCCGCCTTTTCCCTTTCTTCTACGCACCCCCCATCAGTCTGAAGAAGGGTTTCGGCTCAAAACGTTGCCTATTTCCTTCGCTCCATAGATGCTGCTGCACCCGCTGAGTTTCTCCAGCATTTTTGTGTACTGAGGACTGGTGATAGATGTATTACATAAAGCAGCACCATGCTCCATGCTTTGTGGGAAATCATTCATAGCTTTGGAATGTAATCTTAATAGAATTTTCGCCAGTCTACATCCAATGTGAGACTCCAGTCTAGTATAACAAACAGCTCTAATTAACATGGACATGGAAAAGACAAAAATATAAACTTTGGCTTGGCACAAATTGAGAAAAGTACATTTTAAACATTGGCAAATGGTAGTTTCCTTTGGCAACAGCAGGCAAGGTGGCTTTTAAGAGATCCAATGCAGACCTGTGACTTTCACATAGCGAGAACAAGCCAGGAAATCCTCCTCAGAGTTATAGAGATACAGCATGGAAACAGGCCCTTCGGCCCAACTTACCCACTCCGACCAACATGCCACATCTACATTAGTAGAGCCAGGATTTTGCCATAAATGCCATGTGCCTTTTTTGATAATTTCACCAGGATAATGCCTTTTTCATGACCGAGTGCCTAAATCAGCCCTTTTTTGACATTTTGCTAAAAGGTCGTGCTTTTTTTCTCTATAGTTGTACCGTGATTACAATGACGTTTTCTATGTTAACACGTAAATATTAATGTCATTATTAACGTGTTAACATAGTATAACTTACAAGAAAACTTCCACCACCGGGCAAAACCGGGGGCGCCACCGTCGGTCGTTCATTCGTTCGTGCCGCTGCCCGCTGGTTCAGTTTTCTCCAAGATCTATTTAAGAAAGAACTGCAGATGCTGGAAAAATCAACGGTCGACAAAAAATGCTGGAGAAACTCTGCGGGTGAGGCAGCATCTATGGAGAGAAGGAATAGGTGACGTTTCGGATCGAGACCCTTGTTCAGACTGATGTGTGGGGGGGGGCGGGAAAAAGGAAGAGGCGGAGACTGTAGGACTAGAAGGAGAGCTGGGAGGGGAAGGGAGAAGACAAGGGCTATCTAAAATTAGAGGTCAATGTTGATACTGCTGGGGTGTAGACTACCCAAACTTGTCTCCTGGCTCCAGTTGCAAATCTGAGTTTTCGAGTGATCTGTGCAAGGCGTTCATTGATGCTGGAATTCCACTCTGGAAATTGGAAAACAAATCTCTCAGGGTTTTTTTTTTAGAGAAATACACAGAGGAACCTATACCAAGCGAGTTATGTTGACAGCAACTTCAACATTGTTGTGCAGAAAATTAGAGATGAAGTTGCATGCAACAAAATATGGATCTCAATAGACGAGACAACCGATGCTGTGGGGAGTTATGTTGCCAGTGTAGTCATCGGTACACTGGAGGCAGTTCAACCATCAAAGGAGTTGACATCGGAAGTATTGGAGAAGTCAAACAGCTCAACTATTGCTCAGTTGTTTACATCTTCACTTGCTGTACTTTGGCCAAAAGGTATAAAACACAAGAATGTTCTTCTGTTTATTCCCCAAAATGTTGCATTTGACATGCTTAGCTACCTCCTCAGCCCGTTTTGACAAGGTGGGGTACATGGCTCTCTGCTGTACTCTACTATGCCGCAAATTTGAAAAGATAAAAGAAATTGTCAACTATTTTGAAGAAGAAGAATCTGCTGCAGTCAGGATCGTCAGTGAAATCATGCAGAAAAAGTCCTTTCACCGCGATCTTGTGTTTATTACTTCCAATTTTGCAAACTTCCCACAAGCTATCACTTCCCTTGAGAAACGTGGCAAAACATTAGTGAATAACTTGCAGGTTTTCAACAAAGTAACTGACGATATTCGTAAAGTTCCTGGCGATGTAGATAAAGACATACAAGGAAAATGTGAGAGTGATTTTAGATAACAAATATCTGGAAAAAATATAAAACATAGTTAAAGTTCTCAAAGGTAGTTGTAATCCACAAGATATCAACATGAATATAGAGTCTGTAGCTTGTTTCGGGTATGCACCAGTGACCTCAGCTGAGGTAGAAAGAAGGTTTTCACAAATGAAGCATATTCTGTCTGACAGACGGCATAGTTTAACACCAGATAATTTGGAAAAAAATGCTAGTAATTATGTGCAACCAGACAACTTTGGTCATATAATGTAGTATACCATTTTTGTAATTTTATGATGCCCTTTTGCCTGCCTATTTCAGAGTTTTTTAGTGCCTAAACATCCTGGCTCTATACATTAGTCTCACCTGTCTGCTTTTGGCTCATATCCCTCTAAACCTGTCCTATCCATCTCCCTGTCCAAATGTGTCTTAAACATTGCGATAGTCCTCGGGAAGGTGTTGCTTATGCAACAAACAGCAGCTGATGCGGGTTTTTTTATTAGTTTTAGAGATACAACACGGAATAAGGCCCTTCGGCCCACACCGATCCCCGCACATTAGTAGCAATGTTACAACATTTTGAGATTTTAAAAATAAAGTCTGCAATTTATCCCATCAGATAAAGCATAAAAAGAAGTTTAATTTGACACTTAATTCACTTTCATATCTTCAGTATTAAAAAAGTTATGGCCATTATCATACTCAGAAATTAGCATCTAGTTCCCTATTGCTTTTCCATTGACTTAACACAAAAGCTGTGATCGAGGACAGTTAAAAGCCCATAACTTTCTTAAAAATTATGATAACTGAAAGAAATTTTCAGTTATTATAGATTGAAGCATTCTGAAACAAATATGAAACAATCTTACTTCGAAGACATGAAAGTAAAGCATATAATTAGTTAGTTACCTAATTGTAGCTAATTACAAAATTCAATTACTAGATCTAAACATCTATCAATTTCTTAAGAATAGATTAACATTTTTAGATAGCCTAAGTGTCCAAATAACATTCACACAATAATTCACAATATAACATAATTTTTAAATCTAATTTTCATGAATTTACAGGCCAAATGGAAGGAATTGAATGTTTAATATCTGTAAATTAATGGGGATTTAAATCATCTTGTGTGAGGATTTCTGGAACGCGATCTTTTGGAACGTTCATTTGCGGTGAATTTAACCCCGTATTGGCATGAGAAATACTGCCGTTAATTCGGGGAATAAAATCGCCGTGTCGCATGTAAAAATGTGAATTAAAGGCTTCTTAAGAAGCACTTTTATACATTTAAAGAAACCACTTTCGTTTACCTGTCCCGTGTGTGAAATCCGTCCCCGTTATCGGCGTTGACGCTTCAGGAGCTGCTTTTAAAATTACTCTAGCGCTGACATTGACGATTTAATAAAAATAAAAATACACAAATCGCCACTAGGAACGATTTGTCAGCCAAGGCTTGTACTCCAACAAAATATTAACCAGGACAAGGGAGGAGAAACCCGCGTTTTAACCCCGCCCCCTTTAAAGGTGCCAAAATCGCGCACACGGCCAGTGGCAGAATTACAGCGCGACTGAATGTAAGTTTTGTAACATACCTAACATTAGCACTATCCTACACACACTCAGAACAATTAACATTTACCTGTCCCTCACCATACTTGTACATACTTGTACATATAACACTAAACTCAACTTGACTTGCACGTTTACCTGAGAATGGGCACATCTAAAAAATTTTGTCTGTTGAAAGGCTGCTTCCGAAAAGATATTAACAAAGTAAATCGTTATGTTAGACCAAGGGACAGATCGAACATTTATTTCTATTTGAAATGGTAAAAGCTATTATATTTTAGAGTGCAGTTCCACAACGATGATGCCATAGAATCAAAGTGACCCAAGTGAATGAAAGGTGGCCCCATGGCGCTGCCAGGCTGAGGTCAGACAACTACGCTCACAGTGAGGAGCAGTTCAGTGAGGCATGGAGTTACTGCAGGGTGGTGTAGTGGGGCATGGAGTTACTGCAGGGTGGTGTAGTGGGGCATGGAGTTACTGCAGGGTAGTGTAGTGGGGCATGGAGTTACTGCAGGGTAGTGTGGGACATTGTGAGGCATGGAGTTACTGCAGGGCGGTGTGTGGTGGAGCATGGAGTTACTGCAGGGTAGTGTGGGACATAGTGGGGCATGGAGTTACTGCAGGGTAGTGTGGGACAGAGTGGGGCATGGAGTTACTGCAGGGTAGTGTGGGACATAGTGGGGCATGGAGTTACTGCAGGGTAGTGTGGGACATAGTGGGGCATGGAGTTACTGCAAGGCGGTGTGGGATAGATGCCCATTGTACCAACATCACGATAACTGCGCACAACTCTGTGTAGTTCTGTGACAAATGCAAGTTTTAATTTTAAGACAATAAGGACTATTTATTTGACCTGGCAGTCTCAAAGTTTAGAGCTTTGAATGCAAACACGACACTTGAAGTTTATTCCACTTCAATTTCCTGCCACAAATTCTCATGGGCAAAAACTAGTTAAGCTGGACTGTGCAGAAAGGAACTGCATATGCTGGTTTAAACTGAAGATAGCCACAAAAAGCAGGACTAACTCAGCGGGACAGGCAGCATCTCTGGAGAGAAGGAATGGGTGACGTTTCGGGTCGAGACCCTTCTTCAGACTGATGTCAGGGGAGTGGGCGGGACAGAGATAGAAGGTACTCGGAGACAGTAAGACTGGTGGGAGAACTGGGAAGGGGGAGTGGATGGAGAGAGATGGAAAGCAAGGGCTATTTGAAGTTAAAGAAGTCAATGTTCATACCGCTGGGGTGTAAGTTATCCAAGTGAAATATGAGGTGCTGTTCCTCCAATTTGCAATGGGCCTCACTCTGACAATGGAAGAGGCCCAGGACATTTCTCTAACTTCAAAAAGACCTTGCTTTCCCACTTTCCATCCCCTCCCCCTTCCCAGTTCTCCCACCAGTCTTACTGTCTCCGACTACATTCCATCTCTGTCCCACCCACTCCCCCTGACATCAGTCTGAAGAAGGGTCTCGACCCGAAACGTCGCCCATTCCTTCTCTCCAGAGATGCTGCCTGTCCGGCTGAGTTACTCCAGCATTTTGTGTACCATAAGAATGGTAGTTCATTGCACTTCAATATGAGTGTTTCTGTAAATACAGCACTCAGTAGTGAAGCTGAAGGTCTACAAACTTCCAGGTTATTTTCCTGTTTTTCATGTAATATTGCAATTGTTTCATATCCTGTATTTTAAGTAGAAAGTGAGCTTAGAAATCAATAAGAGACTGATGTCATAAATTTAAAAAATTACGGTGTCCCCCGCAAATTTTGAATGTATTACATTTTGGTCAGATTTTGGTCGATTTTGATCACAAATTAGCTCAAAAGGATTATAGGGCCCAATTTTTTAATGCAGTGGTATTTCAGTATGATTTAATAACTTTCAAATTTGGCCACCCATGTCACAGGTTGGTACCCTTATTTACGGAAACACCCATTTGCAAGCTCTTTACTAAAATCTGCAACAGATTGGTTCTGAATTAATCATTCTTTCAAAGAAAAATAGAAATTTCTTTCAGAGACTTTTACTTTAAAAAACTGAAACGTGTACTGCTGAATTACACGCAATCCACAAGTCCTCTTTGAACTAGCAATCTTACACCAATCTTTACCAGGTGTGCAGCACCTCTAGTTTGTTCAGTTTAGTTTATTGTCACGTGTACCGAGGTACAGTAAAAAGCTTTTGTTGCGTGCTAACCAGTCAGCGGAAAGACAATACATGATAACAATCAAGCCATTTACAGTGTATGGATACATGATAAGGGAATAACGTTTAGTGCAAAGTAAAGCCAGTAAAGTCTGAGGGTCACCAATGAGGTAGATAGTAGTTCAGCACTGCTCTCTGGTTGTGGTAGGATGATTCAGTTGCCTGATAACAGCTGGGAAGAAACTGTCCCTGAATCTGGAGGTGTGCGTTTTCATACTTCTGTACCTCTTGCCTGATGGGAGAGGGGAGAAGAGGGAGTGGCCGGGGTGAGACTGGTCCTTGATTATGCTGCTGGCAGTGCCGAGGCAGCGCGAGGTATAAATGGAGTAAATGGAAGGGAGGTTGGTTTGTGTGATGGTCTGGGCTGTGTCCACAATTCGCTGTAATTTCTTGCGGTCTTGGATTGGGCTGTCCTGAACAACTCTTATTATTATTTAAACTTTTCTACTGTCTATAAACTTTTGTTCTCTTCTGGTAATTGGTTATGTGAATCTATCAAAATACTCTCCACCCTTTGAACTTCTACAGATTGCCTTCCTGATCCAAGAGCTTCAAGCCTCCCACAACCATTCCAGTTACATTGCCATGCAACATGTGGTCTATCTTGGCAACAAACCTCAAAAAACCTCAACACACCCTCCTGACTATGAAACTTATGGCCACCATTCCATCTCCTCAAAGCCTACACGCGTGAGGTCAGGTTCAGTTGAGGGCAGTGACTCAGCAACTCTCTGGAATAATTCAGCTGAAGCAACAACGACCAAACATGGGAGTGAAATCCCAGTGAATAAAAGTAACCCCACTCTCAGACTTTCAGCTCATTGCCAAACGACATGCAAAGAAAGTTAAATTGACGGGTTGCGCCGTCAGCGATGGCAACCTCGCCAACGGTCTGTCTGTCTGTCTGTTCGTCTTTTTTTGTTATTTTTAGTGTGTTTTAAAAAGTTTGTGTTAATGGTCTCTGGTTTGTTTAATGTGTGTGTGTGTGGGGGGGGGGAGGTGGTCGGGGGAAACTTTTTTCAATCTCTTACCATGCCGGAGATGCGATTGTTTTCCGGATCGTATCTCCGGTTGCTCTGCGGCCTAACATCATGGAGCTGCCAGCCTTGCTCGAGACTGACTTAAAGGACTTATCATTGGAGCCTGCGATCCCTTGCCTGGGATTGACGCTCCAACCGCGGCCTGCGGATTCAACATCGAGGAGCTCGCAGTCTCGGGTAGAGACCGATGTCGGGAAGCTCCAAAGTCGCAAGAGGTTCAACCATCCCCGACCCAGGGTCCGATCGCCCGGCGCGGGGGAGCTGAGATCCCCCCGATGAGGGAGCTTGATCGCCCCGACGTGGAGGGCCCGACCACCAGCTACGGGAGTAAGATCGTCCCGTCAACGGCGGGCACGAGGCCCCCGACCACTGGAGGACAAAGGGAAGAGATTGCATTTTTTTTCCGCCTTCCATCACAGTGAGGAATGTGGAGGAGTCACTGTGGTGGATGTTCATGTTAAAATGTATTTTGTGTGTTCTGTTGCTTATTATTGGTATGACTATGGCAAATCAAATTCCTCGTATGTTGCAAAACATACTTGGCTAATAAAGTATGATTATGATTATGATTATTATGATATGTTAATACCTGCCAAAGCCACATTCACGTAGGAGAGGATATTGTGTGAATGATTTCACAGAACAAACATTCAGTGATTGCAGGATATTTCTAGTGCCACTGCTGAGACAACACACACAGGTTTACCTGCTGGCATGATTCTGTGCATGACCACGGACAGGAAGAAAATGGAGTCACTGTAGTAGGAGCCAGCGCCAGCACTGAAGAGCTGCTGCATCGGTTCAACCACAGGGAATAACTCGTGGGTCATGGTGTCCACGTCATGGAAGGTGAGCTGTCACACAGAGTGCACAGGGTTAGTTGTGTTTCTAGTTTAGTTTATTGTCACATGTTGTACAGTGAAAACGCTTTTGTTGTGTGCTAACCAGTCAGCGGAAACATATAACGTGCACACAGGCAGAGAAACATAATGAGACAAAAATCTTCGTGTCCCCGAGGATCTGGATCTATAAATTCCATTCCCATCTTGCATCTTGACAACAATTGTGCAACATCAACATGGAGCTGCCGCCTGTTATGGGGTCACGGCTCTGCTGTGATCGGGGGAAATGTACTGATATCTGCAATCTCATTCAATGCAAGCAGGTTTTTATTTAAAGACATTATAAATGTAATTCTGCTTTTATGCCGAGACAAATCACTACAAAGAGGTTAGGAGTGACCAAGGTCCAATCCTGTCCCCTGCACACGCACACATGACCCTATGGATGTTCCAGTTTCCACCCTGCTCCCCAAGATATACTGGACGTTGGCTTAGGTTAACTGGTTCCGACCTCAGTGTGGTCAGATGGTGGGAGAATCAGGCGTGTGAAGATGTGAGAGCAGAGGGGTAACAGGGAAACGTGGAGGAGCAGTTTAACCACATTGTTCTGAGAGCCCCCTCAACAGAACAGGCTGCATGACCTCCAAACATGGATCTGGATCACATGCAGGCAGAGGAGAGTAGGTCACCTTGGCAACATGGGTGGCATGGATATAGTGGGATATAGACCTGTGCTGTTCTGGTCTAAAATATAAGGTGTAAATAATGTGGTCAACTTGATAAAGCCTCAAATTTCAAAACGTGAACTAACAAAAATAGGACAAGTATCTCAAACTCTCAGCTGAAGCACCACAGATAATGTGGACAAAGATTTGTGGTGCATTCATTCATAGGTTTGAAGATCAAAAGCCAAGTGTTAAAACATTCCAGAGAACTTTGGAGAGGGGAGATTTAGGAAGAGATTTATTTAAAGGAAAAAGGAAGAGGTTAGGATAGCTGGGCCCTCGAGCATCTGAAGGTTTGACCATCAGGGAAGTGTTTGGAATACAGGGATGGTCGCATTTTCCTACATTTGGCTCAAATCCCTCTAAATCCTGTATCTGTCCAAATGCCTTTTAAGTCATAACTGTATGCACTTGGAAACATAGAAAATAGGTGCAGGAGTAGGCTATTCGGCCCTTCGAGCCTGCACCGCCATTCAATATGATCATGGCTGATCATCCAACTCAGTATCCTGTACCTGCCTTCTCTCCATACCCCCTGATCCTTTTAGCCATAAGGGCCACATCTAACTCCCTCTTAAATATAGCCAATGAACTGGCCTCAACTACCTTCTGTGGCAGAGAGTTCCAGAGATTCACCACTCTCTGTGTGAAAAATGTTTTTCTCATCTCGGTCCTAAAGAATTTCCCCCTTATCCTTAAACTGTGACCCCCTTGTCCTGGACTTCCCCAACATCGGGAACAATCTTCCTGCATCTAGCCTGTCCAACCCCTTAAGAATTTTATGTTTCTATAAGATCCCCCCTCAATCTTCTAAATTCTAGCGAGTAGAAGCCGAGTCTATCGCCTTTCTTCATATGAAAGTCCTGACATCCCAGGAATCAGTCTGGTGAACCTTCTCTGTACTCCCTCTATGGCAAGAATGTCTTTCCTCAGATTTGGAGACCAAAACTGTACGCAATACTCCAGGTGTGGTCTCACCAAGACCCTGTACAACTGCAGTAGAACCTCCCTGCTCCTATACTCACTTCTATAGTTTCCTCTGGCAGCTCATTGCAGATACAGACTACCTTCAGTGAAAAAGTTGCCCCTCTCACCTTAAGTCTGTGCCTTCTAATGTTAAAATCCCTCTACCCTGGGATAAAGACCGTGAGCTTTCATTTTATCCGTGCCCCTCATGATCTTGTACACCTCAATAAAGTCACCCCTCAGCCTCCTACACTCCATAGATAAAGTCCCAGCCTATCCAACCTCTCCCTGTAACTCACGCCCGCAAGCCCAGGTAACATCCTGGTGAATCTCTGCTGCTGCCGTTCACTTTAATCACATCCTTCCTGTAGCAGGGCGACCTGAACATCTTTCTTATCGGCGAGATTAGAAGAGGATTTTATTTTACTCTGAATTCTACACTGTGAACCCTTCAATTAGTGAGGATGAAGACACAGTGGAGCTTTGTGTTAGCTCGGCAGCTGGAGAATAGTCCGTGCAGGCTCTGGGAATGGATCAGGGAATGACCCGTTCCATATTCTGATCCCATGTTTCATGCCCGGTTACAGCAACAAACTTCAGACAAAAGGCACGAGAAAGACTTTCCACTGCTGAAGATAAGGGCAGGGATTCACTGTAAAATAATCCCGTCTCCATTACAAATCAGCATCTTGCAATGCCAACTGTATTCAGTGGATCAAAAACGTACTGCAGTCAATGACCAGGAAATCTATTCACTGACATTTCCAGTAGCATGTGGATACCCAAAATAAATGCAAAACTGAAATGAAGTCAACAGTCAATTCAAGCAGGGCAATCCCCTGCCAAATGTTGAGGTGTGTGGCAGGGGAGAGAAGGAGGACAACGCTTAAACACATTTCAAACCTCCAGTTCCACTTCATCAATTCTCATCAAACTGGTCATAGGTTCCTAAAGTTATGCAGCACAGCCACAGGCCCTTCAGCCCAACCTGTCCATGCTAACCAAGATGCCCATCTAAACTAGTCCCATTTGCCCAGATTTGAGCCATATCCTAAAATTTTTCTATTCATGTACCTGTTAAAATATCTTTTAAACATTGTAATTGTACCCGCCTTTATAGCTTTTTCCCCTATTGCTCTTTCCATAAACCCACCACTTTATGTGGAAAACTTGCTTCTCACATCACTATTACACTTTTCCCCATGCACCTTAAATCCCAAGTCCTCTAATATGAGACTCCCCTCCTGTGGGTAAAAGACTGTGACCATCCATCTAATCTACACCCCTCTTTAAAGTCATCCCTCAGCCTCCTACACTCCAGGGAGAACAGTCCCAGCCTATCCAATCTCTTGTGTAGGAAAGAACAGCACATGCTGGTTTAAATCGAATACGATAGACACAAAGTGCTGGAGTAACTCAGCGGGACAGGCAGCAACTCTGGAGAGAAGGAATGGGTGACGTTTCGGGTCGAGACCAATCTTCAGATTGGTCTGAAGAAGGGTCTCGACCCATTCCTTCTCTCCAGCCTCTCCCTATAATGCAAGCGTTTCAGTCTGAAGAAGGGTCTTGACCCATTCCTTCTCTCCAGCCTCTCCCTATAATGCAAACGCTTCAGTTCAGCTAACATCCTGGTCAATCTTTCCAATGTGATGACATCATTATATTGTCAGAGGTTATGGGGAGAAGGCACGAGAATGGGGTTAGGAGGGAGAGATAGATCATCCTACCAGACTAGATAGCAGCCTACCAGAGGACTGGGAGAAATTCAGAGTCTTGCAGAGGAGGACAAAGGGCTTAATTAGGAAAGGGAAAATAGATTATGAAAGAAAACTGGCAGGGAACATAAAAACTGACTGCAAAAGTATTTATAGATATGTGAAGAGAAAAAGATTAGTTAAAACAAATGTAGGTCCCTTGCAGTCAGAAACAGGTGAATTGATCATGGGGAACAAGGACATGGCAGACCAATTAAATAACTACTTTGGTTCTGTCTTCACTAAGGAAGACTTAATTAATCTGCTGGAAATAGCAGGGGACCGGGGGTCAAATGAGATGGAGGAACTGAGTGAAATCCAGGTTAGCCGGGAAGTGGTGTTAGGTAAATTGAATGGATTAAAGGCCGATAAACCCCAGGGCCAGATAGGCTGCATCCCAGAGTACTTAAGGAAGTAGCCCCAGAAATAGTGGATGCATTAGTGATAATTTTTCAAAACTCTTTAGACTCTGGAGTAGCTCCTGAGGATTGGAGGGTAGCTAATGTAACCCCACTTTTTAAAAAGGGGAGAGAGAAAACGGGGAATTACAGACTAGTTAGTCTAACCGGTAGTGGGGAAACTGCTAGTCAGTTATTAAAGATGGGATAGCAGCACATTTGGAAAATGGTGAAATCATTGGACAAAGTCAGCATGGATTTATGAAAGGTAAATCATGTCTGACGAATCTTATAGAATTTTTCGAGGATGTAACTAGTAGTAGGTATGTTACAAAACTTACCTTCAGTCGCGCTGTAATTCTGCCACTGGCCGTGTGCGCGATTTTGGCGCCTTTAAGGGGGGGGGGCGGGGTTAAAACGCGGTTTCTCCTACCTTGTCCTGAATTATATTTCGTTGGAGTACAAGCGTTTGCTGAAAAATCGTTCCTAGGGGGCGTTTTGTGAATTTTTTATTTTTATTAAATCGTCAATGTCGGCGCTGGAGTAATTTTAAAAGCAGCTCCTGAAGCGTCGACACACACGGGTCAGGTAAACGAAAGTGGTTTCTTTAAATGTATAAAAGTGCTTCTTAAGAAGCCTTTAATTCACATTTTTCATGCGAAACGGTGATTTTATTCCCCGAACTAACGGCAGTATTTTTCATGCCAATACGGGGTTAAATTCACCGCAAATGAACGTTCCAAAAGATCGCGTTCCAGAAATCCTCACTCACAAGATGATTTAAATGCCCATTAATTTACAGGTATTAAACATTCAATTCCTTCCATTTGGCTTGTAAATTCATGAAAATGAGATTTAAAAATTATGTTATATTGTGAATTATTGTGTGAATGTTATTTGGACACTTAGGCTATTTAAAAATGTTAATCTATTCATAAGAAATTGATAGATGTTTTGATCTAGTAATTGAATTTTGTAATTAGCTACAATTAGGTAACTAACTAATTATATGCTTTACTTTCATGTCTTCTAAGTAAGATTGTTTCATATTTGTTTCAGAATGCTTCAATCTATAATAACTGAACATTTCTTTGTTACCTTAATTTTTAAGAAAGTTATGGGCTTTTAACTGCCCTCGATCACAGCTTTTGTGTTAAGTCAATGGAAAAGCAATAGGGAACAAGATGCTAATTTCTTTAATACTGAAAATATGAAAGTGAATTAGGTGTCAAATTATACTTCTTTTTATGCTTTATCTGATGGGATAAATTGCAGACTCTATTTTTTAAATTTCAAAATGTTGTAACATTGCTACTAGTAGAGTGGATAAGAGAGAACCAGTCGATGTGTTATATCTGGACTTTCAGAAGGTTTTCGACAAGGTCCCACATAAGAGATTAGTATACAAACTTAAAGCACACGGTATTGGGGGTTCAGTATTGATGTGGATAGAGAACTGGCTGGCAGACAGGAAGCAAAGAGTAGGAGTTAACGGGTCCTTTTCAGAATGGCAGGCAGTGACTAGTGGGGTACCGCAAGGCTCAGTGCTGGGACCCCAGCTATTTACAATATATATATTAATGATTTGGATGAGGGAATTGAATGCAACATCTCCAAGTTTGTGGATGACACGAAGCTGGAGGGCAGTGTTAGCTGTGAGGAGGGTGCTAGGAGGCTGCAAGATGACTTGGATAGGCTGGGTGAGTGGGCAAATGCATGGTAGATGCAGTATAATGTGGATAAATGTGAGGTTATCCACTGGTGGCAAAAACAGGAAAAGAGGAGATGCAACGAGACCTGGGTGTCATGGTACACCAGTCATTGAAAGTAGGCATGCAGGTGCAGCAGACAGTGAAGAAAGCGAATGGTATGTTAGCATTCATAGCAAAGGGATTTGAGTATAGGAGCAGGGAGGTTATACTGCAGTTGTACAGGGTCTTGGTGAGACCACACCTGGAGTATTGCGTACAGTTTTGGTCTCCTAATCTGAGGAAGGACATTCTTGACATAAAGGGAGTACAGAGAAGGTTCACCAGACTGATTCCTGGTATGTCAGGACTTTCATATGAAGAAAGACTGGATAGACTCGGCTTGTACTCGCTAGAATTTAGAAGATTGAGGGGGATCTTATAGAAACTTACAAAATTCTTAAGGGGTTGGACAGGCTAGATACAGGAAGATTGTTCCCGATGTTGGGGAAGTCCAGAACAGGGGGTCACAGTTTAAGGATAAAGGGGAAATCTTTTAGGACTGAGATGAGAAAAACATTTTTTACACAGAGAGTGGTGAATCTCTGGAATTCTCTGCCACAGAATGTAGTTGAGGCCAGTTCATTGGCTATATTTAAGAGGGAGTTAGATGTGGCCCTTGTGGGTAAAGGGATCAGGGGGTATGGAGAGAAAGCAGGTACAGGATACTGAGTTGGATGATCAGCCATGATCATATTGAATGGCGGTGCAGGCTCGAAAGGCCGAATGGCCAACTCCTGCACCTATTTTCTATGTTTCTATCCACAAATGAATGGTGGAGTAGACTTGATGGGCCGAATGGCCTAATTCTGCTCCTATCACTTATGATCATTCCTATGGTTGGGCGACCAGAAGCACACATGGTAATCCAAGTGCGGTCTTAGCAACAATTTGTGTATGACAGTTGTAGCAAATCTTAATAAATGTCCTAATACAGTGGTTGAACAACTGCCAAGGAGTTGACACCACTCGCTGTTCAGCACCTCCTTCACCCTGCTCCCCCCTCCAAGCACCCCTGTAGCCCAGCTTGCTGCCTGGCCCGGGCGGGCAGATCACGAGACCCAGCGGCAGGCGGAACTCCGTCACTCTGACCACCTCTGGCAACCCCCACTGTCCAAAGCAAGTCTCACTCTTTATATTTCTTGTACTCAAGCATTTAAAACCAGGTCAATTGGATTTAAGTAAAAATCTATTGAAACAATTAGTTTAATTAAACTACATTAAACTATGAATTAAGGGTCCTGACCTGAAATGTCACCTATCCATGTTCTCCACAGATGCTGCCTGACCCGCTGAGTTACTCCAGCACTCTGTGAAACGTCACCTATCCATGTTCTCCACAGATGCTGCCTGACCCGCTGAGTTACTCCAGCACTCTGTGAAACGTCACCTATCCATGTTCTCCACAGATGCTGCCTGATCTGCTGAGTTACTCCAGCAACTATTTGTGTTTTTTTGTACAGCACCACCTGTGTGCATGGAGTTTGTACGTTCTCCCTGTGCCTGCAGGAGTTTTCTCTGGATGTTACGGTTTCCTCCCACATCGCAATGACATACAGGTTTGAAGGTTAATTGGCTTCTGTAAAATTGTCCGTAGTGTGTAGGATAGAACTAGTGTAAGGTGACTGGGCGGTGCGGATTGGTGGGCTGAAGGGCCTATGTCCAAGCTGTATCTCTAAAGGACACACCTGCAGGTCCTTGTGACCACAAATTAATAGTTTCACCTTTGTTCTGCTTTTGTCCCCAGCTCAATCAGAGCTGGCTGTGTGTCTGATTTGCACATTGCATGGTGTGGTGGGAGGGGAACCAGGGTCCACAGAAGTCTGCAGGCATCAGAGTTGACGCTGCTCTGATGTATCTCCCTCTGTCCAACAGCGCCATCCAGTGTTCACGCACAGCATCCAACACGGCAAGAACGGGTGGAAGCCAGCAGTCAAAGGCATCAGATTAAAGTCCAACAAACACAAACTAAAGGGCCGGTCCCACTTGGGCAACATTTGCGCGTCATTTTCGCGACAGCCTAAAAATAGGTTGGCGCGTCGTGACGCGTGGTGAGGCATGCAGTGACACGCGGTGCTTCCCTGTCGCCCCAGGATTTTGAAATGTTCAAAATCCTGGGGCGACATTCGGGTGTCTCATCATGTCGTGCGCCCTGTCACACACTGACGTATGCTGTCCTGTGGGTGACGCCCGGTTAGGGTTAGGGGTTAGGGACCACAGGTGAGGTGTAAAATATTCTTCCTTCAATGCATGGATTTTAAACATTAATATATTAAAATTAATACAATAAAATTAATTGTGCAAATGAAAAGATGTCTGAGTCGTTCAGTTTTATTTATAGATGTATTGGTCCGCTTCCAGATCCGATCACCATCTCTTTTCACAGGGATGGATTCAGTGAGTGTAGACTGAACTCCCCTCTCCCCCCCCCCTCCCGCCCTCTTCCTCCTTCTCCACTCCCCCCTACCCTTCTCCCCTCCTGCTTCCCTTCCCCCCTCTTCCTCCCTTCTCCCTGCTCCACTCTTCTCCCCCTTATCCACTACCCCCCTCCCCTCTCCCTCCCTTATCCCATTCTCCACCTCCCCCCCCACTTTCCCTGATGCCCCCCCATTTGTGGATTCAGCCTGCATCCAGCTATTCCCCACACACTATCCCACACACGCTACGGAAGATAAGATGCAAAATGCTGGAGTAACTCAGCGAGTCAGGCAACATCTCTGGAGAAAATATGTGACGTTTCAGGTTGAGACAGTTCCACCAGCATTTTGTGTCTGTCTTCGGTGTAAACCAGCACCTGCAGTTCCTTCCCCCTCTTACAGCACAGAAACAGGCCCCACAGCCCAGCTCCCCTTGCCAACCAAGATGTTCCGTCTAAGCTTGGCCCATTTCCCGCAATTGGTCCATATCCTTCGAAACCTTTCTTATCCATGTATCTGTCCAAGTGGCTTTTAAATGGTGTTGTAGTACCTACCTCAACTACCTCCTCAGGCAGCTCATTCTTTTTGTACCCACAACCTCCTAGTGAAAAAATTGCACCTCTATTATTTCTATTAAATCTTTCTCCCCTCACCTCTCTCCCCCTCTGAAACCTCTCTCCCTCTGAAACCCACAAAGATCTGACTGGCGCTGACGATGGCTGCCACAGTGTACTGCTCCTTGCTGTTTTGTATGTGTTTGTTCGTTTGTGTATTTTGTGAAAACCCCACACAGATCACTTTCATGAGATAGGTACTCATTAACATTAGACATCCGGTACCTCAAAACATCGTTCCAGATTTCTCTCACTCACTGGATTATTTGGACATACTCATCGGCGGGGCTGTGGCTGTGGCTGTGTTCAAGGTCTTGAGACGAAGGAGGACTCTGGAGTGCTCTGGAGCACTCGCCCGACTCCGGCGACGAGGATCACGCACACCGCTCCCGAGTATATTCCTTGGAAATCTACGTTCTCTCAACAACAAAGTGGACGAACTGCAACTCCTGTGCCAAACAAACAAGGACTTCTCTCGAGGCGCTGCCCTGTGCTTCACCGAGACCTGGCTGTGTGAGTCGACACTGGACAATGCGCTGCAACTGGCTAGCTTTCAACTACACAGAGCGGACCGCGAAGTGGAGGCAGCAGGGAAATCAAGAGGTGGTGGAATATGCTTTCGTACCAACCAGGGCTGGTGCAGCGACATCACGGTACTGTCTAACTTCTGTTCTCCAAATCTGGAATTTAAAAAATAAATTGCAAACCCTTTTATTCTCCGAGGGAATTTACCTCTTTTATTCTCGCTGAGAGTGACTTCCTGGACTCCATGGTCATTTTTTGGGGGGATTTTAACAGGCCTGTCGCACTGACCTCTGGAATCATGAAGACCCGTGAAAAACTTGTGCTGGCCCACGTGAAAAAATATCACATACCCCCTGCAGTTTACATACCGCCAATAGATCAGTGGATCATGCAGTCAACCTAGGCCTGCACTTCATCCTCCAGCACCTAGACTGCCAGGGGATCTATGCAAGGATTTTGTTTGTGGATTTTAGCTCTGCATTCAACACCATTGCGCCAGAGCTACACCACTCCAAACTCTCCCTGTTGACTATGCCTGAACCCCTCTGTCATAGAAACATAGAAAATAGGTGCAGGAGTAGGCCATTCGGCCCTTCGAGCCTGCACCGCCATTCAATATGATCATGGCTGATCATCCAACTCAGTATCCTGTACCTGCTTTCTCTCCATACCCCCTGATCCCTTTAACCACAAGGGCCACATCTAACTCCCTCTTAAATATAGCCAATGAACTGGCCTCAACTACATTCTGTGGCAGAGAATTCCAGAGATACACCACTCTCAGTGTAAAAAATGTTTTTCTCATCTCAGTCCTAAAAGATTTCCCCTGTCAGTGGATCACCAACTTCCTGACAGGCAGGAAGCAGCATGTGAGGCTGGGAAAGCACATCTCAGACCCGCTGACCCTCAGCATAGGAGCACCGCAAGGCTGCGTACGCTCCCCTCTCCTCTACACCAACGACTGCACCTCCACAGACTCCTCTGTCAAGCTTCTCAAGTTTGCAGATGACACAACCCTGATTGACTGATCCAGGATGGGGAGGAATCTGCCTGCAGACAGGAAGTGTTACGGCTAGCGTCCTGGTGCCATCGCAACAACCTGCAGCTCAATGCTCTTAAGACAGTGGAATTGATTGTGGACTTTAGGGGAGCTCCCCCTCCCCTCCCCTCCCCCCCCCCCACTCACCATCAACAACACCATAGTCACAGACCAAAACTGAACACAATACTCCAGAAACAGAATAGAAGCAAATCATGTGTGGGAAGGAAGTGTAGATAATGCAGTTTCAAATAAAACATCCATAATCTTAGAACATTTATATGACTGATATGAATTTTACTTTTTATTCAAGATTCAAGTAGTTTTTACATTTTCAATTCTCCATCATTAGAGCGGGTTGAGGGGACATTATATCGGTATAATTTAGAGGTCATAGTTTTGAGGTGAGAAGGGGAAAGTTTTATGAGCACAAGGCAGGTTTTTTTTTTACTCAAAGGGTGGTGGGTGCCTGGAACGCACTGCCTGGGGCAATGTTTGAGGCTGATGTGATAGTGGTGTTTAACAGGCTTTTACATAAGTACTTGGATATACAGGGTGCGGTGGGGTGGAACAATGGGGACTTGGCAGGGTGAAGGGGTAAGGGGCAACTGGCGGGGGCGTTTTTTTTAATAACTTTGTAAGTGTCCTTCATGGGTGACTATTGCATATTGTGGCAAGATTTCCAAGCAAAGAATTTCACTGTGACTTGTCACACGTTTTCATTCATTCATAGATGGACATGAATTATGCGCAGGTGGAGGTTAGTGCAGGCAGCATCTCTGGATTGGTGCAGAAGGGTCTCAACTTGAAACAACACCCATTCATGCTCTCCACAGATGCTGCCTGACCCTTGGTACACAAAAAAAAAGGTACACAAAAAAATGCTGGAGAAACTCAGCGGGTGCAGCAGCATCTATGGAGCGAAGGAAATAGGCAACGTTTCGGGCCGAAACTCTTCTTCAGACTGCCTGACCCTTGCACTTGCTGAAGAGTCCACCAGGGACTATACTGGAAGATGGACAATTTTTACATTTATCAAGCCAATTAACCTACAAACCTGTAGTCTTTGGAATGTGGGAGGAAACCCAAGGTCTCAGAGAAAACCCACGCTGGTCACGGAGAGAAGGTACAAACTCCGCACAGACAGCACCTGTAATCGGGATCGATCCCGGGTCTCCAGCGCTGCATTGACCCGCTGAGTTACTCCAGCACTGTGACCTTTTTGTGTAAACCAGCATCTGCAGTTCCTTGTGTCAAACATTAGTTTGTCGGGTACCTGGTAGTGGAAGGCGGCGGCTCGCAGCTGCTCCCGGACCAGCGGTTCCCCCAGCCGCCGGCTGGCGGGGTCGGTGACCAAGTGAAGGTGGAGCTGCTCCCCGTCCCGCAGCTCTGCCCGCTCCGCCATCGAGCGCACGGCCACGGACAGCCTGGCCCCGAGAGCGGGGTTCGTGTCCGCCTTGGTCAGCATCATCAGGACGTGTAGCTGCTGGGCCCCGGGCCCCAGGCTGACCCGACCCCCGGCTGCAGGGCCCCGACCCCCGGCTCCTGGACCCCGGCTCCCTGCCCGACTGGGCCCCGGTCACTGGGCCTGCCCCCGCCCGCCCGGCCCAGCTTGATGCGGCCGCTGTTGCTGGAGAAGCTGTGGCGTTCCGAGCCCAGGTAGTAGAAGGCGCAGACGGCCAGCGCGGCGGCGCACAGGAGCGGCAACAGCGGCCTCCGCACACACGGCGCCATCGCTCACCCGCCCTCCCGGCCGGGCAAAGGGGACGAGGACCCGGGGACCGCGCCAACACTCCCCGCCCCGCCCCGACCCGCCCCGCCGTAGGGGCCGTGACCAAAGTGAGTGAGTGACTGACCCCGCCCGTCAGTACCGCCCACACACACACACACAGCGCCCCCTCCCGCCCACACACACACACACACACACACACACACACACACACACACACAGCGCCCCCTCCCGCCCACACACACACACACACAGCGCCCCCTCCCGCCCACACACACACACACACACACACACACACACACACACACACACACACACACACACACACACAGCGCCCCCTCCCGCCCACACACACACACACACACACACACAGCGCCCCCTCCCGCCCACACACACACACACAGCGCCCCCTCCCGCCCACACGCACACACACACACACACACACAGCGCCCCCTCCCGCCCACACACACACACACAGCGCCCCCTCCCGCCCACACACACACACACACACACACACACAGCGCCCCCTCCCACCCACACACACACACACACACACACAGCGCCCCCTCCCGCCCACACACACACACACACACAGCGCCCCCTCCCGCCCACACACACACAGCGCCCCCTCCCACCCACACACACACACACACACACACAGCGCCCCCTCCCGCCCACACACACACACACACACAGCGCCCCCTCCCGCCCACACACACACACAGCGCCCCCTCCCACCCACACACACACACACACACACACAGCGCCCCCTCCCGCCCACACACACACACACACAGCGCCCCCTCCCGCCCACACACACACACAGCGCCCCCTCCCACCCACACACACACACACACACACACAGCGCCCCCTCCCACCCACACACACACACACACACACAGCGCCCCCTCCCGCCCACACACACACACACACACACACAGCGCCCCCTCCCGCCCACACACACACACAGCGCCCCCTCCCGCCCACACACACACACACACACACACACAGCGCCCCCTCCCGCCCACACACACACACACACACACACACACACACACACACACACAGCGCCCCCTCCGCCCACACACACACACACACACACACACAGCGCCCCCTCCTGCCCACACACACACACACACAGCGCCCCCTCCCGCCCACACACACACACACACAGCGCCCCCTCCCGCCCACACACACACACACACACACACAGCGCCCCCTCCCGCCCACACACACACACACACACACACACACAGCGCCCCCTCCCGCCCACACACACACACACACACACACACAGCGCCCCCTCCCGCCCACACACACACACACACACACACAGCGCCCCCTCCCGCCCACACACACACACACACAGCGCCCCCTCCCGCCCACACACACACACACACACACACACAGCGCCCCCTCCCGCCCACACACACACACAGCGCCCCCTCCCGCCCACACACACACACACACACACACACAGCGCCCCCTCCCGCCCACACACACACACACACACACACACAGCGCCCCCTCCCGCCCACACACACACACACACACACACACAGCGCCCCCTCCCGCCCACACACACACACACACACACACAGCGCCCCCTCCCGCCCACACACACACACACACACACACAGCGCCCCCTCCCGCCCACACACACACACACAGCGCCCCCTCCCGCCCACACACACACACACACACACACACACACAGCGCCCCCTCCCGCCCACACACACACACACACACACACACACACAGCGCCCCCTCCCGCCCACACACACACACACACACACACACAGCGCCCCCTCCCGCCCACACACACACACACACACACACACAGCGCCCCCTCCCGCCCACACACACACACACACAGCGCCCCCTCCCGCCCACACACACACACACACACAGCGCCCCCTCCCGCCCACACACACACACAGCGCCCCCTCCCGCCCACACACACACACAACACACACACAGCGCCCCCTCCTGCCCACACACACACACACACACACACACAGCGC
>CM075984.1:54543540-54645409 GCA_038087875.1 Malacoraja senta
TCCCTTCCCACCCGCACCACCCCTTCCCCGGGCACTTTCCCTTGCAACCGCAAGAGATGCTACACTTGTCGCTTTACCTCCCCCCTCGACTCCATTCAAGGACCCAAGCAGTCGTTCCAGGTGCGACAGAGGTTCACCTGCATCTCCTCCAACCTCATCTATTGCATCCGCTGCTCTAGATGTCAGCTGATCTACATAGATACATAGAAAATAGGTGCAGGAGTAGGCCATTCGGCCCTTCGAGCCTGCACCGCCATTCAATATGATCATGGCTGATCATCCAACTCAGTATCCCGTACCTGCCTTCTCTCCATACCCCCTGATCCCTTTAGCCACAAGGGCCACATCTAACTCCCTCTTAAATATAGCCAATGAACTGGCCTCAACTACCCTCTGTGGCAGAGAGTTCCAGAGATTCACCACTCTCTGTGTGAAAACGTTTTTTCTCATCTCGGTCTTAAAGGATTTCCCCCTTATCCTTAAGCTGTGACCCCTTGTCCTGGACTTCCCCAACATCGGGAACAATCTTCCTGCATCTAGCCTGTCCAACCCCATAAGAATTTTGTAAGTTTCTATAAGATCCCCTCTCAATCTCCTAAATTCTAGCGAGTATAAGCCGAGTCTATCCAGTCTTTCTTCATATGAAAGTCCTGACATCCCAGGAATCAGTCTGGTGAACCTTCTCTGCACTCCCTCTATGGCTATAATGTCCTTCCTCAGATTTGGAGACCAAAACTGTACGCAATACTCCAGGTGTGGTCTCACCAAGACCCTGTACAACTGCAGTAGAACCTCGCTGCTCCTATACTCAAATCCTTTTGCTATGAAAGCTAACATACCATTCGCTTTCTTCACTGCCTGCTGCACCTGCATGCCTACTTTCAATGACTGGTGTACCATGACACCCAGGTCTCGCTGCATCTCCCCTTTTCCTAATCGACCACCATTTAGATAATAGTCTGCTTTCCTGTTTTTGCCACCAAAGTGGATAACCTCACATTTATCCACATTATACTGCATCTGCCAAACATTTGCCCACTCACCCAGCCTATCCAAGTCACCTTGCAGTCTCCTAGCATCCTCCTCACAGCTAACACTGCCCCCCAGCTTAGTGTCATCCGCAAACTTGGAGATGTTGCCTTCAATTCCCTCATCCAGCTCATTAATATAAATTGTAAATAGCTGGGGTCCCAGCACTGAGCCTTGCAGTACCCCACTAGTCACTGCCTGCCATTGTGAAAAGGACCCATTTACTCCTACTCTTTGCATCGGTGAGACCAAGCGTAGGCTTGGCGAACGTTTCGCCGAACACCTCCGTTCGGTCCGCATTAACCAACCTGACCTCCCGGTGGCTCAGCACTTCAACTCCCCCTCCCATTCCATATCCGACCTCTCTGTCCTGGGCCTCCTCCATGGCCAGAGTGAGCACCACCGGAAACTGGAGGAACAGCACCTCATATTCCACTTGGGCAGTCTGCATCCCGGTGGCCTGAACATTGAATTCTCCCAATTCCATTAGCCCTTGCTGTCTCCTCCCCTACCTAGCTCTCCCTCAGCCCTCGGGCTCCTCCTCCTCCTTTTTCCTTTCTTCTCCCCGCCCCCCCCCCCCACCCTCCATCAGTCTGAAGAAGGGTTTCGGCCCGAAACGTTGCCTATTTCCTTCGCTCCATAGATGCTGCTGCACCCGCTGAGTTTCTCCAGCACTTTTGTCTATCCCCAATCAGTACCCCGTTCCTGCCTTCTCCTCATATCCCCTGACTCCGCTATCTTTAAGAGCCCTATCTAGCTCTCTCTTGAAAGTATCCAGAGAACCGGCCTCCACCGCCCTCTGAGGAAGAGAATTCCATAGACTCACAACTCTCTGTGAAAAAGCGTTTCCTCACCTCCGTTCTAAATGGAAACATCACCTATGCGTCTTCTCCAGAGATGCTGCCTGATCCACTGAGCACTTTTTGTCTTTTACTGTGCCTCTATCGTAGACAGAAAGCTTTGTAAAACCGGTCTTAAAAATCAGATTGATACTTCACAGCACACGTTTAATTTCTCTACCACTTCATTTCCCTCACTTCCCCTTTCAAATTATTACTGTTCCCCAGCACAAAAATACAAAGTGATACCGGAGAACAAGATAGACCGATTTCAAACATGTGTTTAAGAAGGAACTGCAGATGCTGGAAAATCGAAGGTAGACAAAAATGCTGGAGAAACTCAGTGCGTGAGGCAGCATCTATGGAGCGAAGGAAATAGGCAACGTTTCGGGTCGGGGTCCTTCCTCAGACTGATGTGGGGGGGGGGGGGCGGGAAGAAGAAAGGAAGAGGCGGAGACAGTGGGCTGAGAGCTGAGAAGGGAAGGAGAAAGCAGGGACTACCTGAAATTGGAGAAGTCAATGTTCATACTGCTGGGGTATAAACTACCCAAGCAAAATAGGTGCTGCTCCTCCAATTTACGGTGGTCCTCACTCTGGCCACGGAGGAGGCCCAAAACATGTGTAATCAGCATCAGTAATACAGTAGTCTTCCGGCAGTTTTGAAAACCAAATGCATATTTAATTTTTGTTCATGGAATGTAAACTCATACATGTTTCCAGGGAACTTTTATACAACAGTTCTATAATGTGAATAAAATATTCCATACAGAAAGGTTTATACAATATATGCAATTACATAAGGATGATAAATAGATTGAATACATTTTCAAACTTTTGGGGGTATATTTGTTTGTGTGGAGGCAAATGGATCCATCAAGTAGGTACAGTACTGATTACTGGTCTAAAGTTGCCAATGCTTCAGCCTCTCAAAGGACAAATCACATTGAAACTGAAATATAAGACTATAACTGCTCAACTGCTTTGGAGCTTATTGTGTACTTCATAAGTTGTCATTACATTCTCATTAAGCTTTTACTGATATATTTAAACTCTTTTGTACAAATGTACTAACTCAAAACCCACAGCTAAAGCAAAACAGAAAAAGTATTTTATCAATCCCTGGGCACAGACATATATTGGTATATATTTACACCAGTTCAAGAGCCAAAATACATTGGACATATAAGGTTTAAAAATGTGACACAGCATAAATGCTGTTGACATTTCAAAAATCTGTAACTTGTATTTGTTTTTTGCTGCTTAAGGATATGGAATTAACCTGGTTGATCTTTGATGCAATGTTGATTTTTAAAGTTGCCACCATCTAATTTAAGTGTTGGTAAATAAAATCTGTTAAGAATATAGATTTACTTGAATTTGAATGCCCAAGTACTGAAGATGTTCTGAACACTGGCAAAGAAGTCAGTAACATTTGCTTCATCTTGTCAGTGGTGGTACAGATCGTGTTACAACTTAGACAACTTTCCATTTGTATTTGTATAACACAAAATGTAAAATAGGATAGTGTGATGGTGATGATGATATAATAATGCGAAATGTATAAATTAATTCTAATCTCCTCATTTAATTTCCTACTTTAATTTATCTCACAAACTGGATTTCATGTTGGGATGTAAAATAATGTTGCAGGGCATGTAGAGGGTTGACCTGAAAGTCTCGATATATTGCACCAAGTGTGGGTTATAGGTAATGCAGTTCAAAAGATATAAAAACCCAACATTTCTTAGATGGAAAGAATATACAAAGTATTACAAATATGATAAAATATTTGTTGAAATTGTAGATTAAAAGCATTTTCTATTTTGTAAGAGGAAACAAATGTAATATGTTCCCTGGGCACTGGTTCGTTGTCTCACTGCACCACTGCAGCACCCACCACTGCAGCACCCACGGCTCCACCGCTGCAGCATCCACAGCGCGTTTAAAAGACATGGGGCTCTTGCTGTGGTCATGATTTTCTCACCACTCCGCTTCATGGATGGAGAATGATGGACGTATACTCATGGAAATATTTTTGTCCGAACATTTTTTTCACATACAAGACTTCAGTTCACTTGAACTTCCATTCCATTTGCACGTTTCCCAGTGGTGGAACACCACAAAAGATTATTAACTTTAACTCAAGTTTGACAAAATCAACAGCACATAGGAGGCATGTTTGCATAGACAGCATAGTCCAAATAAAACTAGCTGTGTGGAAATATATAGGCCAAGGTTCCTTCATTTACAGCTCTTTAAAAGTTTAACATTCATTTTTGGTGTGTGTATATATATATTGAATTGATAAATATGCTTCCATACGATTGCATCAAAAGAATGACTGCAGTTCTCTCAAGAAATGCAGTAAAAGTTTAATCAGCCTCTGATCTCCGCTGGAAACGGTTTAATCTTTCGGGGTTATGAGAGGCCATATGGGAAAAGTCTCTGAAAATATCCTGGTAGGTTGCATCACCTGCAATAGTAAAAGCTGAGTGTTATTGCAGAAATATAATGAGGGAATAGAGTTAGCCATGTACTAACGACTGGTTACGTATGTTACTATGATGTTTAATGCTAGAGGAGGCTGCTTAGCTCAGGATACCCATGCTGGAGCTGTGTCATCATTCCTGCTCTCTGACCACAGACCCCGAGATTCTTGCTTGTCGCTTCTGCACTTCATCCCCGTCCTTCCAGCTCCCTGCTTCCAGATTATTAACCTGCAGCGTGAATGCCTCACCTCCTCAGCGACCCCTTGGTTGCTATCCCACCTTCCACTGGAAATATCGTTCCCATTTTACTGGTCACTCTGCTTATAATTTTGGCCCTGAATTGAGGTTTTTGTTTGATTCTGTGGTCAGAAAGCTGCACAGCACAGTGAGAGGATAGTCCCACACATAAGGGACTAAGACAGACTCCTTTAGCATGCAATATCCTCTGTGACGCACTGTAATATGTTAACCAAGCCCCCCCCCCCCCCCTTGATGTGATCAGATATTCCATGTCATAACATCTCACCTTGATGGCACTGATTTCAATAGAACTGAATTGAACGATGCAACACAGGCACAGGACCTCCGGCCCACCCAGTCCACACCAACCATTGTTCACATACTTCCACATTATCCCACTTTCACATCCACTCCGTACACACTGGGGCCAAGTAACCTACAAACTTGTATGTCTTTGGGATGTAGGCGGAAATTGGAGCACCCGGAGGAAACCCACACGGTCACAGGGAGAACATGCAAACACCACACGGACAGCACCCGAGGTCAGGATCAAACCTGGGACTCTTGGGCTGTGAGGCAGCAGCACTACCCGCTGCACTACCGTGACTTCATTTGGATTTGATCCTACTCTGCAAGACTTTGCCAGTGGCTTTCCAACAGTAGTTTCTCCCACTGGCGCTGCCATGGACATTATCTTTCAGTCTCCCCTCTCTCTCTCTCTCTCACCACCAACTACCAGTGAGGCATGAAAAACATTGCTCCTTGCTTCAGCTGTTGACACATTTCCAAAGCTCCATGGCCGAGCCTCTTCTCAAATCAAGGGTCCACCCACAACTTGTTGATTGGTTTTACAGCCATAAATTATTCTGCTCTCTCCTTTATACGCCGTTTCCATCTTCCTTTTGTCTAGAATATAGAACTGAACAGTACACACCCTTCTGCATCCAATGTCAGTGCGGAACATGATGCCATGATAAACTAATCACCTCTGTCCGCATGTGATCCATACCCCTCCATTCCGTGTACCCGTCTAAAAGCCTCTTCAATGTAACACCATCCCTGGGCTGTGTGTTGCCCCGCACATCTCTTTTAAACTTTGCCCCTCTCACCTTACAGCTCTGCCCTCTCCTTTTTCCCATTCTCCCCACTGCTCAGTGCCCTCTCTGCTCTGAAACATGTTTAGTTAATTTGGTTTAAAAGCTGCTGTTAAACATTTTGGTCAGTTGTAGCAGCTGCAATGGAGTCAGAGGTGGAAGGGGTGCAACGTTTTCAAATACTACCCATATCTGCACCCCCCCCCCACCACACACGGCCACAGCTAGAATAAACAACTGCACACCATCCAGCTAAGGTGCTCACAGAAGTTGCTGGGAACTCCCAGCAGGTCAGGCTGCATCTGTTAATGTTTCAATTCAGAGACCCTTCCTCAGAACTGAAGGAGATGAAAGCAGCTCACACAGTCTATTCCTCATGGTCACCTCGGTTTTACCCCACAGACACCCCCCCCCCCCCCACAGCCCCCCTGCAGGTTTATGAGCCGCTTCTGTCTCCTTTACTGTTCTGATGAAGGGTTAACTCCAACCTGAAGCATCGACCACCTTCCTTCCCACAAATGCCGCCTGACCTGCTGAGCACTTGCAGTATTGTTCATGTCCATGAAGATGCTCACATGACATGCAATGGAAAAATAAAATTCAAGTACTAGCTGCCAAATCTCTGTTGATGCAGTACATTCAATCAAATAGCAAACATTAACTTGCATTACAAAGTTCATCATTATAGTTAGTAAGACAGGCAACAACCAATAATTCATCATTCTCTTAAAAACAAACATTACCAAGGGAAATCAGAGCCATGCATCTTGTGGTAACAAGAGTGGTGAAAGGAAAATGGGATGTCTTGATGCATTCCATCAATAATGATGTTTGAACAAAATTTGTCACCACTCACGTGAACAGGGAACTTATAAACTGCAAAGTGTCAACACATTTAGGTCAATATGAACATGAAAAGAAAGACAAACAAGAATTTATGGAAATGGCAAATGACTGAGTGAGAATATTGGGAGAACAAGGAATGTGCGTGCACACATGCCACCTTGAGAAAGTGCTACTGTACCTGCATGAATCTCACAGCAGCAACATCAAAGGAAGAGTGCAAGAATCAGGAGACATTATAATAGGACACCTTCACCTGCAACATTTCCAGATTATTATCTCAATATTTTCATTTTCATTTTGAGAAGATTATTTTCCCTCTTGCTTTACCTCTAAATACTGAACCATTCACGTGTCTGTGCAGAAAGCAGCAACCTAGCCTGAACAGTGCCCACTGGCTGGGCCAGTGTAGTGGCAGAGCATCAAAGCTTCACCTCACCACTTCATGTGTTCATGTCGGTACATTTCCCTAAATCTACAACCTCTAAATCTACAATGCAACAGTACTTAACACTTAATAATCCAAGGCACACAATCCATTTCATCCATTTTCTCTTTCCTCTTTTCCTTTTGTGCACCAACATTTACTAATTTTTCCACATTTAAATATGTATTCAATGTTACATTTAAATACAGATTGCAGAGAACTGAGGGCCAATGCTTCTCATTGCATTCCACCTGCAATATGCTTAACTTGAAGTAATCAGCAGTGTTCCTCGCCATTAAACTAACTCTGTCCACGTCAGCACACTCCCTCCAATCCTGTAAGCCATTATGAACTATTATGTTCGGCAACATCAATTTTGTTTTAAATTCCTAATGCACTGTTATCCACTAGTTCCTGCTATCTACTCTGCTGTTAAATCCGCAATAAACACTTCTGACTTTGTGGAATATCATTTAGTGATCACCATGGGTTTTGTAGAGATTTTTGCTACAATGCTATGGGCAAGAAGCAAATAGAGAACAGTTCAGAAAAACTAAAATCCAATAAACTCCTCAGGATGTGAATGACTACTGCACCCTGGATCATCTTTTCAAGATCTTCAAGTGATCTGTCAACACCTCTTTGCTTGACCCCTCAATCATACAGTGTCCTTATGTCAGGAAACAGTCAAGGATGAAGAGAAGAACTGGCCAAAGTGTTTAAATAAGATCCCACAAATGAACATTTCAGACAAACCCCAAGCTGATATTTCAGCCCTCATGCATATTGTATGAGATACAGCTCATTACATTGTCAACCAAGATTCATTTACCATTTTCAAACTGGTATCACATGTTCAACAAATCTCATGTTCCTAATGCACTAAACTAATTATAATGCTATGCCACAGATTTTAAAAACAATTCCTTTGGAATTTCAACACTGCACACGTGCAAATTGAACTAGGTTCAGAAAGATCAATCCTATGCGTAAAGGACTGAGGAGCAACTGCAGTGTACAGAAATGCAGGAGTGAAGAGTTTAAGTTAAGCCAATCGCTTCAGTGTTTGTTAATTCTCCCATACAAACATCTATCTATCTATATAATTAAAAGTCTCATCTTGATCACTTCCTGTCTGCGCTGTATATTGATTTTAGAAAAAACGCTGCCATACATCGCTATGATTTTTGGCCATCTTACTCACAGTCCTCCTCTGCTGAGCAGGCCCCGAGGATGTTTCCCATCAATGAAAAATAAAAAAGTTATGAGTGTTTAAAAAACCTTGAGATCCCCTCGCCTGTCAATCACCGCGATGAAGATAACGCCCCTTCCGGGGAGGGGGCAGGACTATAAAACCACGGATGCCTGGACGTGACTCAGTCACTCTGCAAGAACGCGAGGGAGAGGCCACGACTCTCATTCTAAGCTGTGAATCAACTGAACTGTGAGTCTGCAATGTACTTGCAATAAATGATTTGTTAGCCCTTAATGACAATGCCATAAGTTGTTTGGCCTGCTGCCCTGCCTGTGCTTGGAACTGCAATGCTTTATTAGGTCCGACTGTGTTTGGTTCAAAAGTCCCGCTCATTTCGTGACTTCCGCTTAGTGGACAGGTTGCGCTGAGTGCGTAATTACCGGTGAGTGCAGAGGTCGTGCTGATTGCGTAATTTCCGGTAAGTTCAGAGGTCATGCTGATTGCAGAAGCCCCAAAGTGGAGAGGCCGCGCTCAGCCGTGTGAGTATTCAAGAATGTTTACTGCCATATATATGGTGTGTGTGTATGTGTGTGTGTGTGTGTGTGTGTGTGTGTGAGAGTGTGTGTTTGTGAGTGTGTATGTGTGTGTGTGTGTGTGTGTGTGTGTGTGTGTGTGTGTGTGTGTGTGTGTGTGAGAGTGTGAGTGTGTGTGTGTGTGTGTGAGTGGTCTCAATGACTGAGCTGCCAGCCCAAGAATCCATTCAGCCCACAATGTCCATACTAGCCCTCTGGAAACCAGTCCCTTCTGCCCACAACACCATGTTAGCGCTCCAGAAAGCCCCCCCCCCCACCACTGGCCAGCAATATTGGAATTGGTGTTGAGGTGGAATATTGCGTGGGGGGAACAGCCCTCCCATGTGAAGCTGGGGGGTCCCACTTAGTCTAGTATATTACTAAAACTCTCATCTTGTTTGTTTGTGAGCCTGTCTGTGCGTTTACGTGCATAGTTATGCCCTGAATTATGCCAAAACAGTACACAATAGCACTACAATTTTAGGCCCACCTTACTCACCATTGTTTTTGTGTGTGGTGTATCAAGCTTTGTTGAGATTGATGTTACATTTTACAAATTATTCACATTTTTAACTACAAAATCCCACTTTGCATTATTTCTTCCATCTGCACTGGCAGTTAGCAGCTATGACGTCACAATGGGATCTCATTTACATAAACTGCCCACCCAGTGCAATGAGAGATTTGTTACATTGTTGTAAAGAGAGGGAGATAGGGGGAGAGGACGAGGGTTGGGAGGGGAGAGGGGTTATGGAGGGAGGGAGGGACTGAGGGTAGGGGAAAGGAGAGGGAGGGAAAGGCGAGGGAGGGGAGGAGGAGAGGGGAGAGAAGAGGGTGAGGAGGAGGGGGAAGGCGTGTTGGGGATGAGGGGAAATGAGCCGTGCCTGCGCAGTTGGGGGCTATGGATGAGTGGTGGAATATTGCATTGGGGGAACGGGTGAGTGGTGGAATATTGCGTTGTGGAACTGGGCCCAACGGGCCCCACTTGGTCTAGTAAACATTAAAATTATAATGTTATTGGCTTAATTTAACTTTTTCCTACAAGTAACTTTCCCAATTGATCGAGATTAATTTATCAAATTCAACAAATATGGGTGCCAACAAGGATGAGTAAATTGGGTCATGCTTTTAACCAGAGTTATGTCACCAGGTAGACACAAAATGCTGGAGTAACAGCGGGTAAGGCAACATCTCTGGAGAGAAGGAATGGGTGACGTTTCAGTCTGAAGAAGGGTCTCGACCCGAAACGTCACCCATTCCTTCTCTCCAGAGATGCTGCCTGTCCGGCTGAGTTATTCCAGCATTTTATGTCTACCTTCGATTTAAACCAGCATCTGCAGTTCTTTCCTACACGTTGTGTCACCAGCACCCATTAAGTTGAGATAATTTTGGAGTTCTGCTTTTGCATGAATATACAGCTCTGCAAATCATTCATATACATTTAGTCAATATTTAACTCCAGCAGAAGCAAAGTCAGAATTGTTAGCACATTATAAATCAAGAATTTAGATGCAATCCAATATTACCTACAAGTTTGAACATAAGCACACTTTCCTTCATTTGAACCTATGGCAATTGACAAGGTGCAATTGACAAGAAGCAGATTTGATCATCTGGGAGGAGCCATCTTGGGGAACGGCTGCAAAACAGCAGCCGTCCGTTAATTGTACTTTTTTACTAAGTTTTTTTAGTTTTCTTTAAGTCTTTGTTTTTATTTATTTTGCCTTTAATGTGGGGGGATCAAGGGGAAACCACTTCCTGGTCCCTACCTGGTCGGTGAGGCAGCCTTCTCTCCGGCTGCCCATTCGACCCGTCCTCGCGGCCTACCAGCGGGTGTGGAGCGGCGTGGAGCGGCGTTTCCTGGCGGGAACCGCACAGCACCCTCAGCTTCGGTGGCGGCACGGCGCTGGAGCGCTACTGTGCAGCGGAGCGGGCGATGCCTTGCCTGGGTCGCCGCGCTGGACCGACGCGCTGGAGCTCCGGTGAGCTGGACCGCCGAGCTCAACACCTCCGGGACTGGAGCGACCATTCGCGGGCGGCTGCGCCGACTCCAACACCGGGAGCCTTGAGCTCCAAGTCGGCGCGGCCTTGTCGGCTTCAGGTGCTGCGGACGCCTGCGGGAAATCGGCCGTTCCAGCCGTAGTTACGGCCTCCGGTGAGGGATGCGGCCGTTCCAGGTGGCCCAGCTGCTGGAGGACTCTCCCGACGCCGGGGCTACATCACCCGGCGAGAACGGCCAGGATCATCGGGCCTTCGTAGAGGCAATAGCGGTGGCTTCATCTGGCCTGACTTTTTTGGGTGAACTGGGGCTGGGGACTGGACATTGTGCCTTCCCCCACAGTGGAAATCATTGTGGGGGGATGTTTTTTGTATGTAATTGTTTGTAATTGTATTTGTTAGTCTGTGTTCAAGATGGCGGTCGGAGGGGAGAGTGGACGCTGGCGTTAAATTGCCGCTGCTCTCTCCTCAAATTGTGCTTCTGATTTTCTTTTTTTGTGTTTTTGGAAGGAATTCTGTCCCTGATTTATGTATTGGTCTTTATAACCTATTTTTTTTAATTCTGATTATATGTTTCCTATAAATCTCTGTAAGGTGTCCTTGAGACCTCGGTATAAGGCGCCCGTAAATAAAATCCATTATTATTATTATTATTATATGTCAAGATTTGTAAGAATAAAATTGTGCCGCTATCATGTGGCAACTTTATATTACACTTTGAAGATAACAGTTCCATATTAAGAAGTTAATAGGTAAGAAATTCACTGAAAGGAAATACTGATCATGTTATGCAGGTGAACAAGTCCACAAAGATAAGTGAGAACAATCATTCAAGAAGTAAACAAGGCCAAAGTTTATATTTTGAGAATCATTTTGAAAATCAAAACTGGATGGATAAGAGCAGTCCAGGTAGATTACGTGAACACACAAACTAAAGATTGCAGTAATTATTGGGTCTTCTGCAACCGGTTGGGTGGATTCTCCACAGTCAGCTGATGCCCGATTGAAATTAACAATAGCATTGTGCAAAAAGTTCCAGATAAGCCATTATTAAAGATGAAATAGCGCCGCATTTGGATAGCAGTAACAGGATCGGTCCGAGTTAGCGTGGGTTTACGAAGGGAAAATCATGCTTGACTAATCTTCTGGGATTTTTTGAGGATGTAACACGTAAAATGAACAAGGGAGAGCCAGTGAATGTAGTGTACCTGGACTTTCAGAAAGCCTATGATAAGGTCCCACAGGAGATTAGTGGGCAAAATTAAAGCACATGGTATTGGGGGTAGAGTGCTGACATGGATAGAAAATTGTTTGGCAGACAGGAAGCAAAGAGTAGGGATTAACGGGTCCCTTTCAGAACGCCAGGCAGTGACTAGTGGGGTGCCGCAAGGCTCGGTGCTGGGACTGCAGCTATTTACAATATATATTAATGACTTTGATGAAGGAATTAAAAGTAACATTAGCAAATTTGCAGATGACACAAAGCTGGGTGGTTGTGTGAACTGTGAAGAGGATGCTATGAGGATGCACGGTGACTTGGACAGGTTGGGTGAGTGGGCAGATGCATGGCAGATGCAGTATAATGTGGATAAATGTGAGATTATCCACTTTGGTGGCAAGAACAGGAAGGCAGATTATTATCTGAATGATGTCAAGTTCGGAAAAGGGGAAGTACGATGAGACCTGGGTGTCCTTGTAAATCAATCACAAAGTAAGCGTGCAGGTACAGCAGGCAGTGAAGAAAGCTAATGGCATGTTGGCCTTCATAACAAGAGGAATTGAGTACAGGAGCAAAGAGGTCCTTCTGCAGTTGTGCAGGGCCCTGGTGAGACCACACCTGGAGTATTGTGTGCAGTTTAGTTTTGGTCTCCCAATTTGAGGAAGGACATTATTGCTATTGAGGGAGTGCAGCGTAGGTTCACGAGGTTAATTCCCGGGATGGCAGGATTGTCATATGATGAAAGAATGGATCGACTGGGCTTGCATTCACTGGAATTTAGAAGGATGAGAGGGAATCTGATAGAAACGTATAAGATTATTAAGGGATTGGACATGCTGGATGCAGAAAACATGTTCCCAATGTTGAGGGAGTCTAGAACCAGGAGCCACAGTTTAAGAATAAGGGGTAGGCCATTTAGAACCGAGATGAGGAAAAACCTTTTCACACAGAGAGTTGTGAATTTGTGGAATTCTCTGCCTCAGAAGGCAGTGGAGGCCGATTCACTGAATGCATTCAAGAGCGAGTAAAGGGCCTGTCCCACTTTCATGACCCAATTCACGACCTTTTTTACTCGTGGACATTTTATCATGTTGAAAAAACGCCCCGACCTACTTGATGCCACGAGTACCTACGACTAGCATCACGACCTGCTATGACCTACCTACGACCTCCTAACGTCCATGCTGCGAGCATGAGTCAAGGGCAAACTCGGCAGAGGTCGTGAATTAGGTTGTGAAAGTGGGACAGGCCCTTTAGATAGAGCTCTTAAGGTTAGCGTAATCAAGGGATATGGGGAGAAGGCAGGAAAGGGGTACTGATTGTGGATGATCAGCCATGATCACATTGAATGGCGGTGCTGGCTGGAAGGGCTGAATGGCCTCCTCCTGCACCTATTGTCTATGTCTGTGTATCGATGGAGCCCAATGCCATTCAGATCAGCACCGTTTCAGACTTTAAATCTGGACTAAAACTATCCTATGGGAACTTTGAGCAAGAGGATTCAGGCTACAATTTATTTCCCCAAATATTGTTGGAAACACAAGGGTTTAAATTATGAACTCAAGAGATACATCAGGTATTTTAACTGCTAAACTTGCTTCAACATTGGAATGTTCATTCAAGTCGACCTTGACATTAGCAACTGCATTGCTTTTATCGCAATGCTACATTTAAAGTGCAGGAAAGTTCATACAAGGTATATACAAAAATATCTCATTGCAATCCCAGATTGAGAACACAAAAAGGCACACATATACATTCAAAAGTATACTTGCAAATATGGACAATAATAAAGTAATGAAATGAAACGGATACATTTGCCAGCACCAATTTGGTTCTTGTGATGTACAATTCAAACCGAACTACAAGGTTGGTCCAGGATGTGGTCTATATGGCTTTGGCTTTTAACAGTGCATCATCATTTATCCTGCAGTTTATTTTACTTGTGGTCTTTATAAATCACTGAGCAAGTATCATAGTCAAGTTATGATTATCAGCCATACATTGAATATATGAAATCATAACTGCCACTGCAATGGTTTCTAACATCTCATCACATTTTTATATGTATGTAATAATCATGGAGTAATGAAGAGATCCAGCACAGGAGCAGGCCCTTCATCCCACATCACCCACCCAGTAACAGGAGCAGGCCCTTCATCCCACAATACACACCCAGCAACACTAACCCTACACCACACATCATTATATTCCCTGCTCTTGAAGTATCAAAAACTTAAAATGTCACTCTTGTGCCTTATTCCTTTCTAATTAAAAGTGTAAATATTAAAGAGACCACACCT
This sequence comes from Malacoraja senta, assembly GCA_038087875.1. NCBI lineage: Eukaryota > Metazoa > Chordata > Chondrichthyes > Rajiformes > Rajidae > Malacoraja > Malacoraja senta. The sequence goes on from CM075984.1 coordinate 54,557,789, forward strand.
GGAGTATTGTGTGCAGTTTTGGCCCCCTAATTTGAGGAAGGACTTTCTTGCTATTGAGGGAGTGCAGCGTAGGTTTACAAGGTTAATTCCCGGGATGGCGGGACTGTCATATGCTGAGAGAATGGAGCAGCTGGGCTCGTACAGTCTGGAGTTTAGAAGGATGAGAGGGAATCTCATTGAAACATATAAGATTGTTAAAGGTTTGGACACGCTAGAGGCAGGAAACATGTTCCCGATGTTGGGGGAGTCCAGAACCAGGGGCCACAGTTTAAGAATAAGGAGTAAGCCATTTAGAACGGAGACGAGGAAACACTTTTTCTCAGAGAGTGGGAGTCTGTGGAATTCTCTGCCTCAGAGGGCGGAGGAGGCAGGTTCTCTGGATGCTTTCAAGATAGAGCTAGATAGGGCTCTTAAAAATAGCGGAGTCAGGGGATATGGGGAGAAGGCAGGAACGGGGTACTGATTGTAGATGATCAGCCATGATCACATTGAATGGCGGTGCTGGCTCGAAGGGCCAAATGGCCTACTCCTGCACCCATTGTCTATTGTCTATTGACCAACAAAAATCCAAATTAAACTACCTGCACAAAGTGAAATGTTTATAAAAGCTTGAAATTTGGGGAAAGAATATTTTCACACTGAATTAACTAAAAACTCCACACACTAAAACCATCAGATACAACAGCAAGAATATTTGTATCTTATTGTCTTTCTCAGCAATAATGAAAGTAACAGGAAACATTACCATATATTACACTTGCATATATTGCATTTGAAAGAAATGTTAAAATTAAACGTTTCTTCTTATGTTAATTTTTTCTCTGTGCACTGGAATAATTTAGCTGTGTAAAGTGTGCGGCCCAGTGCAGTTGGATGCGTGTTGTGGCAGTGTCACTGACCATGGACAGCCAACAGTGAGTTGTGACTTCTGCCCGATAGTGGAAGGGACTGTCGACCAGGATGAGGTGGGTCTTTGAAACTTAACGAATAGTGAAAGGCCTGCATAGAGTGGATGTGGAGAGGATGTTTCCACTAGTGGGAGAGTCTAGGACCAGAGGGCACAGCCTCAGAATTAGAGGACTTTCCTTTAGGAAGGAGATGAGGAGGAATTTCTTTAGAGAGTGGTGAATCTGTGGAATTCTTTGCCACTGACGGCTGTGGAGGCAAAGGCATTGGGTATTTTTTAAGGCAGAGATAAATAGATTCTTGATCAGTACAGGTGTCAGGGATTATGGGGAGAAGGCAGGAGAATGGGGTTGAGAGGGAGAGATAGATCAGCCATGATTGAATGGCAGAGTAGACTCAATGGGCCGAATGGCCTAATTCTGCTCTGATGACCTGATGACCATTGCTGGCTGAAGGTTGTGGAGCTGGTGAGCATGTGCTGCCGCACAGTCTCCCAGCAACAGGATCAACGCAGTCTTTTGTACTGATGCAAATAAACATTGATAACCTTTTCCAATCAAGGAAGCAAGTTGTGCTAAAGTACAAAAAGTAAAAAATAAAATTACGAGAAACTGATGCAGCTAAGAATGGCCAAATGGACTAATGAGGACAAAAGGTTAATTTTAGGGGGTGTACTGTCTTTCTAGTCTATGGACTAAAAAAGAAAAGTCAGTCACAATTCTATCCCCTGGTTTGTTCTCCAGTGATTTACTTCTGGAAAGTGCAAGGGGATGGATATCAGCAGGCAGTGAAGAAAGTGAATGGTATGTTAGCATTCATAGCAAAAGGATGTGAGTATAGGAGCAGGGAGGTTCTACTGCAGTTGTACAGGGTCTTGGTGAGACCACACCTGGAGTATTGCGTACAGTTTTGGTCTCCAAATCTGAGAAAAGTCATTCTTGCCATAGAGGGAGTACAGAGAAGGTTCACCAGACTGATTCCTGGGATGTCAGGACTTTCATATGAAGAAAGACTGGATAGACTCAGCTTGTACTCGCTAGAATTTAGAAGATTGAGGGGGGATCTTATAAAAACTTACAAAATTCTTAAGGGGTTGGACAGGCTAGATGCAGGAAGATTGTTCCCGATGTTGGGGAAGTCCAGGACAAGGGGTCACAGTTTAAGGATAAAGGGGAAATCCTTTATGACCGAGATGAGAAAAAAATATTCACACAGAGAGTGGTGAATCTGTGGAACTCTCTGCCAACTCCCATTTGTCTACATGTGGTCCATATCCCTCTAAACCTTTCCTATCCATGTATCTATCCAAGTGTCTTTGGAGTGTTGTGATTGGAGTTGATTGCCTTTGCATTGGTTTACGTCAGAAGGGGGATGTGGGCAGGGTGAGGGGGCTGCCAGGCTTATTCCTCAGCAGCAGAGGTCTGTATCATTGAGTGGGGCTGTGAGAGCGAGACTAGTCAGATGTACCCTGAGAACGAGGCAGACAACCCCTCTCCTGCAACCTCCTACTTTCACTGTTTCAAAACAAACTCATGACTCAAGGCAATTATAGGCTCTCATATTTTCAAAACTATTATTAAAAATTCAACGAGCAATGAAAATATCATCAGGAACTATTCAGGAACATATCACTTTGCAAATACTGGTTGAAACTTGTGAGGTGCATGATTTAGATTTGCCAAATCATGTTGGCGAGCACTTTCTTCCTGATTAAAAGATTCTCCATTTGAGATTGAGCTGGTCAAAGCATTGGTCCTTTGATTTCCAAATCACCTGTCAAATCACGTGGCCACCAACTTTCCCCCCCGTCCAGACAACTGACGTCTATGTAACCATTTTAAAAAGTTAATACGATTCAAGAATCCTCCAGCTGCAAGCTAATAAATTCCTGTATGCACTTTTTATATTGCATCTCGGTGTGACTGTTACTGGAATAATGACCTGACTGCCCGATGCCCTCAGATTCTCGCATCTCATCATTCATCTTGGCCAGGCGCAACCTGTGAAAACAATACATCAACTTGCTCAGTAAACTAACAAAGTCATCAAAGATCAAAAAACACCTACTATATGTTTTGTAACTACGTATCCTTCTGGGTATAATGAAGTCATCAAATTGTACAGTAGAGAAACAGGCCCTTCAGCCACTTTGTCCACGCCGACCAAATTGGCATAGAAAATAGAGACATAGAAAATAGGTGCAGGAGTAGGCCAAACGGCCCTTCCAGCCAGCATAGCTATTCAATATGATCATGGCTGATCATCCAAAATCAGTACCTCGTTCCTGCTTTTTCCCCATATCCCTTGATTCCCTTAGCCCGAAGAGCTAAATCTAACTCTCTCTTGAAAACATCCAGCAAATTGGCCTCCACTGCCTTCAGTGGCAGAGAATTCCACAGATTCACAACTCTCTGGGTGAAAAAGTTTTTCCTCATCTCAGTCCTAAATGGCCTACCCCTTATTCTTAAACTGTGATCCCTGGTTCTGGACTACCCCCAACATCAGGAACATTTTTCCTGCATCTACCCTCTCCAATCCTCTAAGAATTTAATATGTTTCTATAAGATGCCCTCTCATCCTTCTAAATTCCTGCGAATACAAGCCCAATCGACCCATTCTTTCATCATATGACAGTCCCGCCATCCCGGGAATTAACCTGGTAAACTTACGCTGCATTCCCTCAATAGCAATAATGTCCTTCCTCAAATTAGGAGACCAAAATTGCACACAATACTCCAGGTGCGGTCTCACCAGGGCCCTTTGCTTCCTGTCTGCCAACCAGTTCTCTATCCATGTCAATACCCTACCCCCAATACCATGTGCTCTAATTTTGCACACTAATCTCTTGTGCGGGACCTTGTCAAAGGCTTTTTGAAAGTCCAGATACACCACATGCACTGGCTCTCCCTTATCCATTCTACTTGTTACATCCTCAAAAAATTCCAGAAGATTAGTCAGGCATGATTTCCCCTTCATAAATCCATGCTGACTTTGACCGATCCCATCACTGCTTTCCAAATGCGCTGCTATAACATCTTTAATAATCGACTCCAGCATCTTCCCCACTACCGATGTAAGGCTAACTGGTCTGTAATTCCCCGTTTTCTCACTCACTCCTTTCTTAAAAAGTGGAGTTACATTGGCTACCCTCCAGTCCACAGGAACATATCCAGAGTCAAGAGAATATTAGAAAATGATCACCAATGCATCCACGATTTCTAGGGCCACCTCCTTGAGTACTCTGGGATGCAGACCATCAGGCCCTGGGGATTTATCTGCCTTCAGTCCCAACAGTTACCTAACACCATTTCCTGACTAATGTAGATTCCCTTCAGTTCTTCCCTCCCACTAGATCTTCGGTCCCCTAGTATTTCCAGGAGATTGTTTGTGTCTTCCTCAGTGAAGACAGAACCAAAGTACTCGATTAACTGTTCCGCCATTTCCTTGTTTCCCATTATAAATTCACCTGTCTCTGACTGTAAGGGACCTATATTTGTCTTCACTAATATTTTCCTATTTACATACCTATAGAAACTTTTTATATTCCCCGGGGTGGGGGGGAGGTGGGGGAGGCTGTGAGGGGTGGGCGAAGCTCACCAGACTGTAGATTATCACTCCTTTACATCGGAGATTAATTGATATTTGCCAACAAGATCTCAATGAATGGCAGAAAAGACCAAAAATGCTTACTAAACAACTTCTAATCCTTTATACCGAACAAAAATGTGGTTAATAAAAGCAGGCGTGGGCATTGAAACGTACAGTGTGACGATGTCTGCATTGGCAGCTTCCACAGCGATGCTGAGTGGGTCTTTCTGGTCTCCGTCCCGTGCACCTTGATCAGCTCCTCGTTTCAGAAATAAACACACTTGTCTGAAGTAAGATAGAGAAAGGCCTTGAATATTGCTGCAAAATCATCAAATAGAATTGCTGCACACTGGAGTCTTCTACTCAATGTAACACAAGGGTATCGTACATCATCACGTCACGCTACAATCCTAATCTCCCCCCTTCAGCATGGCCGTTTGCACGATTGAGTACAGGACAGGTGATTTCTCCAGGAGTGGGGCTCATCTACAGCCTCTAAATGATTAAGTCCACCCCTCACTGAACATGCCCTCTCTGTCCCCTCCATTCCTTCACTCAATTACCACCAGTTGTAAACTATACTTACATTCATTCTTTACTTGTCACCACTGTTAAGCTACTGCCATGGTCCCAGAAGCTCAATTACCACAGTGGTCTTTCAAATGATTACTTTGCCACCATTTGTTAAAATTGCTTTTCGAATAAGTATGATGAAATGTACATTCTTGTTAATAAAAGGGGGACGTGCTGGCAGCCATAAGTGATAACATTCAGAACTTGGGCTGGGTTGGTCTGCAGCATCCAGGTATTAACAACATTCTCAGATTCACATTCAACTGAACAGAAGGTTGTTGAAGATAAAAATCAGAGTCGGAATAATTAGCACTTGTTGGCAACAAAGAAGGGCCTGGCGAGTTCTGCTCTTCATCATTCACCAACCACGACTGTCCTGGGATGGTGCAGAGGGTAGGACGGGTGGGCGAGGCTGTGAGGATGGGTGGGCGAGGCTGTGGGTGAGGCTGTGAGGGGTGGGCGAGGCTGTGGGTGAGGCTGTGAGGGGTGGGCGAGGCTGTGAGGACGGGTGGGCGAGGCTGTGAGGGGTGGGTGAGGCTGTGAGGAGTGGGCGAGGCTGTGAGGATGGGTGGGCGAGGGGTGGGCGAGGCTGTGAGGGGTGGGCGAGGCTGTGAGGGGTGGGCGAGGCTGTGGGTGAGGCTGTGAGGGGTGGGCGAGGCTGTGAGGATGGGTGGGCGAGGCTGTGGGCGAGGCTGTGAGGGGTGGGCGAGGGGTGGGCGTGGCTGTGAGGGGTGGGCGAGGCTGTGGGTGAGGCTGTGAGGGGTGGGCGAGGGGTGGGCGTGGCTGTGAGGGGTGGGCGAGGCTGTGAAGAGGGATGGGCGAGGCTGTGGGCGAGGCTGTGGGCGAGGCTGTGAGGAGGGGCGGGCGAGGCTGTGGGCGAGGTTCACCACAGACTGTGATTCACCACAGACCAGGCTGGTATATAACTGGCCCACAGGTTGTAGTGAAGATGGAAGAGTTTGTGGTGAGCTGTCACCATCTGACAAATACATATTCTCTGACATGTAAACCACTTGCCAGCCGTGTGATGTGATGTGATACTCAGTGCAATCTCAGTGGGTGAACTACAGCAAGTTTACAAGCCTGGTCCCATCCTGACATTTAGTCTGTTGATCATTGATTCAACACCCATCTCCCCCTCAGCTGTCACCAGATTAACAGTTACACAATCTCAGGCATACGAGGGCAGACAAGAGAAACTCAAACACATGTTGCCGAGAGTCATCTTACAGCGAGGAATATGTCACTCCTATACCACACCATAGAAATCAGATTTCCTCCCCTGCCACTCTGTACACAACTGAAAAGATTAAACTATGTCAGTGATATGAATTTGGTAAATTTGGAACTCTTCCTGCTCTTTTCAACAAGGTTATTGACAATAAAAATGATTCTCATCTATCAGCACTTCACACCTGAACTCCCTCCAATGTTCTGCACCGTGCACTATTTTAGACTGTCTGTCGACAACACTCCCAAACTTTCTTCAGGTTCACGATATTGAAGCATGCAACCATCCCGACATGTTTTGGAAAACCAATGCCAAGGTGCTTATTGGAAGCTGCGGTACATCATACACGGAGCAACAATAAGCCGTTCGTTCAGACGCCACTGAAATAAGTACGTTTGTTACCCGGTGTGGCCCAAGATGGTCGCATGATGCAGTGGGCCTCTGCCGTGGCTGTCCCTGCGGTTTACATCCGCTCCATTCTGCAGCAGAAATTCACAGGCAACCAAAGAACCCTACAATGAAACAGAGTTTCAAAATTCACACATAGTAGAGGAAAACAAAGTCAAACGTTATTCATTGTGGGTGTCAGGGGTTATGGGGAGAAGGCAGGAGAATGGGGTTAGGAGGGAGATAGATCAGCCATGATTGAATGGTGGAGTAGGCTTGGAGTACTGATGGGCCTACTCTTATCACTTATGAATTAATAACAGTCCAGGAAGAAACGGTTAAAAGGAACTAACCTAGATGGAAAAAAAATGAAGAAAAGCCAATGAGGGAGGAGGACAGGAAATAAAGATAAACCTGGAGAAATATTAATGGAGATACATGGAACTGCAGGTGCTGGAATCTTGAGGAAAAACACAAAGTACGGGAGGAACTCATCTGTTCAGGCTGGACAAGGGCCCCAACCTGATACGTCGTCTGTCCATTCCTGACCCACTGGTTTGCTCCAGGACTTTGTGTTTCATTATATCCTGGTGGGTGCACAAATGCCATTTCCCTGCACAATGGCACACAGATGATTGACTGACGTGTGCTGTCCTGACATGAGCTCGAGTCATGTTCCCTGTCCAGGCGTTTAACTTCAGGGATCAGAGTACACTCATAACCAAGCACTTTGTTCCCAGGCTGTGACATAAACCAGCTGACGGTACACGCACAGAAATCCCACGGAACAAAGCAGCAAAACATTTTAGTCATTCAGCTTTCCCATTTGCTTGCCTGTGCCAAACACACATGCAGCAAAGTTGCAATTATTGGAGGATTACTCTTAATTGGATTGAAATAAATATTAACATGACCTCACTGATGCAAACATTTGTAAGTGAACTGCTTGAGTAAGAATCCAAATGAAAGACAAGATGAGAGTGGTGGCCACACTTGCTGCCCTGTGATCACACTCATCTCTAGCACGTGGACGCTATGGTCAGGTGAGATTCCCACCCTGTGTACTATTCCCTCAGTGGAGACCACATTACTGTCAGCACCTACCCCCAGCACAGCCTGAATGAGAGGAGTGGCCTTATTGTCGTCAGGATGAGCCCAGTTCACATCAGCACCACAGGCCAGTGCCTCCGCCATGTCAGGCAGGCTTCGACGGTGAGCAGCGGTGTATAGCTGTAATCCTATAGGCATCGCTTTCACTTCATGCGAAGCGCACAAATCCTTTCCCACTCCTTCTCCCAGAGACTGTTCCGAAACTTTGAAGGGAACAAAATAATGTTAGCATATTTTTCACTGACCGTAATCAAAGTTTCATAATTAAAGATTCCGAACATTGCAATTGATGAAATAGCATTAAACGTACATATATCTGATCATATTAATAAAAAGGATTGGATACCGGGCAATCAACGCTCAGGTTCAAATCCCTCTCACCCTGGCCACAAACTCTTTGAATCACTTCCCTCTGGAAGGCGACTCCGGACTGTCAAAGCTGCCACAGCCAGGCATAAAAACAACTTTTTTCCACGAGTAGTAGCTCTACTCAATAACCAAAAGCCTGTAGCCTCCTTTTGCTCTGGTATTCTATTTAATTCACATGTTTAATCAATAATGTTTTATTATTAATGTTTAATGTTTTATGTGTCATTCCTAACTGTCACTGTGTGTTATGTTGTCACTTGCGGGCGGAGCACCAAGGCAAATTCCTTGTATGTGAATACTTGGCCAATAAACTTATTCATTCATTCATGAGTACAAATCACACACACCTAACACAAACGGGTAAAAAGACAGGGAGGTTGTATCTACAGGAGAGGCTATTAAATAACTGCTGCTTTTTGCAGTTGCCCAATCTTACTAACCTTTTGCCGGTACATTGTTATTGGAGGTCAAAGGCATCACCACATCTTTGTTCCCATCAGAGTTATTCAGCACACCATTGTCTGAATTTTTTACCCCTTAAAAAAACAGACAAGTTAAGCAAGATGGATTTGTTGGATTTGAGTTGATGCACGAAGGCTTCTATGAACAGAATGAACACAAAACTGTGCACAATGACACAGAAATATTTTGCTTCTACCAGTCATATTTACGCTTACAACACATTTGTTATTGCAAAAGTTTGTTTATTCAGCCCATAAAAACTATTTAAAACAAATTGTTACTCATTTGCCAGAAAGTCCAAATGTACCCAAAGGGAATGGACCAGAAACTAATGTTCGTGCACGTTACTACATTCTGAATGCTTCCAAATTAACCAAGTTAACGTAAAAATCTGATTTTTGCAAAGATATTCCTGGGGAATCTATAAATTATTTGACTTTTGTTGTTGTTGCAATACATGAATGGTGTGGAACTTAAATGCACATAAAGTGCCCTGTCTATTGCGGGTTATGTTGATGAAAAGCAAATCATACACAAGAGCACCATGAATTACATACAAATATTCAAAATGTTTAAGAAGGAACTACAGATGCTGGAAAAATCAAAGGTAGACAAAAATGCTGGAGAAACTCAGCGGGTGGGGCAGCATCTATGGAGCGAAGGAATAGGTGACGTTTCAGTTCAGAAGGGGCTTGACCCGAAACATCACCTATTCCTTCGCTCCATAGATGCTGCCTCACCCGGTGAGTTTCTCCAGCATTTTTGTCTCCCTTCTAAATATTTTAACATTTCACTGTCATAACTAAAGGAATCAGTTCACACTACGATTATTTCTGCAATATCCAAAGTGATTAAACAGTGACTATAAACTGAAGAGGAAGAATGAAATCAATATCGGAAATGCTAATTGAACAAACAATGTTTTAAAATCATGCATCAACTCAATCAACCATTGTGGAATAAGCGGGTGATTATTTTGTAGGCCAGGCACTAAGAAGCGGTACAGTACATAGTGTGGTACAGTACTTACTACTGTTAGATTTTGAAGTGGTGTCAAAGTAGGAGAATAGCGAGTCTAGCTCATCTGGGCAGAAGAGAGACTCCCGTCGTGGCTCAGTGTTACTAACAGCGGCTGGTTACATGCATGTTAGCAAAGCAAAGCAGCCAGGGAAACAGAGGGAAACAGAGGAAATAGCTTTTGAGAAATTCAAAGAAAAATACAAAATTGAAAGAGAGATTGTTAGTAATAGTCTGAAGAGCATTACTGAGTTTGGTAGACTTAATACAGTTATGCGTTCCTTACTGCAGTTGTACACATGTCTGTTGTGGTCCAGTGGTATGAATGAATAACAAAGTGTAGAATGCTGGCCTGAGTCTGGTGGCTGGAACAGCTGCAAAACCTTCAACCTGTGTCATTGGGGCAGCTCAACCCATGGGTAGACTCGCAGTAAGGGCCAGCAGTACTCATGCCTCTGGTTGGCAGGCAGTAAGTGCCGGCAGTACCCGTGCCTCTGGTTGGCGGGCAGTATAAGTGGCGGCATTACCCGTGTCTCTGATTGGTGGGCAGTAAGTGCCGGCAGTACCCGTGCCTCTGGTTAGCGGGTGGCCAGATCGGTTACCAAGGTGGCCACTGTCCAACTCATTGTTGGAGCCAGTATTGAGTCAGCTGCTGCAAGGTGCAGTGTCATGCTGATTATAGCAGCAGACAGAGCCGAGCTGGGAAGCAACCTGCAGCTGGGAGGAACCTCTATCAGAGTCTGGCTCCTTCACGATTCCCTGACTGGCGGTTGGAAGTGCGGAGGGGGGAGAAGGGAAGACTGGCACAGATTCCAGCATCTGGCATTTATGGTGGCACAGTGGCAGGGCAGTAAAGCCGATGCCGTACAGCCCCTGAGACACAGGTTCAATACTGACGGGGTGCTGTCTGTGTGGAGTTGTACGTTAACCCTGCAACTGCGTGGGTTTCCTCCAGGTGCTTCAGTTTCAACCCACATCCCAAAGATATGCAGGTTTGTAGGGTAAATGCCCCCAGTGTGTAGGACAGGAAGGTGTTCACATGCTGGGTGCAGAGATTCCTTTGAAGAGCAACCAGGGTCAGAGAGGGGGAAGTTTTATATGGATAGGACAGGTTTGGAGGGATATGGACCAAATGCGGGCAGGTGGGACTAGTGTAGCTGGGACATGTTGGCCGGTGTGGGCAAGTTGGGCTGAAGGGCCTGTTTCCATGCTGTATCATTCTATGGCTCTAAGTCCTGCATTGCACATGTTGCCAGATCTGGAGAATCTAGTCATGTTGAGGTCCTGCCACTGACCACAAAATCCAGGCCAAACATTTGCACTTTCCTTTTATATAAATTAATTCATATTTTTTCACGTCACTGGTACTCCACACATTACACCACAGATAAGCTACCTGAAGTGTTCCCTGGAACAGAAAGAAGGTTGGAGGATTTTTCACAGGTATCCTCCAGTTGACTGGTCCGCACTGACACATTCTGTCTTCTTTTTGATGAAGTTAAAGTATGAGCTTTCTGAATAAACTTCTTTTCAACATACTTAGCTTTGATCCAACTTTCCTTCTCAGGCCTAGTGATGATTGTGCAGAAATAAATTAAAATCACAAAGTGTGAATTATTTGAACAGAAACTTGTGTCACGTGCCTTGTGAAACACCCAACGCACGACAGGCATATGTTGCTAATTTGCTCCCATCTATTTGAGTTTTAACAGGTTTTGCATTTGAGAATGAGCACATATTTTACATTAAAGAAATATAATTTACATCTAAAACTGCCTATAATCTATTGAACATTTTTAACCTGAGTGGCAATTATGGTAAATATTTTACATTAATACATATATACATATATCCCCGAACTCTACCTCCGCTACATTGATGGCTGTATCAGTGCTACCTCCTGCACATGCAGAACTCACTGACTTCATCAACTTCACGACTAATTTCCATCTCTGACATCTCCCTACCGTTTCTAGATCTCACCATCTCCAGATCTCACCGTCTCCATCACAGGAGACAGATTATTGACTGACATCTATTACAAACCCACTGACTCCCATAGCTATTTAGACTACTAACTTCAAATAGCCCCTGCTTTCCCTGTCTCTCCACCCCCTCCCCTTCCCAGTTCTCCCACCAGTCTTACTGTCTCCGACTAAATTCTATCTGTCCCGCCCACTCCCCTGACATTAGTCTAAGGGTCTCGACCCGAAACGTCACCCATTCCTTCTCTCCAGAGATGCTGCCTGCCTGTCCCGCTGAGTTACTCCAGCTTTTTGTGTCTACCTATACATTAGAAGGCACGCATTTACCTTTAGTATTTATTTACTGCCTTTCAAGATCTCAGACTGTTTTGCATTCAAAGAAATAAATCTTATACAATTAATAACACTACTTACAACTAGGTAAAATAGAATGATTAACCTCTTGAACCACTTTAGAGGACCAAGACAATGGAACAATATGCCAACCTTTGCATATTGTTGTCAGACCTTTAATATCTACTATCAGAACAAGCAGAGAGAATCATTGTTTAAAATGTGTTGAGCCAAAATGATATGTGAATGCTTGTGACATCTTGTGTAACAGGGACCATCTTTGCCACGTTGAGTTCATTACCTCGGGTCATCTGGATTTGGTTTCTTGAAGTGTATCGCGTCCACCTGTGCCTCATAGATTCTGTTGATAACGTTATTTCCTAATGCACACATAAGCTGGAGAACAAAACGAGAACATTTCAGCTTGACGTTCACTCTCAGCAAATAAAGAATAATACCAGTGACATGCCAAAAGTACAATTGTGAAGATGAAATCTTTTACTGCAGATTCAAATCTTCCAAGGTGCCAATAGAAGGTGTAATGTCCCAAGATACATTTCTATACTGCAACGTCCATGACTGAAAGTACTAGCATTTTACCATTATCATCAGACTTCATCACACCAACTCCAGGTACTTTAAGGTTTGTGGGTGACTGTAACCATATAACCATATAACCATAACAGCACGGAAACAGGCCATCTCGGCCCTTCAAGTCCGTGACGAACATTAAAAAAAAAAAAAAAAAATACTTCCCCCTAGTCCCATCTACCTGCACTCAGACCATAACCCTCCATTCCTTTCCCGTCCATATACCCATCCAATCTATTTTTAAAGGATAAAATCGAACCAGCCTCCACCACTTCCACTGGAAGCTCATTCCACACAGCTACCACTCTCTGAGTAAAGAAGTTCCCCCTAATGTTCCCCCTAAACTTCTGTCCCTTAATTCTCAAGTCATGTCCCCTTGTTTGAATCTTCCCTACTCTCAATGGGAAAAGCTTATCCACGTCCACTCTGTCTAACCCGCTCATAATTTTAAAGACCTCTATCAAGTCCCCTCTTAACCTTCTGCGCTCCAAAGAATAAAGACCTAACTTGTTCAACCTTTCTCTGTAACTTAGTTGCTGAAACCCAGGCAACATTCTAGTAAATCTCCTCTGTACTCTCTCTATTTTGTTGACATCCTTCCTATAAGTAGGCGACCAAAATTGTATTCCATACTCCAGAATTGGCCTCACCAATGCCTTGTACAATTTTAACATTATATCCCAACTTCTATATTCAATGCTCTGATTTATAAAGGCCAGCACACCAAAAGCTTTCTTTACCACCCTATCTACATGAGATTCCACCTTCAGGGAACTATGCACAGTTATTCCTAGATCCCTCTGTTCAACTGCATTCCTCAATTCGCTACCATTTACCATGTACGTCCTATTTTGATTTGTCCTGCCGAGATGTAGCACCTCACATTTGTCAGCATTAAACTCCATCTGCCATCTTTCAGCGCACTCTTCCAAATGGCCTAAATCTCTCTGTAGACTTTGAAAATCTACTTCATTATCCACAACACCACCTATCTTAGTATCATCTGCATACTTACTAATCCAATTTTCCACACCATCATCCAGATCATTGATGTACATGACAAACAGTGGACCCAACACAGACCCCTGAGGCACCCCACTAGTCACCGGCCTCCAACCTGACAAACAGCCATCCACCATTACTCTCTGGCATATCCCATTCAGCCACTGTTGAATCCATCTTGCTACTCCACGATTAATACCCAACAATTGAATCTTCTTAACCAACCTTCCATGAGGAACCTTGTCAAAGGCCTTACTGAAGTCCATATAGACAACATCCACTGCTTTACCCTCATCAATTTCCCTTGTAACCTCTTCGAAAAATTCAAGAAGATTAGTCAAACATGACCTTCCAGGCACAAATCCATATTGACTGTTCCTAATCAGACCCTGCTTATCCAGATGCTTATATATATTATCTTTATGTATCCTTTCCATTAATTTGCCCACCACTGACGTCAAACTAACAGGTCTATAATTGCTAGGTTTACTCTTCGAACCCTTTTTAAACAACGGAACAACATGCGCAGTACGCCAATCCTCCGGCACTATTCCCGTTTTTAATGACATTTGAAATATTTCTGTCATAGCCCCTGCTATTTCTACACTAACTTCCCTCAATGTCCTAGGGTATATCCTGTCAGGACCTGGAGACTTATCCGTTTTCATATTTTTCAAAAGTGACCGCACCTCCTCTTCTTTGAATCTCACAGTTTCCATTGCTACTCTGCTTGTTTCCCTTACCTCACATAATTCCATATCCTTCTCCTTGGTGAATACCGAAGAAAATAAATTGTTCAATATCTCCCCCATCTCTTTTGGCTCTGCAGATAGCTGTTCACTCTGACTCTCTAATGGACCAATTTTATTCCTTGCTATCCTTTTGCTCTTAATATACCTGTAGAAACCCTTTGGATTTACTTTCACCTTACTTGCCAAAGCAACCTCATATCTTCTTTTAGCTTTTATAATTTATTTCTTAATATTCTTTTTACATTCTTTATACTCCTCAAGCACCTCATTTACTCCATGCTGCCTATAATTATTGTAGATCTCTCTCTTTTTCCAAACCAAGTGTCCAATTTCCCTTGAAAACCATGGCTCTTTCCATTTTTTACTATTTCCTTTCAACCGAACAGGGACATAAAGATTCTGTACTCTTAAAATTTCACCCTTAAATGTCCTCCATTTTTCTTCTACATCCTTCCCATAAAACAACATGTCCCAATTCACTCCTTTTAAATCCTTTCGCATCTCCTCAAAGTTAGCCTTTCTCCAATCAAAAATCTCAACCCTAGGTCCAGTTCTGACCCTCTCCATAATTATATTGAAACTAATGGTATTGTGATCACTGGACCCGAAGTGCTCCCCGACGCATACCTCCGCCACCTGCCCTGTCTCATTTCCTAACAGGAGGTCCAGCACTGCCCCTTCTCTAGTAGGTACCTCTATGTATTGCTGCAAAAAACTATCTTGCACACATTTTACAAACTCCAAACCATCCAGCCCTTTTACAGAATGTGTTTCCCAGTCTATGTGTGGAAAATTGAAATCTCCCACAATCACTACCTTGTGCTTACTACTAATATCTGCTATCTCCTTACATATTTGCTCTTCCAATTCTCGCTCCCCAATAGGCGGTCTATAATACACCCCTATAAGTGTTGCTACACCTTTCCCATTTCTCAGTTCCACCCAAATAGCCTCCCTGGACGAGCCCTCTAATCTATCCTGCCAAAGCACTGCTGTAATATCTTCCCTGACAAGCAATGCAACACCCCCACCTCTTGCCCCTCCAATTCTATCACCCCTGAAGCAACGAAATCCTGGAATATTTATTTGCCAGCCCTCCTGCAACCATGTTTCACTGATCGCCACAACATCATACTTCCAGGTGTCAATCCAGGCTCTAAGCTCATCCACCTTTCTTACAATGCTCCTAGCATTAAAATATACACATTTAAGAAACCCACCACCACTTATTCTCTGTTTATTATCTTTTTCTTCTTTCTCCCCTACATTTTGGGTCCGAGTGCTTCCCTTCTCTGCCTCCTGCCTCCCACATTTTCCACTAGCTTTCTCTATTTGAGTCCCTCCCCCCAACCGTTCTAGTTTAAAGTCTCCCCAGTAGCCTTTGCAAATCCTTGTAAATATTTTGTATGTTTCAAGGGTTAAAAACGCCAGGGAATCTGACGAAGCTTGTTGTTGGATGTACTCCGTGACTGACACGGGTTCCACCACATGCTCTTTGAGAACTGCCACAACGACCGTTCCACTCTTGTACTTGGCTGTGTTTATGTACAGGAAGATTTTACTGAATTGTACACAAGGAACTGCACTGTATCAAGGTACATATGACAATAAAGTCCCATTGGACCAATGTATCTTTATGATGTTTAATATTAAATCGGTATATTTTATGCAAAAGCTGATCATATATTTGAGTTGTAATAAAATATCATACAACAATCTCTCTTGTTAACAACAGTTGAATACTCACTTTTAAGAGCTCAGGTTCCCACGAATCCAGAGTCAGGGAACGCACCTTGGAAAAATGTACACCCAGGCTTCTAGATGTAGAGAACAAATGAAGTTAGGCAACAAAAACAACGCCTCTGTCGTACTGGACAGAGAGAGCAACACACATTCTACTTGTGGCCAAGCAAATTCTCCCATCTTGTGGAGCTTTCCCATTGCAACAGGCTTTTCATCACTGGACATCTGGACATGGCACATTTCACTGGACACCTGGACATGGCACATTTCATTGGACACCTGGACCAAGCACATTTCCCTCAGAATGCTTCAATGTCCAGGAATATGAATGGGCAATGGGGAAGCTAGGGTGGGTCCCTTGGGCCAGCTTTGCTACCCAATGTGAGCGTGTTTCTTCCACGTGATCTCTATCATTTTCTATTCCTTTAACTGTCCAAAGACCTATCTTTTGCTGCCCGACATTCTGACAGTGAAGAGAAAATAGAGCAGGATCATGTCCAGAGGTTGGGATTAATCCTACCCTTAAACCGACATCTGACCAAATTAGTCATGTCATGTATGGAGGAGTTAATATTTGTAGCAAGAATGTTAAACTTCCACATGACACACACAAAGGCATTCTCTTAAAACATTAACTGAGTACCCCTCTGCTCCTCCCTCCCACCCGACCATGCTCCTGAGCTGTTAATACAGGTCTAACTGGAGTGAAAGGAGCAACAGAATAGAATGGTGATCCCGCAGATCATTTCCAATCAAGCATCCCTCATCCCTGATATGATAATACCTGTGAATGCCTGAACATTCGATGCACAGGGTGATTCCCAGATTGATGCTAGCCCAGCGAGGGTCCGACTGGCCACAGTCGCAGCAATTGCTGTTGCCAGCGATACACTCAACGCGCTGAAGTGCACTTTCGCCTTTCACTGGACGCTCCTTCAATTCACTCCCCGAGTCCAGACTGCTGGTCGATGGGGACGACCTTCTGTCCAACTTCTGAAGAAGCAAATAAAGTTATTGCTTTTCCTTTATTAAATAAACTCTACTTCATCCCATTACAAACTTTAAGCTACACATTGTTCTTTATAGTGACAGAATTATACAGCACGGAAACAGGCCCTTCGGCCCATCTCATTCCAACTCGGCCCCACCTTATTCCTGGTGAATGTGGTAAAAACAACAACATGGCACAAAATATTTGCACTTTGAGCCACAGATATTGGTTGGTTCTTGTGTGGAATATCCACCTCACAGTTTGCACAGCGCTGCTCTTCCACCATCTCCCTGTCGACTCTCTCTGGAGTCTGGTCATTAAAGCACTCACCTCCTTTCAATGTCACATCACCACAACCTTACAATGAGACAGAACCATTTGGAATGCAATGTAATAATTTATTGTCACATGTGACGAGGCACAGTGACATTCTTTGCTGCGTACACAATGTATACAAATAGCGGCCACCTACGGCAATGACAAAGTTACAAAGCACGCCGGCTCCTCTTGTTCTCCCTTCCCCCCCCCCCCCACCCACCCACCACACCGGGTCATCCATTGTTCTTGTGAGTGTATGCGCTGTCCTCCACTGGTAATAGAAGTCTGGGATCCCTCCTGCCAGAGGCGATGTCCACTGGGTCAATGGAACTTGAGACCGGAGTCAATAGGTGATTATCAGATATCAAGGGGAAAGGATGAAGGATGGGGTGAATGGGACCCAGGAACAGGCCACAGGTTGGCAAAATGACCACACGAAGAGTGAAGGAAGATGTTAGCTCGATTGCTTTGCCACACGGGGTAAAGTAGGACTCAACACACCATTCACTGTATGTCGTTGTCACTTGCGGGTGGAGCACCAAGGCAAATTCCTTGTATGTGAATACTTGGCCAATAAAATTATTCATTCATTCAAACCACACAGCATTGATTGAAAGGGGATTAATGGATTTGAAGAGGAATAAAGAACAAGATGATGAAAATGGCTGAAACTGCCAGGTTTCCTCATTGCTGACACAATCTGGGAATATAATAAACAAAACTCGTGTCCAGGCAGGCCTGACTCCCGCAGTTACGTTGAGAATGTTATATTAAACATGCTTACATGGGTCTCCAAGCTATAGCCCTCCTATCAGATGAAGGCATTAGTAGGGTCATTATTATATTTCTTTCACTTATTACAAATATAGGGTGCAACAAAATGTGATAATAAATGGTTTCAGGACCTGGTGAGGGGTGAGTAAAGATATGAAGTAGGTACATCCCTTTTATCTTGTCTTATCTTACTTTTTTTTCTTTTTCCTTCTTTTGGTTTTTCTCTTTTGTTTAACTCTTTCTTGTGGTTTAGGTCCATATGGGTGTTCCTGGACCACTCTTTCAATCACTCACTTACTATCTTTGCTAACTCTTTCTATCCTTTTTCTTATTAAAGTATAAAATAAGAAGAGGTACGAGAAATGTATAATTTTATGTTTGTTTGAGATCACTGTACTGTACAATACTTCTAATAAAAATAAAAAAATAAAAAAATTATGTTTCTTTCATCGCTCTTGGAACATTAGACAATGCTTCAAGGCTGTATTTTACATTTGCCCATTCCCAGAAGCCGTGAGCATTTAAAAGCTTTATCCTTGAAGTGTGCAGCTCACAAGATGTAATTGTTACAGTAACTTGCGTACATCCGCATGGCTTTCCTCTCCCTTCTCCTTGTATGCTGTCGCTATACTGGCTTGAACAGCTTTGATCCAAACTTGCCGGATCTTTTCCGAATCTGCTTGCAACATACAGCTCCTACAAGTGTAAGCATTCAGACGTAAAGTCAATGAAATTAGAGAGAAGATGTAGTTATAATCCATGGAGTAAAAAAGACTGAAAACACAGTTCAAGTATTAATGTTACAGGAAACAGATCACAAAGTCAGTCAATCTGAACATTTTTATGCTGAGTTTAGAAACAACTGAAGGTTGTATGAATCGCAAAATGAAAATTATACTTCGTCAATTTTACAAGTACATAAAGAAAATGCCAATAACTTTATAACCATTCTGCCTCACCATCAGTCTGCATCTTTGAATCCATCACCACCACGAATGTCACACAGGTGACGACAACTAAAAGTGGGATTAGAATCATAGAGTGGTAAAGAAGGCATACTGTGTGCTTGCCGTCATAGGTCAGGCCATAGGGTATAAGCGACAGGAAGTCGAGACCCTTCTTCAGACCGAGTCAGAGGAGAGACTCTCCCCTGAAGAAGGGTCTCGACCGGAAACATCACCCATTCCTTCTCTCCACAGATGCTGCCTGACCCGCTGAGTTACTCCAGCACTCTGTGAAACGTCATCTATCCATGTTCTCCACAGATGGTGCCTGACCCGCTGAGTTACTCCAGAATTTTGTGTCTTCCTAGGAGTTTTGAGTGTAGTTCAGGTCACCTCATTACCAGAAAGATGTTGAGGCTTTGGATAGCGTGCAGAGGAGGTTTACCAGAACGATGCCTGGATTAGGGGGGATTAGCTACAAGGAGAGGTTGGACAGACTTGGATTGTTTTCTCTGGAATGCCAGAGGTTGCAGGGAGACCTGATCGACGTACATCCAATTATAAGAGGCATGGATAGGGTAGAGACAGAACCTTTTTCCCCCAGGGTGAAATAATCTAATACTGGAGGGCAGAATGGCGAGTACCTGGAACGTGCTGCTGAGATCAGTGGTGGAGGCTGATACAGTCGTGGTGTTTGAGAGGCACATGGATATGCAGAGAATGGAGGGATACAGGTTGTGTGCAGGTAGATAAGGGATGGTCTGCGCATCATGTTGGGCACAGACACCGTGGGCAGAATGGCCTGTTCTTGTGCTGGACTGTTCCATGTTCTTGTCACAATTGGTCCTGGCTATAAATAAAAGTGATGGTAATGCTGCAAGGCCAACCTGAAACCTGCAAACACCAACCATCTGGACGCTACTCTATGATCCTACCAAAGACTGACACCAACAATTAACTAGCAAGTTATATCTGCATGCAAAAGTCCATCCAAAATCACTAAAGGGAAAGCAATATGTTTGGCCACTTACTTTGTAGGTGAGACGACTTCAAAGCAGAAACGTCTCTCAATATCCTCACATGGTTTGACTGTACAAAGTCGTAAATCATCAACTACTACAGTCAGGTTATCCTTAAAGGAATGTGTGGGGAAAGAAACACTGGTTAGACTAAAGTACACAATGATGATGGTTATCACAAAGCTGCTGGTGAGCACGACAGGGACAAATCCAGCACGGTGCTCAGATGTGGGAAGAACAGGAGGTGTTTAAGATCCAATGAGTTGTGTAAGACAAAGACTCTGTGGCCAAACACTGGCAGAGTTGTCTTTGACAATGTAATTGTAACTTTATTAACATCTTCAGTGGGTACGCAACAGGTCAACGTTTATCATGTTTCTGAACATTGATATTTTTTACTCAGTAATTAACAGCCAAAATCAATTCATATTTAAAACACGGTCTAATTCTGCTTACCCTGAACTTCTTTTGGTAAACAAGCTGGTTGTTCTGAATTGAAAACCAGCGCCTGTAATGAGAAAAACATCATTTGCAAATAGGAAGTAAATGGGCATCAACAATATATCCATTGCACAGCAACAACATTTTGACAGGTTGATAATCAACTCTCTTCCACTCCTTCTCTTAGCTGCAGTTTCTTCAACTCTTATTAGCTCACTTCTGAAGGTCTTGACTTCACCTCACCAGTGGTGTGTGACATATGCACTACTGATGGAAGGTCCTCATGTAGACTGTATTCTCAGCTCATGCCCCTGCAGATTGCTGGGTGATGCTCTGAAGCAAAGACCTGGCCAACCTTCTTACCCATATTCCCACCCACATGTGCCTCATCACAAAGGTTTGTGGGACCAATGTCAGACCCACACAGCTCAGTGATGACCAGGTTTCAAAGCCACATTTCTACTCAAACCCTCCCTCCCTCTCTCCTCCTCTTGTTCACCTTCTCCTACTCCATCCCTCACAGATCTCCAGTCCAGCCAACGTAACAATATCCCAACCTGAAACGTCACCTATCCATGTACTTCAGATGCTGCCTGACCCGCTGAGTTACTGCAGCACTCTGTGAAACGTCACCTATCCATGTTCTCCACAGATGCTGCCTGACCCGCTGAGTTACTCCAGCACTTTGTCTTTTTTATATTCAACACCTCCTTAGAATGATTGAGTTCTGCACTTTTCCTCCAGCAAGAAGCTTGTCAGACTAGATGTTGAATCCCAGAAATCAACAATCATTATGCAATATGACCAATATTATTGCTCATAGAAACATAGAAACATAGAAAATAGGTGCAGGAGTAGGCCTGCACCGCCATTTGATATGATCATGGCTGATCAACCAACTCAGTATCCCATCCCTGCCTTCTCTCCATACCCCCTGATCCCTTTAGCCACAAGGGCCACATCCAACTCCCTCTTAAATATAGCCAATGAACTGGCCTCAACTACCTTCTGTGGCAGAGAATTCCACAGATTCACCACTCTCTGTGTAAAAAATGATTTCCTCATCTCGGTCCTAAAAGTCTTCCCTCTTATCCTTAAACTGTGACCCCTAGTTCTGGACTTCCCCAACATCGGGAATAATCTTCCTGCATCTAGCCTGTCCAACCCCTTAAGAATTTTGTAAGTTTCTATAAGATCCCCCCTCAGTCTTCTGAATTCCAACGTGTACAAGCCGAGTCTATCCAGTCTTTCCTCATATGAAAGTCCTGCCATCCCAGGAATCAGTCTGGTGAACCTTCTCTGTACTCCCTCTATGGCAAGAATGTCTTTCCTCAGATTAGGAGACCAAAACTGTACGCAATACTCCAGGTGTGGTCTCACCAAGACCCTGTACAACTGCAGTAGAACCTCCCTGCTCTTATACTCAAATCCTTTTGCTATGAATGCTAACATACCATTTGCTTTCTTCACTGCCTGCTGCACCTGCATGCCTACTTTCAATGACTGGTGTACCATGACACCTAGGTCTCGTTGCATCTCCCCTTTTCCCAATCGGCCACCATTCAGATAATAGTCTACTTTCCTGTTTTTGCCACCAAAGTGGATAACCTCACATTTATCCACATTATACTGCATCTGCCATGCCTTTGCCCACTCACCCAACCTATCCAAGTCAACCTGCAGCCTCCTAACATCCTCCTCATAGCTAACACTGCCCCCCAGCTTCGTGTCATCCCCAAACTTGGAGATGTTGCATTCAATTCCCTCATCCAGTTCATTAATATATATCGTAAATAGCTGGGGTCCCAGCACTGAGCCTTGCGGTACCCCACTAGTCACTGCCTGCCATTCTGAAAAGGACTCGTTTATTCCTACTCTTTGCTTCCTGTCTGCCAGCCAGTTCTCTACCCACATCAACACTGAACCCCCAATACCATTTGCTTTAAGTTTGTATGCTAATCTCTTATGTGGGACCTTGTCGAAAGCCTTCTGAAAGTCCAGATATAACACATCCACTGGTTCTCCCTTATCCACTCTACTAGTTACATCCTCAAAAAATTCTATAAGATTCGTCAGACATGATTTACCTTTCATAAATCCATGCTGACTTTGTCCAATGAACTCACCACTTTCCAAATGTGCTCCTATCCCATCTTTAATAACTGACTCCAGAATTTTCCCCACCACCGATGTTAGACTAACTGGTCTGTAATTCCCCGTTTTCTCTCTTCCTCCTTTTTTTAAAAGTGGGGTTACATTAGCTACCCTCCAGTCCTCAGGAACTACTCCAGAATCTAAAGAGTTTTGAAAAATTATCACTAATGCATCCACTATTTCTGCGGCTACTTGCTTAAGTACTCTGGGATGCAACTTATCCAGCCCTTGGGATTTATCGGCCTTTAATCCATTCAATTTACCTAACACCACTTCCCGGCTAACCTGGATTTCACTCAGTTCCTCCATCTCATTTAACCCCCGGTCCCTTGCTATTTCCGGCAGATTATTTATGTCTTCCTTAGTGAAGACAGAACCAAAGTAATTATTCAATTGGTCTGCCATGTCCTTGTTCCCCATGATCAATTCGCCTGTTTCTGACTGCAAGGGACCTACATTTGTTTTAACTAATCTTTTCCTCTTGACATATCTATAAAAACCTTTGCAGTCAGTTTTTATGTTCCATGCCAGTTTTCTTTCATAATCTATTTTCCCTTTCCTAATTAAGCCTTTTGTCCTCCTCTGCTGGACTCTGAATTTCTCCCAGTCCTCTGGTAGGCTGCTTGTTCTGGCTAATTTGTAAGCTTCCTCTTTTGTTTTGATACTCTCCCTGATTTCCCTTGTTATCCACGGATGCACTACCTTCCCTGATTTGTTCTTTTGCCAAACTGGGATGAACACTTGTTGTAGTTCATCCATGCAGTTTTTAAATGCCTTCCATTGCATATCCACCGTCAACCCTTTAAGAATCATTGGCCAGTCTAACTTGGCCAATTCACGTCTATACCCTCAAAGTCACCTTTCTTTAAGTTCAGGACCTTTGTTTCTGAATTAACAATGTCACTCTCCATCCTAATGAAGAACTCAACCATATTATGGTCACTCTTGCCCAAGGGGCCACGCACAACAAGACTGCTAACTAACCCTTCCTCATTACTCAATGCCCAGTCTAGAATAGCCTGCTCTCTCGTTGGTTCTTCTACTTGTTGGTTTAGAAAACTATCCCGCATACATTCCAAGAAATCCTCTTCCTCAGCACCCCTGCCAATTTGATTCACCCAATCTATATGTAGATTGAAATCACCCATTATAATGGTTTTACCTTTGTTGCACGCGTTTCTAATTTCCTGTTTGATGCCATCCCCAACTCCACTATTACTGTTAGGTGGCCGGTACACCACTCCCACTAGCGTTTTCTGCCCCTTAGTGTTTCGCAGCTCTACCCATATCGATTGCACATCCTCCAAGCTAATGTCCTTCCTTTCTATTGCGTTAATCTCCTCTCTAACCAGCAACGCTACCCCGCCTCCTTTTCCTTTCTGTCTATCCCTCCTGAATATTGAATATCCCTGAATGTTCAGCTCCCAGCCTTGGTCACCCTGGAGCCATGTCTCCATGATCCCAACTATATCATATTCATTAATAACTATCTGCACATTCAACTCATCCACCTTATTACGAATGCTCCTTGCATTAAGATACAAAGCCTTCAGGCTTGTCTTTACAACACTCTTACCCCTTATACAATTATGTTGAAAAGTGGCCCTTTTTGATTTTTGCCCTGGTTTTGTCTGCCTGCCACTTTTACTTTTCACCTTGCTACCTATTTCTTCTACCCTCATTTTACACCCCCCTGCCTCTCTGCTCATCTCCAATTGCCTTATTCATTTAAGAATTACTCCATAAATGGATCTGCAATATCATCATGTGGCCTATTGCACCACTGGACCGAGAAATCTCCCAAACTGTGAGAATGAATTGACAAGACTGCTGTTGTGAGTTGTGTATTGACTGCACTGTAATCATTCATTGTCCCACTCAGCCAGCCCATACATTGTTAAACACCCCATTCCCACTCTGGAATAGAACATATGCAACAGATAGTTGTTCTTTGTACTCTCAAGAACATATCTAAAGTTTACATTTGGAAAATAGATTTGACAATGATGCTTGGTTTTCACAAAAGATATTAAAGACGTAATTTAAACAAATGAGTATTTTTTTTCTAAATAAACCAAACTCATTAGTTGAACACTTTTTTGAATTTTAAATGTAAACATTTTCTTTAATATTAAAGTCGATTTGCCACACATAACGTGAGGTGCAGCAGGGTGGTTAGATGGATGGTTAGTTTTGTTAATATTGTGAAAGGCAGAACAAGCAGGGAACGCTGCCTCTGGTTTGCAGCTAACACTGTGTCCATGCTGTGGAAAGGACAGCAACGTGACCAGTTTAGACGCCATGGATTAAACCAGGTTTACCCGAAGTTCTTTGGACACTTGCAGACAGGTGAGAGCTAATATTCAGACACAGGGTTGGGGAGCAGATAAGATGTCCAGCTGACAGGTTGCTACCTGATGTGGGGGGTCTTTTTCCTGTCACATGACAAAATGGGGTGGGATCAAGACATAGAAAGAAAACAGAAAAAAAATGAAATAGTAAAATGAAATGCAATGATCTAAAAACACAGGAAGATTAAATGTGTACTAAAGGTAAAGCAGTAAAAGCTAGTACAGCATTTCTGCACAAAGCCGCAACGGAACAGAAATATACTCATTTACTGTTTGATACTTTGGTTAAAACTGTTGCTGCAAAATTACAGATATATTCATTTGATTTCAGTATTGAATGTTATTGAACATTAATCACTAGCCCTGGAATAAAGGCAGAAATCCATTCAGTTAAAAATATAATGAGACTTCAAATCTATCCATTTCGAAACGACCATACATCCTCTGAAAATGTATTGGAGGTCAGAGGCTCGACCAGATAACTGCCCACTGGACACCTGGACCCTCAGAATCCTTCAATGTACCCGAATATGAATCAACAATGGGGAAGCTAAGGTGGGTCCCTTAGGCCAACTTTGCTACCCAATGAGAGGCTGTGTCTTCCACGTGATCTCTTATCTTCTATTCCCTTATTTGTCCAAAGACCTTTCTTTTGCTGCCCAACATGATGATAGAGAAGAGAAGATATAACAATATCTTGTTGCTCAACTATGATGCTAACGAGGCCATTGGAAAGTGGTTACTTGCCATACGGAGTTAAAATTCCATCAATATAACAATGTTTAGAATACATTTGGAGAGGTACATGGATAGGAATGATTTTGAGGAATGTGAGACAAACACGGGCAGTGTAGATAGGACATCTTGGTCGGCATGGACACGTTGGGCCAAAGGGCCTGACTCCATGACTTCCTTGCTTCATCCCAGGCTCTCCACAATGACCACAGTAGTTTGGACTCAACTTCACCATTCTGAACAACTGGGATATTTCCCCAGTTGTAGTTAGGAAAGTTGAATTCCTGGGAAGAGTTTAGCCTTATTACTTGATGGGCAGTTTTTGACTTATGTGCTCCAATTGTCCCAGCCTGCAAGCATCAACACCATCTGTACACATTGCTGGCCAGTTCTCTCAAGGATCTCATGGCTTATGGACTGCTGGCACAAAGTTACAGCAAGCACAAGCTGTTCAATTTCCACCTCTGCTCTCCCAGCATTCCCATACTGGTTATGGGGGATGTAACCCTACAGATGGAGATGATGCACTCAGGATTTGTAGTCTGTTTATCCACACACAAGGTTCACTTTCCCAGGCGTAACGGAGGCTTTAGTAAGATGTCTGCACTTCATCCTAGGGTCATAAAGACTGGCCCCTTGATGAGTTAATAACTGGAATAAAATACCTTTTTTAACAAGGAAAGGTTTAACAAAGAAAGGTTGCAGATGACCTGATTAAAATATAAAGTCTGAGGTGTCTTAATAGGGCGATGTAGAGAGGATGTTACCTCAGATCAGCCATACTCTTGTTAGAAGCACCAGCCCCACCAAGTAGCTGACTCCAGCCCCTAATTCTGGCACATAAAGTGCAAGTGAAATGAATTTGCCAGCAGCGGTACAATTTAAAAAAAACACACAATACACAATAGAAATTTACAAACATCCACCACGGCATTCATCACTGTGGTGGAAGGCACAACATTTGGCCAGTCCTCCTCCATTTTCCCCCGCGGTCGGGACCTCAACCCTCCGCAGTCGCCGCTGCGGGCGTCCAGATGTACAAACAAGGTAAGTCCAAGTAAGTCCTGAATGGGTGCCTCCCCACCAGAGACCGCGGCTTCAAGATGGTGTAGGCCGCAGGCCGGCGGTCGAAGATTTAAAGTCCCCGCCGCGCCTCAGCCAGAAGCACCGCAGACTGCAGGGCCGGCGGTCGGAGCTCCTCTCCAGGGATCCCTGGCGAGGGACCCCGCTCCTGATGGTAAGTCTACGCTGCGCCCACGGTAGAAGTAGGCCGCGGGCCGGCGGTCGGAGCTCTTCTCCTCTGGGGTCCCCAACGAGGGATCCCAGGCTGCGGACGCTGCGCCAGCTGGAGCTCCGCAGACGGCGGCTACAGGCTGCCGCGGGCCAGCGAACGGAGCACCCCCCTCCGGCGATCCCCAGCGAGGGCTCGCCCGCTCCGCGACGAGAGTCCACGCTGCACCCGCTGCTGAAGCCCCGGGCACGTCTCCAGGACCGATCCTTGCTGTTAGGCCACGGGGGAGGCGACATGGAAAATGTCGCCTCTCCGTGGAGGAGACGGCCGAAGCGGTTTCCCCCTTACCCCCCCACACCACCCCCCACGCAAAACACACAACGAAAAATTAAAAACATACATTAAAACAGACTAAAAAAAACTTTAAAAAGTTGAAAAAAACTCACACGCTGCTGGCAGGGCTGCCGGCTAGCAGCGCCCCCACCGACAAGTAGTCAACAGACAATAAACAATAGACAATATGTGCAGGAGTAGGCCATTTGGCCCTTTGAGCCAGCACCTCCATTCAATGTGATCATGGCTGATCATCCCCAATCAGTACCCCGTTCCTGCCTTTCTAGACTATATAGATGTGATGTGTTGAGCCGAATAAGCAGAAATTATTCACGGCATCTGGAACTTGATTACAGGTTGCTGGCATTGTGGCAATTACATTCTTGATGATAATCACCATACCAAACCTGTGACATGCAACAGTTAACTTGTTCACCATGAAATGCAGTTGAGCAGGTAGGTTCGAGCCAAATCCAGCATCTTCTGTGTCACAACATTCAATGCACACAATGACCAAACATCGCATCTTCAGGGACCAAAAGGAAAGATTTGCCGTCCTCAGTGAATACATGTCTTAACACGTCATATTGACCTCCACGGGTCATTTCACAACTGATTCCAATCCACATCGATCTGGACAATTTTATAATTTGTGAGTTCATTGATAATGGTTTCATTGATGCTTGCAAGTAGCATGTTTGACAGAAGAAAGAGATTTCACATTTTATCCCTCAAGCTGTCAAGCTAATTATTTATGCAGGAATTGGGGAGCATGTTCAAACTTAGTAACAATCACACATTTGTGTGATACTTTCATTATATTCATTTGATTTTTATACCTGCCATGTGAACAAGGGAAATCAGAAGATGCACAAAAAGTCTTCTGGTCAGAATAATTGCTGGCCATTTCATTCCAATTCAAAAGTTGATGTTATTTCAAACATTTGTATTATTCAAGGTTACAAGCACCATGGAGGAATGTGGGCTTTGACCTAGACTGAATGTTTCCAAGGTTATCGTACAGACAACAAACCCCAGTGATAATACCTTTAAGGCAAGACTGCACACTTGAAGGCCTGTGATTGCTGCATTCAGTTCTGGTCACCCATTTACAGGAAGGACATGGAGGCTTTGGAAAAGGTGCAGAGGAGGTTTACCAGGTCTGAAGAAGGGTCTCGACCCAAAACGTCACCCATTCCTTCTCTCCAGAGATGCTGCCTGTCCCGCTGAGTTACTCCAGCATTTTCTGTCTATTATCAGAATAATACCTGGAGAATGGGGGTATTAGCTACAGGAAGAGGTTGAACAAACTTGTATTGTTTTCTCTGGAATGCCAGAGGTAGCAGTTATGATCTGATACATGTATAGAAAATTATGAGAGGCATAGATAGCGTTGACGATCACAACCTTGTCCCAGGAGGTAAAAAAATCAAATACTAGAAGGCATCGCCTTAAAGTGAGAGGGACAAAGTTTAAAGGAGTCGTGCGGGGCAAGTGTTTTTTATACAAAGGGTGGCAAGTGCCTGGAACCCACTGCCAGGGTGGTGGTTGAAGCAGATACGTTAGTGGCATTTAAATGACTTTCAGATATGCAGGGAATAAGGTTACAAGGTCATAAGCGATAGGAGTAGAATTAGGCCATTCGGCCCATCAAGTCTACTCCACCATTCAATCATGGCTGATCTATCTCTCCTTCAAAACCCCATTCTCCTGCCTTCATCCCACAACCTCTGACACCTGTACTAATCAAAAATCTATCCATCTATCTCTGCCTTAAAAATATCCACTGACTTGGCCTTCTGTAGCAAAGAATTCCACAGATTCATCACCCTCTGGCAAAATAAATTTCTCATCTCCTTCCTAAAAGAACATCCTTTAATTCTAAGGGTATGACCTCTAGTCCTAGACTCTCCCACTAGTGGAAACATCCTCTCCACATCCACTCTATCCAAATCTTTCACTATTCTGTACGTTTCAATGAGGTCCCCCCTCATTCTCCAATTCAAACCCCAGCCTGTACAGGCCCAGTGTCGACAAACGCTCATCATATGTTAACCCACTCATTCCTGGGATCATTCTTGTAAACCTCCTCTGGACCCTCTCCAGAGCCTGCACATCCTTCCTCAGATATGGAGCCCAAAATTGCTCACAATATTCCCAATGTGACCTTACCAGCGCCTTGTAGAGCCTCAACTTTACATCCATGTTTTTGTATTCAAACCTTCTTGAAATAAATTGAGTTTGCTTTCTTTACTACCAATTTGACTTGCAGATTAACTTTTTGGGAATCCTGCACCAGCACTCCCAAGTCCATTCATGCCTCCGATTATGGATTCTCACCCCATTTAGAAAATAGTCTACACCTTTATTCCTACTACCAAAATGCTTGACTCCACACTTTGCTGCACTATATTCCATCTGCCACTTCTCTGCCCACTCTCCCAACCTGTCTAAGTCCTGCTGCAGAGTCCCTGCTTTCTCTACACTACCTGCCCCTTCCACCTATTTTCATATCATCCGCAAACTTGGCCACAAAGCCTTCAATCCCCTTGTCCAAATCATTAATATACAATGGAGGGATATGGGTTATGTGCAGGTAGATAAGGGTTGGCCTTGGCATCATGTTTGGTACAGACATTGTGAGCCGAATGGCCTGTTCTTGTGCTGCACTGCACTATGTTCTATGAAAACCATGCTCATTCATGACCTCAGCTAATATGCAACAACTTACAGGCCTCAACAACTGAACATGGGCTCATCACCGTCCAATACTGATATCAGCGCTAACTGGCCAACTGGGTTGTGGAAAGTTTAATGAGCAATAAGCACGCATGTTTGACAAAGACCTCTGCAACAGTCGAGGTTTCACCCAAATTTTCAAAAAATATTTGTCTCTGCTTTTTAATTGAATAACGATCTTGTGAAGTGTTCCCATAAAAACATAGAAAATAGGTGCTGGAGTAGGCCATTCGGCCCTTCGAGCCAGCACCACCATTCAATATGATCATGGCTGATCATCCAAAATCAGTACCCCATTCCTGCTTTCTCCCCATAACCCTTGATTCCTTTAGCCCTAAGAGCTAAATCTAACTCTCTCTTGAAAACATCCAGTGAATTGGCCTCCACTGCCTTCTGTGGCAGAGAATTCCACAGATTCACATCTCTCTGGGTGAAAATTTCCACAGATTCACAACTCTCTGGGTGCAGTCATATGTCAAAGTCAAAAAGTCAAAAGTTCCCAGGTCATATGGCACTGTGGCACAATTTCTTCCCAAACTGGAGTGGCTCTGCGTTATAGTTTCATTTCGACTATATTGTTTAATGTAAACCGATGACAAGACATTTAGTAGAAACCTTACTGTGGATCAGCTGAGGAACAAATGCTCGCAATCTCCAGATATCATGATTTAAGCTCTTCCTTGGGAAACTAAATACTACGTTCAAGCAAGAGAGGCAACAATAATTGGCCAATGCATGCAGATCCTGAAGAATGCAGCTTGTCAGCAGAAACATAGAAAATAGGTGCAGGAGTAGGCCATTCGGCCCTTCGAGCCAGCCTTTACTGAAAGTATGAATGCTCAGAAAGAGGTTACTCTATTTTCATGCAATAAGCTCTGTTTGTGAGTCATGTTGCCTGGCACTAACGTTGTGAACAGTTTCAACTTGGTTAACTAAATACACAACTTTGGTTTCTGGTCACTGATGGCCCTTCGTATTCATTAATACTGTTGTGCATAATTTTACTTTAATTGGAAATGTTTAATGCAAATTAAAGCATCATTATGGACAGCCAAATCTCTGACATAAAATAATTTGGTATTGTCATTATTTGATGCAAGATAAACACATCTATTAACAACCTATTGCATTCTGTTTTGAAGTATGAACATAATGGACTGATGTTGATTATAATTGCACTGAATACACCGTCTACGGTATAAACAGTATCAATGATATTACATTAATCACCTCCCTTTTCTGCACAGTGATTATTAACAATTAAAGTATTTTATTCCAGAAACAAGAATGATCTTACCGGTTCCATGTTTTGAAGGCATTACTGGCTCGTTTATATAAATATCCTTCCATGACGATGCCATTGGCAGCATCAGTATTAAATTCCATCTTAGGATCATCGCTGGCGAAATCCTGAAGTGTTTGATGTTAAATAAAGCACAAAAACATCAATCACTGATAGGCGATAGAAATAAAAGAAAAATAAGTTGTAGAAGGTAATGTAATGTTAGCCATCTTATGAAACGACACATGCAGAGCACATACACAAAGTGCAACATTACTCAAGACAATAATCTCTGCACAAAATCAGCTTATCAAGTTCCGAAATTGAATGTTATCTTCATTAAATTGTAGCAGCATTGGTCTAATTATAACTGGGGTTTTATTAAATAGCAGTTATAAACAAATTAAGTATTAGGTACACGTTAGATAATTGCCTTTGTTTTACGTTTTTTTTAATGTTTCTCGTTGGTGAAACCTGAAGCTAAAAAGAGAATGCTTGAAATGTCAGTGTCAGGCAGCATCTGTGACCTACTGTTCATCTTGTAGCTCCACGGGCAACCAGAAAAGAGCTATATCAATTCACAATGTTTAGGCAGTTCATCCACAAGGCTACAACATTCTCAGATGAAAGATGTGATGTCCTCAGGCCTATGTTGGGCCTTGTTGAGAGGAGATGGTCACAGTACATAGGGTCACAGCCTGATGGATCGGAGTGGGAGCGGGGTGAAGAATGAGTGGAAGACAATTGGAGGTTAGGGTCCACACTGTATCGAGATGCTCCACAGAGCTGGCATCCAGTCTGTATTTGGTTTCTCTAAAGCCCTCATCATGAACACCAAAAGCAACACAACAAATTGGAAGCAGTGAATCACTGCTTCACCTGGAAGGATTGTTTGGGTCCATGGACCGCAGCTATTTACAATATACATCAATGATTGAGATGAAGGGATTCAAAGCAACATTAGCAAATTTGCAGATGACACAAAGCTGGGTGGCAGTGTGAACTGTGAGGAGGATGCTATGAAAATGCAGGGTGACTTGGACAGGTTGGGGGAGTGGGCAGATGCATGGCAGATGCAGTTTAATGTGGATAAATGTGAGGTTATCCACTTTGGTAGCAAAAACATGAAAGCAGATTATTATCTAAATGGTGTCAAGTTGGGAAAAGGGGAAGTACAACGGGATCTGAGGGTTCATCAGTCAATGAAAGTAAGCATGCAGGTACAGCAGGCAGTGAAGAAAGCGAATGGCGTGTTGGCCTTTATAACAAGAGGAGTTGAGTATAGGAGCAAAGAGGTCCTTCTGCAGTTGGTTAGGGCCCTTGTGAGCCACACCTGCAGTTTTGGTCCCCTAATTTGAGGAAGGACATTCTTGCTATTGAGGGAGTGCAGCGTAGGATTACAAGGTTAATTCCTGGGATGGTGGGACTGCCATATGTAGAGAGAATGGAGCGGCTGGGCTTGTATACTCTGGAGTTTAGAAGGATGAGAGGATATCTTATTGAAACATATAAGATTACTAAGGGTTTGGACGCGCTAGAGGCAGGAAAAATGTTCCTGATGTTGGGGGAGTCCAGAACCAGGGGCCACAGTTTAAGAATAAGGGGTAAGCCATTTAGAACGGAGACGAGGAAATGCTTTTTCTCACAGAGATTTGTGTCTGTGGAATTCTCTGCCTCAGAAGGCGGTGGAGGCTGGTTCTCTGGATACTTTCAAGAGAGAGCTAGATAGGGCTCTTAAAGATAGCAGAGTCAGGGAATATGGGGAGAAGGCAGGAACGGGGTACTGATTGGTGATGATCAGCCATGATCACATTGAATGGCGGTGCTGGCTCGAAGGGCTGAATGGCCTACTCCTGCACCTATTGTCTATTGTCATGTAGAATGGAAAAGGATGAGATGAGTGAGCAGGTGTTGAATAGAAAGTGCTGAGAGAGAGGTTTGGTTGGATATGGAAGAGCAAACCATGGTCATGAAGGGATTGGTTCCTTTGGAGTGCTGAGAGGGGAAGCAAGAGGAAGTTGAAGAAAGGTTTCGGCCCGAAACGTTGCCTATTAGCATTCATAGCAAAAGGATTTGAGTATAAGAGCAGGGAGGTTCTACTGCAGTTGTACAGGGTCTTGGTGAGACCACACCTGGAGTATTGCGTACAGTTTTGGTCTCCTAATCTGAGGAAAGACATTCTTGCCATAGAGGGAGTACAGAGAAGGTTCACCAGACTGATTCCTGGGATGGCAGGACTTTCATATGAAGAAAGACTGGATAGACTCGGCTTGTACACGTTGGAATTCAGAAGAGTGAGGGGGGATCTTATAGAAACTTACAAAATTCTTAAGGGGTTGGACAGGCTAGATGCAGGAAGATTATTCCCGATGTTGGGGAAGTCCAGAACTAGGGGGTCACAGTTTAAGGATAAGAAGGAAGACTTTTAGGACCGAGATGAGGAAATCATTTTTTACACAGAGAGTGGTGAATCTGTGGAATTCTCTGCCACAGAAGGTAGTTGAGGCCAGTTCATTGGCTATATTTAAGAGGGAGTTAGATGTGGCCCTTGTGGCTAAAGGGATTAGGGGGTATGGAGAGAAGGCAGGGATGTGATACTGAGTTGGATGATCAGCCATGATCATATCAAATGGCGGTGCAGGCTCGAAGGGCCGAATGGCCTACTCCTGCACCTATTTTCTATGTTTCTATTTCCTTCGCTCCATAGATGCTGCCGCACCCGCTGAGTTTCTCCAGCAATTTTGTCTACCAGCAAGAGGAAGTTGTCTGGTAGTGTGCAATACTCCACCAACACACAACTTCCCCTCCTGCCCTCATTCCCTTCTGAAATGATTCTTCCTACAAGCTCAATTCTTAAGAAATACATTAAGTATTCAGTATCAATTATATAATTCCTTTGAGAAGCAGAATTTCTCAATGACATTTGTGCTTCATTGCATCAGGAACAAGCAGAGATACTTTTTCAAACTTGTTGAGCGAAAGATCACCAATGTGGAATTCCAACTTCTGTAACTGAAAGTTACTCGCACAATACTGTGCTCAAGAACTGAAAAGTAATAAGTGATTAATGATATTAAGAGTTGGCCTAGGGTGAGCAGCCATGAAACAGATAAAATGCAGACAAAACAATGTGGTAATCTGTATGCGACACACAAAGTGCTGGAGGAACTCAGCAGCTCAGGCAGCGTCTGTGACAGGAATGGTCAATTATGCGATGCTCAATTTTCATTTTGCTCAAGATTCCAGCATCTGTAGTCTCCTTGGTTACAGGTACTATAGGAATACATATTTCCAGGTATCTCAGACATCATAATTGAACATGTTTATTGTTAGTGTATGTTTGGGTGAAAGAGATTGCTAAATCCCCAAGAGTGGACAACAGTTCTGACGGATATCAGATTGGGAATCTTGAAGACAATTGACTCTTGGTAAGGAGAGCAGGGGGAGTTTAGTAAGGCTGGGATGACACAGAGCTGGGCTTAGTGTGCAAGGAACAAACTGAAATACTTAGAACAAGTTGCTGATCACGAAGGCTGTCTCGTTGGCTAAATACAAGTTGGTCTCTATTACAGCACCAGGGGAAGTAATTCAAGAAGTAAAGCTCGAATAGCAGTGGTTACGGCCGAGAAGGAAAAGGAAACGTAGCACTGGCCACATACAAAATGACAGCTGTCCACCCACTCATAGATACATCGCCAATAGGTGCAGGAGGAGGCCCCTCGGCCCTTCCAGCCAACACCCCCATTCAATATGATCATGACTGATTATCTCAAATCAGTACCCCGTTGCTGCTTTCTCCCCATATCCCCTGATTCCGTTAGCCTTAAGAGCCCTATCTAACTCTCTCTTGAATACACTCCCAGAAAGCAATTAAAAATGGACAGGAGGTGCCAACCTTTCGGGAGGGCTACAGTCTAAATCAGGAGAGACCTGCTTCATGCAGGTGAACACGAAGAAATAAGGGAGATACATTTTGAAAGAGGATGTGTACAATAACATCTGCATGGATGTTGAGAGGTTCAAAGATGAGGCATTGTACAGGATGTCCTTTGTAACTGTAAGACAGCTGACATATGAAAGGAGTGAACACAAGGTTCATTCACAAGAAGCAATGGGGGATCAATGGCAAAGCAGAAGTGAAATCCGATCACCAAGATGGACAAAGGAGGCAGGGCCATAGATCAGTCCAGTGTAATTAGCACCAACCATTCACTACATATAGCAGTCTTTACAATTGGAATTTAATAATGCAGGGGGAATAATTTACCATAAATATTGTATTATTTACCTAATACTGTTTTATTAACCTGATCTCGGTGGTGGAAGATTGCAACCTTCACGTGGTCCGCCCTGTTTCGACGAATGCAATCAACCCGACATGCACAAACAGAAGATCAAATAGAACAAGTTGTCCTACAACGTTAGGCTGTGCACGCCACACGCAAGAAGAAGAACCTGATCTCACATGAACATCAAATTACTCACAGAATTGGGAGAAGGCAGACAAAACTAAAGCCGTAACAGGTAACTGTCTATCTACAGCAGGATCAGAAACATTCATATATAATCCTGACCATGGTTTCATTACTGTTCAGCAACATCCTCTGGTATTCCGAGAACATAATGCATTGCATCGATCATTAAACACTTGGAGCAGTTTAGTGTAGCATTGGCCTCACTCTGTTGCTCAAAGCTTTCTATTTTAAACAACGGGTTTGTTCTTGCAGAAAGTCAGCAGAGGATTTTGGGCAAGGTTGGGATAATCATTTGCATCCCTTGAACTAACAGGTGACTTATTACTGGAAAAAAAATGAATTGAAAAAAAGTGAAGCACAAAATTAGATCTACAAATGTTTTTGCGATTTATAAATGTAAGCTCTACTTTGATACAAGGAATTGATATAAAAATGAGGTGTCATTCTCTACAGTTCCTATTGGATTTCTGGACAAGCCTTTACAGATCAAAGTACAGAAACAAAGAACTGCAGATGCTGGTTTATACCAAGGAGAGATACAAAGTGCTGGAGTAACTCAGCAGGTCAGGCAGCATAGAAACATAGAAACATAGAAAATAGGTGCAGGAGGAGGCCATTCGGCCCTTCGAGCCAGCACTGCTATTCATTGTGATCATGGCTGATCGTCCCCTATCAATGACCCGTGCCTGCCTTCTCCCCATATCCCTTGATTCCACTAGCCCCTAGAGCTCTATCTAACTCTCTCTTAAATCCATCCAGTGATTTGGCCTCCACTGCCCTCTGTGGCAGGGAATTCCATAAATTCACAACACTCTGTGTGAAAACGTTTTTTCTCACCTCAGTCTTAAACGACCTCCCCTTTATTCTAAGACTGTGGCCCCTAGTTCTGGACTCGCCCCACATTGGGAACATTTTTCCTGCATCTAGCTTGTCCAGTCCTTTTATAATTTTATATGTTTCGATAAGATCCCCCTCATCCTTCTAAACTCCAGTGAATAGAAGCCTAGTCTTTTCAATCTTTCCTCATATGACAGTCCCGCCATCCCAGGGATCAATCTCGTGAACCTACGCTGCACTGCCTCAACCACAAGGATGTCCTTCCTCAAATTAGGAGACCAAAACTGTACACAATACTCCAGATGTGGTCTCACCAGAGCCTATACAACTGCAGAAGAACCTCTTTACTCCTATACTGAAATCCTCTTGTTATGAAGGCCAACAGTCTTAGCTTTCTTCACTGCCTGCTGTACCTGTAAGCCAACTTTCAGTGATCGGTGTACAAGGATGCCCAGGTCTCGCTGCACCTCCCCCTTACCTAACCTAACCCCATTGAGATAATAATCTGCCCCCTTGTTTTTGCCGCCAAAGTGGATAACCTCACATTTATCTATATTATACTGCATCTGCCACGCATTTGCCCACTCACTCAACCTGTCCAGGTCACACTGTAACCTCCTAACATCCTCTTCACAGTTCACACTGCCACCCAGCTTTGTGTCATCCGCAAACTTGCTAGTGTTGCTCCTAATTCCCTCTTCCAAATCATTAATATATATGGTAAACAGTTGCGGCCCCAACACCGAGCCTTGCGGCACTCCACTCGCCACTGCCTGCCATTCTGAAAAGGACCCGTTCACTCCTACTCTTTGCTTCCGGTCTGCCAACCAATTTTCTATCCATGTCAACACCCTACCCCCAATACCATGTGCTCTAATTTTAGTCACCAGTCTCCCGTGCGGGACCTTATCAAAGGCTTTCTGAAAACCTAGATACACTACATCCACTGGCACCCCTTCATCCATTTTACTTGTCACATCCTCAAAAAATTCCAGAAGATTAGTCAAGCATGATTTCCCTTTCATAAATCCATGTTGACTTGGACTAATCCTTTTACTGCTATCCAAATGCCCCATTATTACCTCTTTAACAATTGACTCCAGCATCTTTCCCACCACCGAAGTCAGGTTAACTGGTCTATAATTCCCTGTTTTCTCTCTCGCTCCTTTCTTGAAAAGTGAAATAACATTAGCTATCCTTCAATCCAAAGGAACTGATCCTGAATCTATTGAACATTGGAAAATGATCACCAATGCGTCCACTATTTCTAGAGCCACCTCCCTGAGGACCCTGGGATGCAGACCATCAGGCCCTGGGGATTTATCATCCTTCAGTCCCATTAGCCTACCCAATTCTATTTCTCGCCTAATGAAAATTTCTTTCAGTTCCTTTACTGTGGAGAACATGGATAGGTGACGTTTCACAGAGTGCTGGAGTAACTCAGCGGGTCAGGCAGCATCTGTGGAGAACATGGATAGGTGATGTTTCACAGAGTGCTGGAGTAACTCAGCGGGTCAGGCAGCATCTGTGGAGAACATGGATAGGTGACGTTTCACAGAGTGTTGGAGTAACTCAGCGGGTCAGGCAGCATCTCTGGAGAAAAAAGATGGGTGAAGTTTTGGGTCGGGACCCTTCTCGCAGATTAAAGTAGTTAACTCTCTCTTCCCATGGATACTGCTTGGCCAACTGAGCACTTCCAATATTTTCTGTTTGCATTTTAAAGGATAAAGCATCTGGTAAAAAGGTCAAGTGAAGACTATAAACCCCAAGCTGCAAATGCATGTGAACAAGCAAGTGTTGTAAATCATTTTACGAGCAGAAAGCGATGAGGATGAGGGATCTCTCTGCTCCAACGTTCAATCCAACATCTCAAAATGCAGCTTGCCGAGGATTCAGCAGCTCCCAACGAGTTCCTCCAACAATTTGCTATTTTCTCCAGAGGCCAGCAACTGCAGTTTTTTGTCTTGGTTATGGTAGAACTCACTGCCTTTTAATGTCAAACTGAAGCCGATTCAATAACATGCAGCATTAGCGCAGTCAGATCGTCTATTCGGCTAAAATAAAACGATGTCATGACATTTGGTACTCTTACACAACAGCTAGTTAGAAGAAAACATTCCATACATTGCATTCATCTTTAAGAATATAATTTATAAATTATGTTATGCTGCATTTATCAGTCACATTTAAAACCAACAAAATCGCCCACTCTGAAGGAACAGCATTCATGTTACTGAGAACATTCACTTCAAATACCATTTACATCAACATATTTCACAGAAAACAACTTACCATATATAACACGTAATGAAATCTGAAGAGTCTCATTGTAACTGATCTTAGGAACAATAATAAACTATAATCCTGCCAAACACAGCAATTTTTCTTTCAAGATGGTGAAAAATTCCATAGCAACCAGTCTGGGCTCCAGATACTTAGCAACTGCCTTGCACCATCTGCTTTATATTTAAACTCTACCTTTGAAGCTCCGACAATATTTTCCCCTTAATTCTCTGCACCAATAAGTAATTATTTATAAACCTGGACGTATCTGCCCATGATGCACAACCCATTACATTAACAAGGACCTAGATCATGTTCTGAGTAACTCCTCCCTCACCAAGTGGTCAGCTGATGGCAGCCTGATCATAATATAACAGTCAATGAACAGTCAGTGGTTCATGTGCTGTTTTTTTCATATCCATTTGCCTGTGTTATTAGAATATCTCTAAAGCAACTTAGAATATTTGGATTGATTCAGTGTTCTTTAATTCATTCACCAAACATCAAAGCTTTCAGATAAATTTTGGGGTGCCCACCACCAGACCAAGATGCAGAACAGAACGTCACAGGAGATATTCTTCCCTGTGGCTGACTCACAGTACAACTCCTCCCCCTTCTGTCATGGGGTTGATTGAGACGGATCCCCCCCACCCCACCCCCCCCCCCCCCGCCCCCACATCCACAATCCTTTCCACCCATCACTTTAATTTCATGTTTCATGTATTTTGTGTTTTTATGACTATTGGCAGATCAATTTCCCTCCAGGGATAAATAAAGTTCTATCGTATCGTATCGTAAACTTGGGAACATCTTCTTCTCCTCTGTTATCAGGCCTCTTCTCAGCTTCTTCCCCTCTGCTAAAGGTCATTCCATAAGCTAGGGTACTGTCCGATTCACCTCTACCCCATTGTGGACACTGCACTTTGTCTCTGGAGCTGATGCGCTATAATGCTGAGAACTATATTCTGCACTCTGTACTTTCCCCTGCTCTATCTATTGTAGTCAAGTTTGACGATTGTATTTATGTGCGGTACATCTGAGGACACAGAGTGCTGGAGTAACTCAGCGGGTCAGGCAGCATCTGTGGAGAACATGGATAGGTGACGTTTCACAGAGTGCTGGAGTAACTCAGCGGGTCAGGCAGCATCTGTGGAGAACATGGATAGGTGACGTTTCACAGAATGCTGGAGTAACTCAGCGGGTCAGGCAGCATCTGTGGAGAACATGGATAGGTGACGT
Organism: Malacoraja senta; assembly: GCA_038087875.1. Classification (NCBI taxonomy): domain Eukaryota; kingdom Metazoa; phylum Chordata; class Chondrichthyes; order Rajiformes; family Rajidae; genus Malacoraja; species Malacoraja senta. The sequence continues at coordinate 54,597,984 of CM075984.1, forward strand.
TTCACAGAGTGCTGGAGTAACTCAGCGGGTCAGGCAGCATCTCTGGAGAACATGGATAGGTGACGTTTCCGGTCGGGACCCTTCTTCAGATATCTTATCTGACTGGATAGCATGCAACAAAGCTTTTCACTGTACCTAGTACACACAATAAAAACCTAAACTGGTGCAATCAGGAATCACTTCACAATATATAATAAACAAAATCATTTTCAGGGGATAACTGCAACAATAACAATTTAGATCCAGCAGTACACAAGTTGACATCCAACATCTGTATCAGGATGCAGCACTGATGGAAGCAGCATTTTTAAATCATGTTTATGAATGCATTTTTGAAAATCATCATATTTTTTCATCATTCTCTATAAACATATTACAAAAAAAACAGCATTTCAGTAATTATGATATTTTTTGCTGATTGCTCTGAAACACACCCTTTTAATCCTTGGCCTCAGAGATCACCTACATTCTGATTTGCCAATGGAAAAACAAACTTCCTTTAGTAGAAGATCACATTTTTTAAATGTTCCGTGCAAAGTGTACAATTAACTGCAATTAAATGTGAGTGACATATCCCATTTCAAATGGTGTTGGTTTACTTCACAAAGCAGCAATTTACAATATGTGCAGTGAGTGGGAGAAAGGTCAGGGTAAGGAACAGTGCTCTTCACAGCATCATCCATGCCAGTGAGTACATGGCACAGTAGCTGCTGCTCATCTATTCAAGCCCAGCACCTCCAACACTTCAACATCCCCTGCTCCTTCTTCACAAGGTTCAACAGTAAAACAATTGCAAGAACCACTTCAACATTCATGCAGCAAAAATAAAATAGACATAAAATGCTGGAGGAACTCAGCGGGACAGGCAGCATCTCTGGAGAGAAGGAATGGGTGAAGTTTCGGATCGAGACCCTTCTTCAGACCTGAAACGCCACCCATTCCTTCTCTCCAGAAATGCTGCCTGCGCTGAGTTACTCCAGCATTTTATGTCTATCTTCGGTTTAAAACCAGCATCTGCACTTCCTTCATACAACATCCTACAGCAAAAAGAAAAATTAACTATCACAAAGTTTAGATTTCAGGAGCACAAATCTATGCTCAAACAGATTTTCAGACCAGCACACAATACTGTTGCACCACAGAAATTCTCACGATTTAAGGAAAATTCTGTTCTGTGTGTATAATAAATCTGACACTTTTAAAAGGATCCAACTTGCATCAATTGCTGGTCATAACTATAAATTAGTGATAAAGGCAAATCATTTTAAAATGCTTTCACAAAATCAGGAGGACTTAGTTCAGGTTTGGAGATCAGAAAAGGAGATAAAGTTATGATTGGACTAGGATATAGAAAGAATAGAACAGAAGAGAGTAGAAAACTAATGGAACAAATGTTGATGGCACATCCACGTTGGACTATTTCAGCTGTTGCTGGATGAGGTAACCCATTGTATGGAAAATGACTCAAGCCTGAGCTATAGGGAGAGATTGGGCAGGCCAGGACTTCATTCTGTGGAGCGCAAGAGGCTGAGGGATAATGTTATAGTGGTGTATACAATCATGAGGAGAATGGATAAGATGAATACACACTGTATTTCACCAAGAGCAGGGGAATCAAGAACCAGAGGACATTGGTTTAAGGTAAGAGGGGAAAGATTTAAAAGGAACCTGAGGGGGCAACTTCTTCACAGAGAGGGTGGTGGGTGTATGGAACGAGGTGCCAGAGAAGGTAGTTCAGGCAGGTACAATAACAACATTTAAAAGACCTTTGGACAGGTACATAGATAGGAACGGTCGAGAGGGATATGGGTCAAACACAGGCAGGTGGGGCATCTGGGTCAGCATGGACAAGTTGGGCTGAAGGGTCTGTTTCCAGCCTGTATGTATCTATATTTATGGACCCCTGGCACCATTCATATTGTGCGTGCCTGGCGTAGAGGTACACAGACAGGTGCAGTGACTTACCTGAAGGGCAGCCTTTGATATGCATTTAAGAAAAAGGAAGGAAAATTCATTATAGCTGTTTGTTCAATGCTCCAAGGTTACAGAAAGACCAAGTTAATACATGAAGAACAAAGTGTGAAGAAGGTGGAGCATAGAAAAGTAAATAGATTCTGAAAGTATTATATTTCTAACCAAATGAGTAGAATTTACTTCAAATTTAATGATGGAAAGAGACCTCAGCCCCGATGAAATGAAATGAATCAATTTAATATTTATGTTTAGCAATGAGCTTTCAATCATGCATTTTGGGTGTTGTAAAAGTCTGCACCTGTTCTGCTTAATTTCAGAAAAGCATGTATTAATCATTTTATATTTCAAAATATGTACAATGAACTGCAATTAAAGGTTGGTGACATATCCCATTTCAACCAGTGTTGGTTTACATAAAAAGCAGGCATTCATATGACAGCCGTATGAATGACAATTAAGAGGCACTTTCGAGGCCTGTGCTGCCATTATTGTCAGTGCAAAATTAGCAACGTTCAATGCAGTTGCCACAGGCTGAGGATGTATAATCAAAATGAATAAATCAAAGGATTATGGTGAACAACTATGAGGGCAAGTGCCCAAACGAGACTAACACTGGAGCTCTGGATGAACTGCCAGCTATCACGGCTTTTATCGCATGTAAAGTTTTCACTACTGTCCTTGTACCTTTTGTTGAATAGTGGAGTGTTTATGTTCCATGTCTCTCTTCTCTTTAGCTGCATCCACGGCTAATTTATCCAGCTGTTGAAACACAACACAACAACATAAAGAAACTGTAGAGAGACACAAAAAGCTGGAGTAACTCAGCGGGTCAGACAGCATCTCTGAAGAAAAGGAATAGGTGACGTTTCGGGTCGAGACTCTTCTTCAGACTGCAGCCCTGCCATTCAATATCGTATCTGATCAGTCCCAGGCCTCATCTTCTCTTCCCAGCCCTCAATTCCCTGAGCTATCAAACATTCATTTATTCCTCATTAAATACCCTGTGATCCAGTGAACCAACTGTGATAGCGAATTTCAAGATTCTGCAAGAAATCCCTATGCACCTGTTTTAAATGGCCAAGCCCATATCTTGTAACTATCCCTTATTCAGGGTCTCCAAACAGTGGGTACAGCTCAACATCTACTGCATCTGTTCCCCAAGGAACCTGCACGTTTCAATAATATCACTCCAAATTCTTCCAAACTCCGAAGAATGCAGATTGAGAACAAGACATTAACTTTCCAGTTAAATCCCTAAATTGTGAAACTTAAATGAATCATAAGTAATAAAGAAAACTTACAAAATAATGAAACCATATCCAAACAATTGGCAGATTTCTGGAGCAACACTAAATTAATTCTAACAGCCCATGACCTGCGGTGCTGGCTCGAAGGGCCGAATGGCCTACTCCTGCACCTATTGTCTATTGTCCTGATGTCTCAGATTATTGCCACAATGAACAAAATTGACAAGATTCCAGCAAGTCAATCTGTTTACCGCTGAGAATAGATTCAGCATCGTCCGATCTCATACGCCTAGTTTACATTTGGTTCTTTATAATTCGGAAGAAACATCGCACCTTGCTGGATTCATTCTGACTGCTTGTTCTGAGGTCCAGTTGATAGTTACAACAGCAGGCATTAGGTATTGATCATAAAGCTGTCTAAAAATGAGAATGATGACGTGGTTGTAAATAAATTGTGAATGTGATGCACAGAATGCACACATTAGTGAATGTTGCAATGCACAATCATTGTTGCCTGCATTAGCAACTATCAATGTCTGTCAGGGTGGACGAGTGGCACAGATGCTGATGCTGAGTGCAACTGCATTCATTATGCAGAAATGTAAACATGATTAAATACAGGATTTTATCTAATAAAATACCAAAAAATGGCTTGACCTTGCGCATGATTATTTAACCTATAAATAAACACATTTCTAGAAGGCATATCAATTTAATAGACTAAATGTAAAACATCTTTTCAGTTTTAAATGTTATTCTAAATTCTTGCATAATGATATTAGTCCTATTTCTGTCCAGCTAAAATTAACTCTGGACACGAGTGTGTGGGTGAATCACACTTGGACTGACAGTTCTCACGTCCCTGCTTCACTTTAATCTCAGTACACATAGAGGTCACAGCAAATGTAGGCAATATAAACCTCAAGAGAGAATAACAAGAATATCCAATATACCTGCAGCAGTTAGCGGACGGAGCAGCACTTGGAGAAACCGCTGCTTTTGTCGTCTGCATACCCTGTTATTGAAGAAATTAGTGCATCTCACAAGGGCAGGATGTCATTAAGCTGGAAAGGTTGCAGAGAAGATTCACCAGGATGTTACTGGGACTGGAGGGCGAGTTATAAAAGACTGGACAGGCTGGAAACATTCCCCAGACCATCGGAGTGGAGGGGGGGCCTTATAGAGGTGTATCAAATCATGAGGGGTGTAAATAAGCTGGATGCTCTGTCATTTTCCCACGATAAGGGAGTCTAAAACTGGTGGGGAAAGGTTTACGGTGAAAGGGGAAACAATTAAAAGGAACCCGAGAGGCAATAATTTTTTTTCTACAAAGAATGTGGGGTACACAGAATGGGTATCCCCCTCCCAGACATCACCTCGGCCTCCATCTACTCATCTGCCTTCATCCGACCCCAACCCCCACCCTTGCCGTGTGTTCACCATCCCCCCCCCCCCCAGACATCGCCTTGGCCTCCACCCATTCACCTGCCCTCCCCCGACCCCCATCCTTGCCGTGTGTTCACCATCCCCCCTGACCTCCCCCTTTCTGATACGGAACTGTCTGTCCTCAGCAGAGGCCTCACCTTTGCTCCCCTCCTCCCCCACCTCAACGGGTTCCGGGTCCGCCATGATGTAGAGGTCCTCTTCCATAGCCTCTGCCTCCGGGCCTTTTCCATGGGAAGGAGTCCTCACCACCCAGTCATGACCCCTTCTCCCGTCTCCACCGGACCCCCTCCTCTTGGACTCCCCTGGATGGCCCTCTACCTTTTTTAGACCTTTTCATTTCCAACTGCTGGGCGGACATCAACCGTCTCAACTTTTCCACTCCCCTTACCTATAACCTCTCCCCCCCTGAACGTACAGCCCTCCGCTCACTCTGCAGCAATCCCGACTTGATAATCAAACCCGCTGACAAGGGAGATGCCGTGGTAGTCTGGCGCGCTGACCTCTACCGGGCTGAGGCCAGCCGACAACTCTCAGACACCTCCTCCTACTTATAAAAGCTGAAGAAGGGTCTTGACCCGAAACGTCACCCATTTCTTCTCTCCAGAGATGCTGCCTGTCCAGCTGAGTTACTCCAGCATTTTGTATACACAAAACGCGTTGCCTTAGGAAGCTGTAGTGCCGCATACAATTATAAAATTGAAAAGACATTCAGTCAAGTAGATAGACAATAAATCTTTAGAGAGATATGGGATGGACACAGATAGTTGAGCAGGGGCCTATTTCCGTGCTGTACAAGTCTGACAGATGGAAAAGTACAAATGTGGGAAGTCAATTTTTCTAATGTTGCCACAATTATGCATTGACAAAATAACTGTAAATATAGATGAAGAGAGAAAGTGTCAAATCAAATAACTGAATACCATATATATTATCATCAATTCACTTTGACTGTCATTTTGACCTCATTGAAACATACAGAATAGTGAAAGGCTTGGATAGAGTGGATGTGGAGAGGATGTTTCCACTAGTGGGAGAGTCTACGGTCGAGGTCATTGCCTCAGAATTAAAGGACGTTCTTTTAGGAAGGAGATGAGGAGAAATTTCTTTAGTCAGACGGTGGTGAATCTGTGGAATTCTTTGCCACAGAAGGCTGCGGAGGCCAATTCAGTGAATATTTTTAAGGTAGAGATAGATAAATTCTTGATTAGTACAGGTGACAGAGGTTATGGGCAGAAGGCAGGAGAATGGGATTAGGAGGGAGAGATAGATCAGCCATGATTGAATGGCGGAGTAGACTTGATGGGCCGAATGGCCTAATCGCACTCCTATCCCTTATGATCTTACATTTAATGCAGTGAGAAGGACTTCATTCCCTGAGGCGTTGACAATGGAAGTGAACATTGTCCAATCAGCAGATCTCCCCATGCCCACCAACAAGAACAAGCAACTGCCTCTGAACGAGGCCTCACACAACTGCACTGCTTCCCCTTAGTACCCATCAGCTTCTAATTCACCGGGCTTCCAATGATGCCACACTGGGTCAAATGCTGCCCTGGCACTCTCACCCTCACCTCTGGAACTCAGCACCTGTCCAAATCACCTGCACATACCAATCCCCACACTAGATGGAGGCAGGCAGTGGAAACAGGACAGCTTTAATGACAGGGTTTAGTGCGTTTTATTCAGTGTCAGCAACAATAACACGAATAAGTGGGAATTTACATAAAATACCAATTTTCTTAGAATGCTTAAAATCGGTCATTGCTTTTAAAAATCTCACCTGTGCTCCTAAGTCCTTCATGTAAGGCTCCAGCTCCTTGAAGAGGTCATATCCTTGGTGAAAGAACGCAAGATGGGCATACATGAAGGACAACATCTGGAAGTGGAATGGAGACACACATATAATCAACACATAACAATTTGTAAAGAACTTGCGCAGAGTATTATGCAGCGACAATAACTGCTTAAATATTCATTTTAAGTTTCTGCATTGTGCATACAGACATTTTTATAGATCAGTAGACCAAGAAACATAAAGAACAGGCTACAGTAGATAGGACAGAGAACAGTACAACACAAGAATAAGCCCTTCGGCCACTAGGTCTGTTCTGAACATGATGCCGTCCATCTCTTAACTATCTGCACATAATCCATATCTCTCCATTTCCGGCATATCCATGTGCCTCTCAAACATTAGTTCTAAAAGGGTTGACGGTGGATATGCAATGGAAGGCATTTAAAGACTGCATGGATGAACTACAAAAAATGTTCATCCCAGTTTGGCAAAAGAATAAATCAGGGAAGGTAGTGCATCCGTGGATAACAAGGGAAATCAGGGATAGTATCAAAGCAAAAGATGATGCGTACAAATTAGCCAGAAAAAGCAGCATACCAGAGGACTGGGAGAAATTCAGAGACCAGCAGAGGGGGACAAAGGGCTTAATTAGGAAAGGGAAAATAGATTATGAAAGGAAACTGGCAGGGAACATAAAAACTGACTGCAAAAGGTTTTATAGATATGTGAAGAGAAAGAGATTAGTTAAAACAAATGTAGGTCCCTTGCAGTCAGAAACAGGTGAATTGATCATGTGGAACAAGGATATGGCGGACCAATTGAATAACTACTTTGGTTCCGTCTTCACTAAGGAAGACATAAATAATCTGCTGGAAATAGCAGGGGGCCGCGGGTCAAAGGAGATGGAGGAACTGAGTGAAATCCAGGTTAGTCGGGAAGTGGTGTTGGGTAAATTGAATGGATTAAAGGCCGATAAATCACCAGGGCCAGATAGGCTGCATCCCAGAGTACTTAAGGAAGTAGCTCCAGAAATAGTGGATGCATTAGTGATAATTTTTCAAAACTCTTTAGATTCTGGAGTAGTTCCTGAGGATTGGAGGATAGCAAACGTAACCCCACTTTTTAAGAAGGGAGGGAGAGAGAAAACGGGGAATTACAGACCAGTTAGTCTAACATCGGTAGTGGGGAAACTGCTAGAGTCAGTTATTAAAGATGGGATAGCAGCACATTTGGAAAGTGGTGAAATCATTGGACAAAGGTAGCATGGATTTACGAAAGGTAAATCGTGTCTGACGAATCTTATAGAATTTTTCGAGGATGTAACTAGTAGAGTGGATAGGGAGAACCAGTGGATGTGTTGTATCTGGACTTTCAGAAGGCTTTCGACAAGGTACCACATAAGAGATTAGGATACAAACTTAAATCACACGGTATTGGGGGTTCAGTATTGATGTGGATAGAGAACTGGCTGGCAAACAGGAAGCAAAGAGGAGGAGTAAACGGGTCCTTTTCACAATGGCAGGCAGTGACTAGTGGGGTACCGCAAGGCTCAGTGCTGGGACCCCAGCTATTTACAATTTATATTAATGATCTGGACGAGGGAATTGAAAGCAACATCTCCAAGTTTGCGGATGACACAAAGCTGGGGGGCAGTGTTAGCTGTGAGGAGGATGCTAGGAGACTGCAAGGTGACTTGGATAGGCTGGGTGAGTGGGCAAATGTTTTGCAGATGCAGTATAATGTGGATAAATGTGAGGTTATCCACTTTGGTGGCAAAAATGGTAAGGCAGACTATTATCTAAATGGTGGCCGATTAGGAAATGGGGAGATGCAGCGAGACCTGGGTGTCATGGTACACCAGTCATTGAAAGTAGGCATGCAGGTGCAGCAGGCAGTGAAGAAAGCGAATGGTATGTTGGCCTTCATAGCAAGAGGATTTGAGTATAGGAGCAGGGAGGTTCTACTGCAGTTGTACAGGGTCTTGGTGAGACCACACCTGGAGTATTGCGTACAGTTTTGGTCTCCAAATCTGAGGAAGGACATTATTAATTCAGAAACAACGGTTCTGAACTTAAAGAAAGGTAACTTTGAGGGTATGAGACATGAATTGGCCAAGATTGACTGGCAATTAGTTCTAAAAGGGTTGACGGTGGATATGCAATGGAAGGCATTTAAAGACTGCATGGATGAACTACAAAAATTGTTCATCCCAGTTTGGCAAAAGAATAAATCAAGGAAGGTAGTGCATCCGTGGATAACAAGGGAAATCAGGGATAGTATCAAAGCAAAAGATGATGCGTACAAATTAGCCAGAAAAAGCAGCATACCAGAGGACTGGGAGAAATTCAGAGACCAGCAGAGGAGGACAAAGGGCTTAATTAGGAAAGGGAAAATAGATTATGAAAGGAAACTGGCAGGGAACATAAAAACTGACTGCAAAAGTTTTTATAGATATGTGAAGAGAAAGAGATTAGTTAAATCAAATGTAGGTCCCTTGCAGTCAGAAACAGGTGAATTGATCATGGGGAACAAGGATATGGCAGACCAATTGAATAACTACTTTGGTTCCGTCTTCACTAAGGAAGACATAAATAATCTGCCGGAAATAGCAGGGGGCCGCGGGTGAAAGGAGATGGAGGAACTGAGTGAAATCCAGGTTAGTCGGGAAGTGGTGTTGGGTAAATTGAATGGATTAAAGGCCGATAAATCACCAGGGCCAGATAGGCTGCATCCCAGAGTACTTAAGGAAGTAGCTCCAGAAATAGTGGATGCATTAGTGATAATTTTTCAAAACTCTTTAGATTCTGGAGTAGTTCCTGAGGATTGGAGGGTAGCAAACGTAACCCCACTTTTTAAGAAGGGAGGGAGAGAGAAAACGGGGAATTACAGACCAGTTAGTCTAACATCGGTAGTGGGGAAACTGCTAGAGTCAGTTATTAAAGATGGGATAGCAGCACATTTGGAAAGTGGTGAAATCATTGGACAAAGTCAGCATGGATTTACGAAAGGTAAATCGTGTCTGACGAATCTTATAGAATTTTTCGAGGATGTAACTAGTAGAGTGGATAGGGGAGAACCAGTGGATGTGTTGTATCTGGACTTTCAGAAGGCTTTCGACAAGGTACCACATAAGAGATTAGGATACAAACTTAAATCACACGGTATTGGGGGTTCAGTATTGATGTGGATAGAGAACTGGCTGGCAAACAGGAAGCAAAGAGTAGGAGTAAACGGGTCCTTTTCACAATGGCAGGCAGTGACTAGTGGGGTACCACAAGGCTCAGTGCTGGGACCCCAGCTATTTACAATTTATATTAATGATCTGGACGAGGGAATTGAAAGCAACATCTCCAAGTTTGCGGATGACACTAAGCTGGGGGGCAGTGTTAGCTGTGAGGAGGATGCTAGGAGACTGCAAGGTGACTTGGATAGGCTGGGTGAGTGGGCAAATGTTTGGCAGATGCAGTATAATGTGGATAAATGTGAGGTTATCCACTTTGGTAGCAAAAACGGGAAGGCAGACTATTATCTAAATGGTGGCTGATTAGGAAATGGGGAGATGCAGCGAGACCTGGGTGTCATGGTACACCAGTCATTGAAAGTAGGCATGCAGGTGCAGCAGGCAGTGAAGAAAGCGAATGGTATGTTGGCCTTCATAGCAAGAGGATTTGAGTATAGGAGCAGTGAGGTTCTACTGCAGTTGTACAGGGTCTTGGTGAGACCACACCTGGAGTATTGCGTACAGTTTTGGTCTCCAAATCTGAGGAAGGACATTATAGCCATAGAGGGAGTGCAGAGAAGGTTCACCAGACTGATTCCTGGGATGTCAGGACTTTCATATGAAGAAAGACTGGATAGACTTGGCTTATACTCGCTAGAATTTAGGAGATTGAGAGGGGATCTTATAGAAACGTACAAGATTCTTATGGGGTTGGACAGGCTAGATGCAGGAAGATTGTTCCCGATGTTGGGGAAGTCCAGGACAAGGGGTCACAGCTTAAGGATAAGGGGAAAATCCTTTAAGACCGAGATGAGGAAAAACTTTTTCACACAGAGAGTGGTGAATCTCTGGAACTCTCTGCCACAGAGGGTAGTTGAGGCCAGTTCATTGGCTATATTTAAGAGGGAATTAGATGTGGCCCTTGTGGCTAAAGGGATCAGGGGGTATGGAGAGAAGGCAGGTACGGGATACTGAGTTGGATGATCAGCCATGATCGTATTGAATGGCGGTGCAGGCTCGAAGGGCCGAATGGCCTACTCCTGCACCTAATTTCTATGTATCTATGTATGTATCTATAGCCATAGAGGGAGTGCAGAGAAGGTTCACCAGACTGATTCCTGGGATGTCAGGACTTTCATATGAAGAAAGACTGGATAGACTTGGCTTATACTCGCTAGAATTTAGGAGATTGAGAGGGGATCTTATAGAAACGTACAAAATTCTTATGGGGTTGGACAGGCTAGATGCAGGAAGATTGTTCCCGATGTTGGGGAAGTCCAGGACAAGGGGTCACAGCTTAAGGATAAGGGGGAAATCCTTTAAGACCGAGATGAGGAAAAACTTTTTCACACAGAGAGTGGTGAATCTCTGGAACTCTCTGCCACAGAGGGTAGTTGAGGCCAGTTCATTGGCTATATTTAAGAGGGAGTTAGATGTGGCCCTTGTGGCTAAAGGGATCAGGGGGTATGGAGAGAAGGCAGGTATGGGATACTGAGTTGGATGATCAGCCATGATCATATTGAATGGCAGTGCAGGCTCGAAGGGCCGAATGGCCTACTCCTGCACCTATTTTCTATGTATCTATGTATCTACCACGAGTGTGTCTGTCTCAACCACCCAGCATTCCAGGCACTCAACACTCTCTGTGTAAAAATAGTTGCCCTGCACATCTCCTTTAAACTTCGCACCTCCCACCTGAAAGCAATGTTCTCTGGATCGTGTATTGTGCAATGTGAAAAGGTTCATTAATAATCTGGATGTTGAGGAGTTCTTTGGGGAAGAGTAATCATAATATGGTGAATTTTATATTAAAACTGAAACTGATTGAATTCAATCTACAACCAGGGTGTTAATTCTAAAACCAAACACAAATGTACGAGGCCAGAGTTGACGATGATAGATTCCAACAGCACAGGAAAAGACAAGACAGTGGATAAGAAATGGCCAGCATTTAAAGAGTACCACGTAGCTCTGAGTGGGGAAATGATCAAGCTGTGGTCAAAAAGGGAAGGTAGTATTGGATAACGGGAAAGGGGTTATACATGTTGCTGAAGAGAATTAAACCCTCAGAATCTACAAACGAGAACCAAGAACGATACAGAAACGGAAGGTGGAGTGTGAGAATCATCTTACAACAAACACAAACAGATTGTCAAACTTTCTTTGCTCTGTAAATAAAAATGGATTCACCAAAGTTATTGTAAATCTCTCGTACACTCAGACCAGGGAAGTGACCCCAGGGAATAAGAAAATGGAACAAAAAAAAAGCTTGTACTTCTGGCTTCAAGGAAGACAACACAGCAACAAGTCAAAAATAGCAAAGGAGGTCCTGAAAGAATGAAGAGCTGAGGGAAATTAGTATTTGTTAAAAGAAAGTGTTGGGGAAATGAGGAGGACTGAAAGCCAGTAAATCTGGACACATTTACTTGCCGATGTTTGAAACTCCAAAAATGGACAGAATTTAAAACTGTTCTTTCAGATCTGAGGGTAGAAAATGTAACCCGACAAGTTGGGAAAGAAGGAAGGAAAAAGGAAATGAGATTAGTTAAACTGACATTAATAGCTAGAATCTAGTATTAAATAACCGTAAGATGTTTCGAAAATAGTAACAGGGGCCGAAGAGACATCCCGTTTAACAATCATGTGTCTGCGATAGTAACAAGTGGAATACTGTAGATAAGGTGAACAAGTGAATGCAATGTATTTGTAAATTTATAAGTGAGTCACATAGGTTCCATAATGTGGCACGTCATAAAATGAGGCCAAACAATATTAATATGTTGCAGTGGATTGAGGGTTGGTTTAGGATCAGGAACCCATTGGATTAAACAGGCCACGTTTGTGTAGGGTGGCAGATCCATATGGAGATCTGTGGTGACTGATACTGAGAATCCAACTGTTCCCACTCTGTATCAATCAGTTGGATCTGGGGACCATATCCCCATACGTAAAGCTGGCCAGTCAAAGAGTGTGATGCGCATGCAGAGATGAGAGAGGGGGTGATGGGCATGCAGAGATGAGAGAGGGGGTGATGGGCATGCAGAGATGAAAGAGGGGGTGATGGGCATGCAGAGATGAGAGAGGGGGTGATGGGCATGCAGAGATGAGAGAGGGGGTGATGGGCATGCAGAGATGAGAGAGGGGGTGATGGGCATGCAGAGATGAGAGAGGGGGTGATGGGCATGCAGAGATGAGAGAGGGGGTGATGGGCATGCAGAGATGAGAGAGGGTGTGATGGGCATGCAGAGATGAGAGAGGCCTTAAAGGGATAGAGACATTTTCACCTCTAGCCTGTCACTTACTCCATCCATCTCTTCCCCTGGTCTCTCACCCCTATCCATCAGTCTGAAGGGTCCCGACCCAAGATGTCATCTGGCCATTCCCTCCACAGATGCTGCCTGACCCGCTGAGTTCCTCCAGCAGTTTGTGTGTTGATGTAACATGATCATGGCTTAGTAAATATCATAACTGCTCAGACAAATTGTTCTGAACATGGTTTTATGACAGCAACAATGCCTTGCATATTAAATATTCATTGCTTTAACCACAACATATAATGAAACATTGTAAACTGACTTTACATGTTTGCTAAACCACAAGTGAGAGGAAAACTGCTTACCGATTTTAAAATCTCCGATCGCCTCTTTGACTGAAGGACATTAATCTAAAATTGAATCATCAAAATGAACAAAAAGTTTACACATTACCAGAGGAAATAGGCGATAAGTGTCAGCATAAAGCATTTCATGAACAAATAGTGTAAAGTTGCTTGAAATGGTTTCCGTAGACATCAATTACCAAAATACTAAGCCAAAACAAAGCATTCTTGTCCATCTGGAGTGTACACTGACCCAAAGTAATTCACAGCTGATTTTACACACATTGAAAACCATCGCAGGTTTCCTTACATTTGTTATACGATCCATCCCTGGAAAGAATTTCAGATTTGGTTTTGCCTGGCACTGTTTCAAGTAAACGTCAACTTTAAATTAATGCATAATTGGCCTTTCATGAAATAATTTTCTGTCCCACAGCTAATTCATATCCTGCAAGATATGGTCATGATATCTTTACTCAGAGGCATTGAACATATGTATGATAGTGATGCAAATACAACTTGGGTTGCCTGCTTATGTCTTCTCACTTGTTCAGCTTTCCAGCTATGGCCTCGTGGTACTAACAATTCAACAGTTCAAACCGAGGAAAGTGAAGCTGCACAAACACACATCAGACCAGTGCTAACGGTTTTGGTTTTTCTGACATAAACAAACACGTATTGAGTCGACAGCTTCACCTTTGGGCTGCTCACTTTCACAGGGCTGAAGTAAAATGGAGTGTGCGGCTGGATAATGCAGGTAAATCCCTGAACGAGCAGCAGAACCTGGGAAATGGAAGCTGCTTAACCCGCACAAGCTCAACTAACCTTATTGTGTAAACCTAAAAGGTGTGGGCAGCAAAAGGAAATTATATTCTGCTGAAAACAGAATATTCTGCTGAAAACAGAACTGGTACTTTGTCTTACCACTGCTTTTTCTGTGAACAAAGAGGGTCAGCCCACTTCTCAGTCCTTGCTGTTGGTGCCTCTGGCGGATTGTCGTCTTATAAGCTGCTTAAGTTGTTGAAGGGCCTGACTGTCTCGTTTGATTGATGCATTTTCTTTAATAAACTTGAGTAATCTTTTTATAATATTAAAAATATGTAAATCTAGTTTATAACTTTCCAGATGTACGGCACGAACCATCACAAAGAAAGCACTGCATCTTAACGAGAAGTTCCTCTTCATCAACAAACACACCAATTACAAATCCAAATTCAATGGCCATTCTTCTATGCACACCAGAACATGACATGAAAAAACAGAAAATATCTACTTCTAATCAATATTTTCAACCAAGCCAACTTTAGATCCAGTTTGCCTCAGTTCCATTCAAAATGCTTTAACCTTCTGAATCAACCAACCATGTTGGATCTTGGAAAAGTCTCAAAGTCCATGTAAACCATGTCCACTGCTCAGCTTTCAATTTTCTGAGTTATCTCCTTAAAAAAAACTCAGAACTGTGAGACGTGATCATCCCTGACTAAATTCCTCAGAGTTCTCCAAGGATTTCCCTACTGCTGATGTACGGTTTACCGGCCTGGTGGTTTTTTTGTTGCTTTTTTCAACAAGAGGCCAACAGTAGTGGTACATCTATGACTCACAAACCGGGAAGAATCGGCAGAGAGCAACAAAATATTAAAGGTTAAATAGTAGTTTGAGGAAATGCACAATTCACCCCGATCTCAGACCAGTGGGTTGAGTAATCAGGGTGCTTACATTGCACCCAGCCTGAGAAAGGTCCAGACACAAATCAATTTCTATCAATCCTTCCTTTATTCCCTCAGTTGTTGCTACCGCAACCCAAACAGGTGTCTGTACCATCATGACCCAGACTTCTCTGCAACCACGCGGGTCTGTACCATCATGACCCAGACTTTGTGCAACCACAGCGGGAGCTGTTGGCAACAGCCCTCATTCACCACCATGTCCCCCCTTATCTCTAACTTGCTTCTGACTACTTATGTCATGCCTGAACACAAATGCTGTCCAGCTGCCATCATTTCCTGTTTCCTCCCCCATTCCTGTGGTCAATTAGTTCCTCTCCTGTTTTTAAACTGCACTGACATTACTTATTTATAACACGGCAAGCCATTTCCGCAGATTGGTAGCAGGCATTATATGAACGAAAGCTTGCTCTTGCTTTCAGCCCGGGATCTAACTGTGTGAAAGGAGTGGGAGACACAGGATAGGTGCACGGGAGGACCACTCGAAATGACAAAGCCACTTCAGGGAGCAGGAGGAGGCAGAGAGAGAGAGGTTGCTGGGTCAGTGGGAGCCCCGGGCCATGAGCATGACAGTCAGTAGATGCAGAGGTACTAGTCCCAATATGCAGGGGGTAGTGAAAACTGCGGTGCAACCTTGCCGACAGCTTATGTTTTCCGTGAATATGAAAGCAGATTAATTCATTGTGTGGCGGTCAAGAGCGTCACGTCGATCGCGGCCCTGTTTCCACCAATCTTTTCACCACCACACACAAGAAGCGACAAGACAGACACCATTGTATGCAGATGCCGAGAAGTGTGTTCAGCTCTGGCTGAACAACTTCTAATCTTGTGTGTGGACTCGATAAGAAGAATTCATTGTGTGTCAAAACAAAAAATGAATGCAGGCTCTGGTCCAGATTCCCATTTGTACCAACGTGTGGCCTACTTCAGCAGACCACAAGCCTGTTACAGCCACACTCAGTGTTACTGTTCAGTGACAACTTCAGAATATCTGGGGATAAACCCAAGACCGTGTGCTTTCCACAAGGTATGACATGGGAAGAATATTTCACAGACTACAACAAGAACAATGTTGATCATTTACAATTAATCACCTTTATGACAATGAACATTTTGGGATACTAATCGTCTTAAACATCCACCGATAATGCTGCAGAAGATACTGGGACCATGTGCTCACACGGTTTCCACTGATCTGCCAATTGGAGAAATACCAAACATGCATTTTTAATTTGACTGTAGTGAACTGTAGACTTCCTTTTTCATTAAAACCCCCAACTACTGCATCCAAGTCTCTCCTATTGTTATGTGTATCTATTTCCTCACACTTCTCTACAATAGGAGGCCATTCAGCACATTAAGCCTATGTCAGCTGTGAAAGCATCCCCATCAATCCGTTTCCCTGCAACATATTCACTCTCGCTTGTTCATCAAACCTTCTCCCACTCTCCGACCTCCAAGCTGCACGGTGGCGATTTACAGCAGCCAGCTTATCCACCAACCAGCACGTTTGGGATGTGGGAGGAAAAACAAGTATGTTCACGGACAGCCTGCAAACTCCACACAGACATCATCTTCGACAGTGAACCACTGTCAATCTTATCACCTACAAGTTATATTGGAAGTTGATGTTTGCAGAGTTCTTTCAATAAACATTTTAAGCAAACATTGTCCTTGTTCTACTCTAAAGGACTTAAAGTAACGTGTATTTAATGCTTTAAAACATGTGTTTTCACCGTTTTTTTAAAAGACCATCACAAAACATGAAGTATCTTGCCCACCTCCTTGACCTTTGACCACACTTTACCGTTCTGCTCCCAACAATACCTATTGCGTCGTTTGTTACCTACCTGTTCTTTACGTACTGTCAAAATGTCATTGGGTTTTCTTTCATTTTACTTGTCAATATTTGTTTTTGTAATCTCTTGGCTTCCCTAATTTTCTATTTATTTTCCTTCCTACAGTTTCTATCCTCTGCCAGGCTTTCAGCTGTATTAAACTTGCCATATCCCACCCCCTGTGATCTGTGGAGTCTGGGGCTGTATATTTGGCAGCCCTCCCCTTTCTCTCGGTGGGAATGTTTACCACATATTTCCAGCCTATACTTTTTAAATACCTCCTGTTGTTCCAAGATTAATTTATTTTGAAATAATACTTTTCACTGGGAGCACAATGTGGAATATTATTCAAAAAGCTTTCTTTTCTTCTAAACCCCATAATCTTCTATCTTCTATGTTATTGTTTTTGATAAGTCTGATCTCACGTGGTTCTGTGGTGTTCCTTACCTTTCCTCTCCATCCTCTACCGAGTCCAGTGTAAACCACTCCTCACCTCACTCCAGGAGTAAACCATGTACAGCTCCAGCTTTGTTGAGTTGCAACCATTCTGGCTTGTACACATCTCCTCTCATCCATCACCAGTCCCAATGCCCATGGAGTCTCCCTCAAGGTCTCCCTCCACAGTCTCAATGTGACTGCATATTCATCTATACCATCCTCCTATTCCTACACCCACAGTATATCAGAGATTACTTAGATGCCAGATACTATAAAATAAAATTGTGTTACTTTATTATGGATAAATTAGTATTAAATGTCGATAAAAGGCATATTAAGAAAATATTAAGTTTAAATTGACAACAGCCAGGCACAATCTTTTTCACGTTTGGTTTAAAGAATATAAACCAAACACGAAAAAAATTGTCATGTATTTTCTTTGTTGCAATCTTATTAAAATGAGAAAATAATTAGGGCAGAACATTTAGAACAGTACAGCACAGGAACAGGCCCCTGGCCCAGTTCTACCATCAGTTATTTCAGTGAGTTACATTGGGACTGAAGCCGTACCTGCAGCACATAGTCCAGCGCGATGTGCCGGAAGCATTTCCGTGTGGCTGTCAGAATGTTGGTCGCCTCCTCCACCTCATGCTGCTTATTTCTTTGAATCTGAGCATTTTTCACCAGTGCATTCTCCTTCTCTTCACTGACCTTGTCAAACTGTTTCTTCGCTTCTTTAAATTTTCTGAGATCACTGGAAATAATCGGAAAGAGCGTGCATTTATATAGCACCTTCAATAGCTTCAGGTCATCAAGATGCTTCAAAACTACGAGGTACTGAGAGCTGTTATCTCCACCTTTACGTGGGAAATGAATCAGCAAAGTTGTATTAAAAGTAGTCAACTCATCTGATGCAGTGATTATAAAATCTTCTGCATTGCAACTGGAATATATTCAAACTATGAATAATTAAAATTAGAATTGCATCCTTTCAGATGTAGTTTCTTCACAAATTCCTACTATGATTAACAGCGACTTCACATGTACTGAGGACGCGCGTAAACTACAGATGCACAAAGTACATTGAGATAATTCTTCACCAACTACTTGAAAGTTGAAAAGGAATTACTTTTGGAAAGAAAATCACCAGAATGGGGAGAAATCAAGTTCACAGTCACGGCAGGAAAACAAGGAATAAAGAATAAAACAAGGAATAAACAATGAAACAAGGCAGCAGAGGGGAAACATTGGCTCCAAATATCTTTTAATACAATCCAAGCGCAGGTGGATTCTCAGCAGTTCACCATACTAGTACATTAAAGGAGACACACTATACAACATAGAAGAACTACGATTCTTCACCCTTTTTGTTTTGTTTAGAAGCTTGAAAATACGAGAACTTCTTCCACGAAAGAAAGGAATTTTATGATAGAACTTAAATATCTCTTTGGAACAATGCAATATTTTGAAAGGATGATGGGGAAATATGATTGTGAAACCCATAAATTACAAACACTAAATGAGCTCTGATTCTGGTTCATTTATCTTTCAAGAGACGAATAGAGAATTATAGAACACGTAAACAGGCCCTTTGGCCCGACTGGTCCATGCCGACCAAGGTGCCCCATCTAAGCCAATCTGATTTGCCCGCATTTGGCTCATATCCCTCTTAACCTTTCCTATCCATGTACATGTCCAAATGTCTTTTAAATGCTGTTATAGTACCTGCTGCAACTACCTCCATCCCTCTTCATCTCCTTTCTTCCACTAAAAGTCTGTGAACCAGTTCCACAGTTCACAACTATTTATTCCTCTTGGGCTCATACCTGTCTCTAGCCAACAATTGGCCTATCAGGGAACCTCCCTGAACAAGGTCATCTGTGGCCACCCTGATTTGTCCTAGTTTTTTCCTCGTTTCCAGTTCCCCCCAACCCCATTACAATTAGTCTGAAGAAGGATCCCAACCCAAAACGTCACCATCCATTTTCTCCAGGGATGCTGCATGACCCACTGAGTTACTCCAGCACTCTGTGTCTAACTGGGGAATACTCAGAACTGCTCTCATGGGTCAGCACACAATTGACAAGATGATCCCACAGTCCGCAAATTATAAACTTCATTAGAACATCTGAAAGTTACTGAAAGAAGTAATTGTAATTTCCTTCTCAAGTTTCTCTCACGGCATAGTGACTCATTAGCAATAGTTAGAGTTGTTTACACAAGGTCTCTGACATTGACTGAGAGGATGAAACATGTCGAAGTTCTCCACCATCACTTGATCCCACATACGATCCTCAGACAACTTCATGACATTTCTCTTCATTTTTCCCCCCAAAATTGTCTGACGGTAGAAATCTGTTGAATATGAAGCCTGCGAGATGAAGGGTTTGCCCACAGGAAGCAGAGCTATCACCAATTACATTAATGATCACTAACAAGAGGAAAAGAAGGGTCTCGACCCGAAACGTCGCCTATTTCCTTCGCTCCATAGATGCTGCCTCACCTGCTGAGTTTCTCCAGCATTTTTGTCGACTAACAAGAGGAAGCAGCGTCCAACTGATTTATTTAAACCTGTTAAACCTGTTCCACCAGAAGTGGTGAGAAGGTAAACCCCACCATGTTCAATGAACATGACGTTTAATATTTGTGCAATGAAATGCAGTTTTATGAAATAATCGGATATTATTAAAGTGGAGATTGATTAGTAAGGATGTCAAAGGTTACGGGGAGAAGGCAGAAGAATGGGGTTGAGGGGAAATAATAGATCAGCCATGATCGAATGGCACAGCAGGCTCGATGGGCTGAATGGCCTAATTCTGCTCCTCTTATGACAATGATTGATCAGCTTTGAAATTAATTTGCATTTCATGCACCATGTGAGCAAGAAAAGGAATGTAACCAAAGAATCAACGTGTACACATTCTCAAGTCAGCGATTATGGGAGGTATAGTCCACTGAATTTCTGCTCTCCATGCTAATACATCATGTTGAAAGTAACACACAGCTGTGAAGAGATGTTTGGATCGTCTGTTTCTCATTTACTCTGCTGTGTATTTAACCATTTGACTTTGCTGAATGATGATAGGAATGTAATAATAAAAAAGATGCCTACTCTTTCACAAATGACTGAAGCTGCAACTTGATGGATCTTTGGACTTGGTCAAACAGAATCTGAAAGAGAAAAGAAACATTTTTACGATAATTAAATGGTCACTCTACCTTAACTATTTCAATGGAAGGACACTTCTTGTACATTTGTATCAAGGTTTGCAATTTCTCTTCCAACAACTGTTGCAAATATAAGACTGGTGTGAAGAGGAACTACAAGTTCGACTATCACACACCATCTGCATTTACCCCGTGTTCTCTACTTCCACACTTACAATTCATTGTTCCATCTCCAAGTCTGGCAACCTTTATTAAAATGAAAAATATATCATTAATTTCTAAGGTGTACAATTCAAGAATCATCGGCTGGATATTCATTTATCACCTATGTAATTCACTTCTCCGTGGATTGTCACCTTGTCGTGGTGGAGAAGCTTGTGTGGTCCTGAGATCCTGAGAACGATGCCGTCTGGAGCTATGCTCCTGGTAGGGTCACCCATGGCGGTAAGGTCGAGGGGGAGGTCTCCGACAAAGAGCAATCCAACCAAGACCTCAACGGTGGAACAGGCGGAGGACGATGGCTGACCTTAGTTGAGCGTCACAACGGCTGGGAAGGCAGATGAAGGCTGCAGCAGAAAAGGGTCTCCGGTCGTCTTGGACTCCATGCCACTGGATCCTGACCCAGATCTGTCAAGGACTGTGGGGTGGCTGCCTGTGCACCAGTCTCCCCACGTTAAACAAAGTCACGCACAGGCGTCCTCCATGTTGGGAATAGCAACCTGGAGACACCCATGGTCAGACATGACAAAAAGAGGCCTAAGAATTCACTTCTGTCCATAATTATGACAACTATTTTGTTGTATTGCAATAATATTTGGCAATAAATTGATATAAAACAAGTTATCACACTTCATTTTAATTTATGAACTGTTAGGATGTTTTTGTCGACAACATGGTTTAGTTTGTCTAACAGTGTAATAACACCATGTTATTTTTCAAATTCTACAGGCTTGCTGACTAGCTTTTGTCCTGAGAGGTAGATGGGAGAGGCACAGAGAGGCAAGGAAAGAATCACAAATGCACCATGAGAAGAAGAGAACAGACCAAGGGGCAAAATGTATTGATATTTAACTTTCACTAGTGCAGAAATCAGCACTAATGCAGGAACTAATATAAAAGACCCTCAATGTAAAAGGAGCTAAAATGAGGAAATTGGATTTGATCTTCTTAGGCACGGAAGTGATCTTATAAATGTAATTATGCAACAGCAGTCAAACACTTTGACAGCATGCTGTCAAACATGGAAACAGGTCATTAGCCCCAGTTAATTTATAAATCACAATTAAATGCTGAAATCAGTTCTCATTCAGTGCAGAAAGAATCAGATGTAGAAATAAAAGAAAAATGCACATGAAAATCTCCAAATGGAATCGTAAATATTGGCCAGTGAAAGGACTCAGTAAATGAAGATGCTGCTAGATAAGGCCACATATTCCAAGAACGTCTTTGTACATTCGTCAACTCCAGGAAAGATGAGATGGGAATGCAAGGCACAATGGTAGAACATGATGCACACAGAGGCATAGAGTGATACGGCATGGAAATAGGCCCTTTGGCCGAACTTGCCCACACCGGCCAACATGTCCCAGCTACACTAGTCCCACCTGCCTGCGTTTGTCCCATATCCCTCCAAACCAGTCCCATCCACATCCTTAAATTATCCTAAAACATTTAATGAACGAAAGCAGTGGAACAACTGCAATACTCCATAAACATTGCTATTGTACCTGCCTTCCCCAAGGAGTAGAGTCCCAACCTCTCCCTCTAGCTTAGGCCCGCGAGACCCGGCAACATCCTCGTAAATCTTCTCTGCACCCGTTCCAGCTTAACATCTTTCCTATAACAGGATGACCAAAACTGAACACAATATTCCAAATGGGTCCTTTCAACCGGTCCTGCTATTCATTACAAAGATGCTGAACCTCATCGCAATCCAAACCCAACCCTCGCCTTACCCCCTGACGTGGCATAGCAGTGCTGCCAGCAGGGTAGAGATCTCACAGCTCCAATGACCCTGGTTCAATACAAACCTCTAGTCAATGTCCTGTCATTTTGTGGGCTTCCCCTGGCTGTTCTACTTCTTCTCATATCCCAAGGACTCACGAGCTGCAAGGTTAACTGACGGAGATAAATATCCCCAGGTTTTGGCCGGTGGGAGAACTGCCTGAGACGACATTCCCAGCCTACATCTGTCTCAGAAACTTAGAACCATAGGAAAATAGGTGCAGAAGTAGGCCATTCGGCCCTTCGAGCCAGCACCGCCATTCAATATAATCATGGCTGATCATCTAAAATCAGTACCCTGTTCCTGCTTTCTCCACATATCTCTTGATTCCTTTAGCCCCAAGTGTTAAACTCATTCTTGAAAACATCCAATGAATTGGCCTCCACTGCCTACTGTGGCAGAGAATTCCACAGATTCACAACTCTCTGGGTGAAAACGTTTTTCTTCTTCTCAGTCCTAAATGGCCTACTCCTTATTCTTAAACTGTGACCCCTGGATCTGGACTTCCCCAACATGAGGAACATTTTTCCTGCATCTATTCTGTCCAAACCTTTAAGAATTTTAGATGTTTCTATAAGATCCCCTCTCATCCTTCTAAATTCCAGAGAATACAAGCCCAGTCGACCCATTCTTTCATCATATGTCAGTCCCGCCATGCCAGGAATTAACCTGGTGAACCTAGGCTGCACTCCCTCAATAGCAAGAATATCCTTCCTCAAATTAGGAGACCAAAACTGCACATAATACTCCAGGTGTGGTCTCACCAGAGCCCTGTACAACTGCAGTAGGACCTCCTTGCTCCTAAACTCAAATCCTCTTGCAATGAAGGCCAACATGCCATTAGCTTTCTTCACTGTCTGCTGTACCTGCATGCTTACTTTCAGTGACTGATGTACAAGCATACCCAGGTCTCGTTGCACCTCCCCTTTTTCTAATCTGAAACCATTCAGATAATAATCTGCCTTCCTGTTCTTGCCACCAAAGTGGATAACTTCACATTTATCCACATTATACTGCATCTGCCTTGCATCCGCCCACTCACCCAACCTGTCCAAGTCACCCTGCAGCCTCATAGCATCCTCCTCATAGCTCACACTGCCACCCAGCTTTGTGTCATCCGCAAACATGGAGATCCCTCGTCTCAATCGTTAATATATATTGTAAATAACTGGGGTCCCAGCATCGAGCCTAGCAGCACCCCACTAGTCACTGCCGTAAGGCTCGGTGCTGGGACCCCAGGTCTTTTCACCTCTACCCTCCCCACTGTCATGAAATCCAATCAATCTTCCCAAAGGAAGCAGTGATCCATTGCAATTGCAAACTAATATTGGGTATTCAGTGTTCACACTGTGAGCTTGCAAAACACAAACTGTTGCAGGAGCCTAGTCCATTAAACAGCAGCTGCTTAGCCAAGGAACGGTTGGCATTTCAGGTGGAGGCCGTGCATGAGGACATGGACCTCCTCAAACTCGGGGAGATCAAACGTAGGCTGAGCGATCACTTTGTGGACCATCTGCATTCAGTTCACCGACTGCCTGCTTGTCCCACGCGCCCCTGTCTGTGCCCCACTGCACTGTCACATTGAGCCCAACGCAAGCTTATGGAACAACATCCCCTTCTGTCCACGCACCCTGCAGCCTCTGACCTCAATACTACATTGTCCAAGTTTCAGTAACTCACCCTTCCTTTGCATCACAATTGGCCAGTCCTGGCCATCATTGTTTTCTTCCCATTGATGTATTGTGTCCTGTTGGACATGTCCCCCAGACTAGCTACTTGCAACAAATACCACAGGTCTAAAGTACAATCTAATTGCCACATTACGTCCTCTGGTCTCAACGCATCTGACATAAACCTTTTGTCCTACTAATCTGTTTTCTTTGTTGCCCAGTTCTAATAAAGGGCTTTAGACGGGAAAAAAATAAATCTTTTCATTTCAAAGATGCCAATTTAAAATTTTACATAGATTATATTATTAAAAAACTAGATTGAATAAATTCTATCCAAATATGTCCCCCATTTGTGATAAATGTTTATCCCAAAATGCAACTATAACACACTCTTTCGTTTCCTGCATAAAACTTTATAAATTTTGGAGTGATATTTTTGAAATATTTACAAAATTATTCAAGATAAAAATAGAACCTAATACTGAAATGATTATATTTGGAGTAATGGAAGACGGGAATAAATTGAACTAATCTCAAAATGTATTTTTAAATTATGGTTTAATAATGGCAAAAAAACTAATACTTAAATTTTGGAAACATACACCAATACCAACGCTTAAAATGTGAATTTCTAGCATGTTGGACACTGCACACCTTGAGGAAATGCGATTCCTTCTAATAGATAAATCAGACCAATTCTTAACGAGTTGGTCTCCATTTGTCATCTTTTTGGAAGCATATGGTGCAACACAATTGTAGAAGCTAACTGTTCCAGGACTGGGTGTGGGATGGTCAAGATTATAAATAATGATCTCCTTAATCTTCTTACTTTTTACTCTTTTTCTTTCTATCTTCTTTTCTTCACTTTTCTTCTTTCACCCTTTTTTCTTTCTCACACTATATATCACACGTTTTTCTATCTTTTATTATCTATTCTCTCTTTTTCTTCTTCATTATAATAAAAACAAATAAGAATCTGTACATAAAATGTAATATGTCAATATATATTAGGCACTTTGGTGCCATATGATTGTACTTACTTCTAATAAAATAAAAATATTTTAAAAAAACAAAGATGCCACCTGTACGAACTGTCGAGCATTCTTTGTAATTCTGTTTATAATTTGACACTGGCTTTTTATACATGATGTAGAATAACTAAAATACATAGCTTGCATTTCTGACAATCCCCACGCAAGGCCCTCTGCTTCCACAATCCCCACACACAACCCTCTGCTCCTTACAATGCCCACGCATGGCCCTCTGCTTCCACACATGCTCCCTGACCCACTCACTTCCTCCAGTAGTTTATGGCTCCAGGTTCCAGCATCTGCAATCTCCACCCAACATTCATCATTAGACTAAAGTATAGAATTCATTCCCACAATAAATCAAGCGTGTCTATTTCAGACTGTGCTCTGCAGTGCACTGCAGCTGTCATGTGAATCCCTTTCAACTCTTTCATAACATCTTTGAGCCAAACATCACGTCATAAATTTAAAATATAAATAACCAGGCTTGTTGTTGAATCAACTGTGGTTAAGATCTGTAGATAAACACTCTTTAGCAACATTGAGAAAGATAAGATCCTCTTCTTCTTAGTAATCAACTGTGGAAAGAAACACGAGTGGACTGTCTCCACTCTAAGCTGCTGCTTCACAATAGCAGCATCTGCTACTAAACCGGCATCTTCATGCATGCTTCACAATAGCAGATGAGGCATGAATGGAAAACCGATTCACCGGATCCTGGGAATCACCTGACATGCCGTGGGTTGGTGGGGAGAGAGCTGATCACCATAGGCTGGATATCCATAAATATAGAGATGGCAACCACCACTTTCCCAGCAACGTCAAGGCTAAAGCCATCCTTAAACACTCGTAACCAGCTGGTTAATGCATTAATGCAAGTGAAAGCTTAGATTGGCAAGCATTCAAGGATTAGAAGAGTAACAAACGTAAGTCATTTTGTACTACGATAGTGGTTGACGTTAACTCGAAAGACCATGAGCAGCTAGCTCTTCAAGGTTCACCACTCACAGCCATGCAGCAGTAGAGCATCATGCAAGGTTGCAGACAATGCAATGAGATGAATGAATGAATGCTGCAGAGCAGTGCAGGGATGGAGCGTTTCAGCCTGCAGCTTCAGTTGCTGGGCATTCTGCAGGGGGAGCCGATGTTCACGAAACGACCGTTCACCATAGTCCTGATGTTGTACATCTTGCAGATGTACTAAGTGTAAGACCTCACTAAGTCTACAAAATAACTGACTGGCACAAGATGCAATGTTTGGGCATGCACAGCTGAACACAATCCACTGAATGAAATACTGTCCCAAATTTGAGTTACGGCATTGCTGGGAAGCTGAATGAGAACTTGCCCACTGGTCTCATGTACACACATTGACAGGTTACAACAGAGCAAGCAATTGGCGATGAGCTACGTCTCCAATTCATGAAAGCACCTTAACCAGCACATGGTGGATGTACATGGCGGCTGTGGTGATGCACTCACATTGACAGGGCTGCTCACAGTCTGACATATGGAAGAGACAGGATGTTTTTGGGGCCAAGGAAAATTTAAAATGACAAGCCTAGTGATAAAAGTTCAGAACCAGATGATGTGCTTTTGTCTCCATGCTGCACTATTCGAGTCAAATTACCATTCAGTTTTCTCAATACGTTTGGGTATATATACTTAAACATTTCTAGAATAGCCAAGATGAAAGTTTGATCCAGATTGAAAAATCATCAAATTAAGAAAGAATTAAAATCACATTACATATATAGAAACATAGAAACATAGAAAATAGGTGCAGGAGTAGGCCATTCGGCCATTCGAGCCTGCACCGCCATTCAATATGATCATGGCTGATCATCCAACTCAGTATCCTGTACCTGCTTTCTCTCCATACCCCCTGATCCCTTTAGCCACAAGGGCCACATCTAACTCCCTCTTAAATATAGCCAATGAACTGGCCTCAACTACCTTCTGTGGCAGAGAATTCCAGAGATTCACCACTCTCTGTGTGAAAAATGTTTTCCTCATCTCGGTCCTAAATGATTTCCCCCTTATCCTTAAACTGTGACCCCTTGTTCTGGACTTCCCCAACATCGGGAACAATCTTCCTGCATCTAGCCTGTCCAACCCCTTAAGAATTTTGTACGTTTCTATAAGATCCCCCCTCAATCTTCTAAATTCTAGCGAGTACAAGCCGAGTCTATCCAGTCTTTCTTCATATGAAAGTCCTGACATCCCAGGAATCAGTCTGGTGAACCTTCTCTGCACTCCCTCTATGGCAAGAATGTCTTTCCTCAGATTAGGAGACCAAAACTGTACGCAATACTCCAGGTGTGGTCTCACCAAGACCCTGTACAACTGCAGTAGAACCTCCCTGCTCCTGTACTCAAATCCTTTTGCTATGAATGCTAACATACCATTCGCCTTCTTCACTGCCTGCTGCACCTGCATGCCTACTTTTAATGACTGGTGTACCATGACACCCAGGTCTCGTTGCATCTCCCCTTTTCCTAATCGGCCACCATTCAGATAATAGTCTACTTTCCTGTTTTTGCCACCAAAGTGGATAACTTCACATTTATCCACATTATACTGCATCTGCCATGCATTTGCCCACTCACCCAGCCTATCCAAGTCACCTTGCAGCCTCCGAGCATCCTCCTCACAGTTAACACTGCCCGCCAGCTTCGTGTCATCCGCAAACTTGGAGATGTTGCATTCAATTCCCTCGTCCAAATCATTAATATATATCGTAAATAGCTGGGGTCCCAGCACTGAGCCTTGCGGTACCCCACTAGTCACTGCCTGCCATTGTGAAAAGGACCTGTTTACTCCTACTCTTTGCTTCCTGTCTGCCATCCAGTTCTCTATCCACATCAATACTGAACCCCCAATACCGTGTGCTGTAAGTTTGTATACTAATCTCTTATGTGGGACCTTGTCGAAAGCCTTCTGAAAGTCCAGATATAACACATCCACTGGTTCTCCCTTATCCACTCTACTAGTTACATCCTCAAAAAATTCTATAAGATTCGTCAGAAATGATTTACCTTTCATAAATCCATGCTGACTGTCCAGTGATTTCACCACTTTCCAAATGTGCTGCTATCCCATCTTTAATAACTGATTCTAGCAGTTTCCCCACTACCGACATTAGACTAACTGGTCTGTAATTCCCCGTTTTCTCTCTCCCTCCCTTTTTAAAAAGTGGGGTTACATTAGCTACCCTCCAATCCTCAGGAACTACTCCAGAATCTAAAGCGTTTTGAAAAATTATCATTAATGCACCCACTATTTCTGGGGCTACTTCCTTAAGTACTCTGGGATGCAGGCTATCTGGCCCTGGGGATTTATCGGCCTTTAATCCATTCAATTTACCTAACACCACTTCCCGGCTAACCTGGATTTCACTCAGTTCCTCCATCTCATTTGACCCCCGGTCCCCTGCTATTACCGGCAGATTATTTATGTCTTCCTTAGAGAAGACAGAACCAAAGTAGTTATTCAATTGGTCTGCCATGTCCTTGTTCCCCATGATCAATTCACCTGTTTCTGACTGCAAGGGACCTACATTTGTTTTAACTAATCTTTTTCTCTTCAAATATCTATAAAAGCTTTTGCAGTCAGTTTTTATGTTCCCTGCCAGTTTTCTTTCATAATCTATTTTCCCTTTCTTAATTAAGCCCTTTGTCCTCCTCTGCTGGAATTTCTCCCAGTCCTCTGGTAGGCTGCTTTTTCTGGCTAATTTGTATGCTTCATCTTTTGTTTTGATACTATCCCTGATTTCCCTTGTTATCCATGGATGCACTACCTTCCCTGATTTATTTTTTTGCCAAACTGGGATGAACAATTGTTGTAGCTCATCCATGCAGTCTTTAAATGCCTTCCATTGCATATCCAATGTTAACCCATTAAGAAACAATTGCCAGTCTATCTTGGCCAATTCACTTCTCATACCCTCAAAGTTACCTTTCTTTAAGTTCAGGACCCTTGTTTCTGAATTAACAATGTCACTCTCCATCCTAATGAAGAACTCAACCATATTATGGTCACTCTTGCCCAAGGGGCCACGCACAAGACTGCTAACTAACCCTTCCTCATTACTCAATACCCAATCTAGAATAGCCTGCTCTCTCGTTGGTTCCTCTACATGTTGGTTTAGAAAACTATCCCGCATACATTCCAAGAAATCCTCTTCCTCAGCACCCTTGCCAATTTGATTCACCCAATCTATATGTAGATTGAAGTCACCCATCATAACTATTTTACCTTTGTTGCACGCATTTCTAATTTCCTGTTTGATGCCATCCCCAACTCCACTACTACTGTTAGGTGGCATGTACACAACTCCCACTAGTGTTTTCTGCCCCTTAGTGTGAATCCTTTATGTGGTATTTGTTAATGTCTAGTTAATGCTCTTTAAAGATATAATAATAATTGGCTTTTTTCCCCATTTTATTTTCATTAATTTTAATTGGAAAATTGCTGTGTATTTATAT
Organism: Malacoraja senta; assembly: GCA_038087875.1. Classification (NCBI taxonomy): domain Eukaryota; kingdom Metazoa; phylum Chordata; class Chondrichthyes; order Rajiformes; family Rajidae; genus Malacoraja; species Malacoraja senta. Next base: position 54,627,625 of record CM075984.1, read on the forward strand.
GTAATCAGTTTGTGTAACCGAGACGGCCATATCTCTGGCACACTGACATGTAATTTTCATAACGTGGTCTCAAACAACTAGTGGTTTAGGGCAAACGACAGACAAAGGGAGTTGATGGTATGGTCCAGCCTTTGAAAGTAACTTATGAACTTGGTTATTATTGTTAGCACATGATGACTTTGGATACAAATTTTACCCTCATGCCCCAAATCTAAACAGTAACATAATTAAGAGTTCATTTCATCAGACCGTTAATGAAAGAACATTTAACGGGCCATCCTCAACCCCTCCACACTATATCGCCTCCAATCACAAGTGATCTTTTTAAACAAGTGCAAGTATTTGGGCAAAAATATGGAGTTCTGGAAAATTGTGGATCAAAGAGACAAGCAGAGAAGATGTAGTCCACTTTCATAATGGTCACCAGAGCCATTAAGAATAACCCACTTTCCAATTCTCACTTGCTCATGTTGATACGTTTAAACATTTCTGCCCCAGTCATTCATTACAGTATATTCCAGGTTCATCACTCTTTGGGGATTATTTCCCTCCACCCTAATCCTTCCACCAAAGACCCAAAACATACATCTCCTCGTTACTGATCTCTCTGCAGAGGACATGGGTCCTTTCACGACATCCTTTTAACCTGCAGGTGTGAAAATCAACTCGTCATGCCAATCTTCTCTCATTTCTGGCAAAATCCAGAAATCATCTGCAAACCACCTCTGCAGCTGTCACACTCTCAGTTTTCTTCGCTTCGATTAATTAAACAGCAGTGGAACAACACTCAAAGTAAATATGGCAGCACCGTGGCGCAGCGGTAGAGTTGCTGCCTTACAGCGTTTGCAATGCCAGAGACCCGGGTTCGAACCCGACAACAGGTGCTGTTAGTATGCAGTTTGTACTTTCTCCCTGTGACCGCGTGGGTTTTCTCCGAGATCTTCTGTTTCCTCCCACACTCCAAAGACGTACAGGTTTGTAGGTCAATTGGCTTGGTGTAAATGTAAATTATCCCTAGTATGTGCAGGATAGTGTTAGTGTGCGGGGATCGCTGGGCACCGCGGGCCCGTTGGGCCGCAGGGCCTGTTTCTGCGCTGTATCTCTAAACTAAAAACTAAACTAAAGCTTTAAACTTAATTTTGATTGTTGCCAGTAACATAACAAAAGTGGGATGCATTTGCCACTGTAATACACAATGTCTAACATCTTTATCAAAGCCATACTTCCCCAGCATACCTTACAATATATGACAATCCATGCATTTAACATTGACACAAATTGTAAACATTGGAAAACACTTACTACCTAAAACACAAATTAGTAAAAATATGACACAAGAAATGCCAGTTTATTGTACACATTCACATTTAACAGTGCGTGCTTATCGAATAGGAATTTCATAAACGGTGATGTATTAACAATTCTAGATTGCAACCATCAGTTGATGGATGGTTGATGTAATTTATTAAAGGCAGGAAACAAAACTACTTCAGGACATTTCAGGAAGACTTCAAGAACATTGCATCCACTTAACTGTTTCATAACAATTTTTACCTGTCAGGTTAAGTCATTGCAACAATTCACAAAATTAATGTTCCCATTCATGACTCTGGGATAATTTCCCTGACCTCAATAACAGTGATAAAATGTGGCAATGGGTCGAAGTGGAGGAGACAAAACACAAATGCAATTTATAGACATCAGTAGCTGGCACCATAAGAAACATTTATGGAAAGTATGTAAGAAAGAACTGCAGATGCTGGCTGAAATATAAAATTATAAAAGCACTGGACAAGCTAGATGCAGGAAAAATGTTCCTAATGTTGGGCGAGTCCAGAACCAGGGGCCACAGTCTTAGAATAAAGGGGAGGCCATTTAAGACTGAGGTGAGAAAAAACTTTTTCACCCAGAGAGTTGTGAATTTATGGAATTCCCTGCCACAGAGGGCAGTGGAGGCCAAATCACTGGATGGATTTAAGAGAGAGTTAGATAGAGCTCTAGGGGCTAGTGGAGTCAAGAGATATGGGGAGAAGGCAGGCACGGGTTATTGATAGGGGACGATCAGCCATGATCACAATGAATGGCGGTGCTGGCTCGAAGGGCCGAATGGCCTCCTCCTGCACCTATTTTCTGTGTTTCTATGTTTCTATGAAATGGAAGGTAGGCACAAAAAGCTGGAGTACTTCAACGGGTGAGGCAGCATATCTGGAGAGAAGGAATGGGCGAAGGTAGAGACCCTTCTTCAGACTGATGTTAGGGGAGGGGGCGGGACAAAGATAGAATGTAGTCGGAGACAGTAAGGCTAGTGGGAGAACTGGGAAGGGGATGGAGAGAAAGCAAGGGCTATCTGAAGGTTATGGAAAGTACATGGATAGGATAGTTTAGAGGGATATGGGTCAAACGCAGGAAGGTGGGACTAGCACTGGATGGGGCATGTTGGCCGGCATGGATAGGTCAGGCTGAAGGGCATGTTCACGTTGTATGACTATGAGTAGCAAGAGTTATGAAGCCATCAATTACAGACATTGCTGATATTAAATTTATGACCACTGTTATTTTAATGTCTGCAAAGAAAAATAAAATTACAATGTACTTATGTTGTGTGATTCAGAATGTCTGCTAATGGCAAATGTTCTTGTTTACTCAATACATTCTTTGTTTGTACCGAGAGGCAGGGAGAATCTGAATAGATCTCAACTGATTCCTCAACGACACAGAGCAGTCTGATCAAATAAATATCCAGCTACATTGCAGCAAGATCAATCACACATGAAACATTGTCCAATGTGTATGAAGGAACTGCAGATACTGCTTTAAACCCAAGATAGACACAAAAAGCTGCAGTAACTCAGCGGGACAGGCAGCATCTCTGGAGAGAAGGAATGGGTGACGTATCTGAAGAAGGGTCTCGACCTGAAACGTCACCCCTTCCTTCTCTCCAGAGATGCTGCCTGTCCCGCTGAGTTACTCCAGCATTTTGTGTCTTAGCATTGTCCAATGACAGCTAATTGGATGCAAGACCAATCCATGGCCGTGATGTGGAACACAGGAGTAGGTTCCAACTAGAAGGTTTCAACCAAAACCCAGTGTTTCTGTTGGCGTCATCTCATTTGACTGACCATTAAAATGTATCATGCAGCCACAGTGATGAAGTGAGTGCAGAGGCTTTAGATAAGTGATAACCTCTTGGGCAAGTATTAATGACCAGTAACCCGACTACCCTAACTTGTTACCCATAAATATATCATATTGCTCATTTTCAACGTCAAAATATTGTTTTAACTAAGTGACAAGTTGACATTTCTTTCTAAAAAAGTACATTGCACAGAATCGACTTCTATCAGCTTCTGTTTTCATCATATTGTGAGTAGCAGAATTTTTGACTTACTGTGTGAAAGTTAACCATCTCCAGAAGGCTCTCCGAAAACCTCATTAGACTGTTCTGAGGAAAGTAAATATAAAGACGAAATAAAGATGTCAATTTGGAACACGACACAAGTAATCAACATTCCCAAATCTAAAATGTATATATCTACTTTTAATAAATTTTTTAAGGCAGAGATAGATAGATTCTTGATTAGTACGGGTGTCAGGAGCAATGGGGAGAAGGCAGGAGAATAAGGTAGGGTTAGGACCGGGCTGCCTCGCCAACAGTCTGTCTGTCCCTTTCTTCTTTGTTGTTTTTTTAGTATGTGTTAAATGTATGTTTTTAGTGTTCTTTAGCTTGTTTTTATGTGGGGGTGGGGCAGGGGTTTGGAGGAAACGTTTTCTAATCTCTTACCTCGACGGAGATGCGATTTTATTTCCGTATCGTATCTCCGTCCGCACTGCGGCCTAACATCGAGGAGTTGGCGGCCTTTGCTGGAGACCGACTTTGAGAGCTCCACCGCTAGAGCTTGCGGGACTTTAACATTGCGGAGCTTGCGATCCCTTTGCCAGGGATCGACCCGAGCTCCACCGCGGGAGCCTGCGGACTTTTAGCATCACGGAGCTCTGCTCAGAGACCGACTTCGGGAACTCCAGGCCGCAGGAGCTTCGACCACCCCAATGCGCGATCCTCAATCGCACCGACGCGGAGGCTTCAACCGCCCCGACGCGGGGGCTTCGACCGCCGGCTGCGGGAGCTTCGATTGCCCTGACGAATGGGAGAAAAATGAGGGAAGGAGATTGGACTTTTTTTGCCTTCCATCACAGTGAGGAATATGCAATCCGCTGTGGTGGATGTTTATGTTAACTTTTATGTAGTTGTGTGCCGTTTTTATGGTATGGCTGTGACAATAAAAGACCTTTGAACCCAATGAGGAGGGAGAGATAGATCAGCCATTATTGAATGGCAGAGTAGACTTGATGGGCCGCATGGCCTAATTCTGCTCCTATTACTTATGACCTTACTTGATAAAACATGCAGGAGTACTCAAACAAGGAAAAGAATGGGTGACAAATCAAAGGTCTCAACTGGACAAATTGCAGGGTTATAGGAAAGCTTAAGGAAGGAACTTTGTATTTAAAAATCCAGCTACTGGTTGGTGTTCATTAGGATGAAAACAACAGCAGCACACAATGCCTGTTATATTATCTTCACAGAAATGTCATTACTCATGTTCCCGATTTTGGGGGAGTCCAGAACCAGGGGCCACAGTTTAAGAATAAGGGGTAAGCCATTTAGAACGGAGATGAGGAAACACTTTTTCCCACAGAGAGTTGTGAGTCTGTGGAATTCTCTGCCTCAGAAGGGGGTGGAGGCCGGTTCTCTGGATACTTTCAAGAGAGAGCTAGATAGGGCTCTTAAAGATAGCGAAGTCAGGGGATATGGGAGAAGGCAGGAACGGGGTACTGATTGGGGATGATCAGCCACGATCACATTGAATGGCGGTGCTGACTCGAAGGGGATTAATAAAGTCTAATTCAATTCAATTCAATTCAATTCAAGGGCCGAATGGCCTACTCCTGCACCTATTGTCTATTGTCATGAGTCAAGCTCTGATAATAATCCAAGCAAGTTTCGAAATTTACATTGTAAATGTAAACTAATAAACTGATCAATAAATAGCAAATGTACAAGCCATGTGGCTTGAAGTTTGGTTGTAAACTAGACACTGTACACAGAGTGAGGCACATTGACTTTCACTGGTGTTGTGCCGTGACTCTCAAGCACTGCACACTGGTCAAACACAATAAGATGCTGAAAAGTCAGCGGTAAGTGGTCATGTTTCAATAAAACACTCAGCTACTGTTGGAAGAGATGCTGATTTGTCACTGCGATGTTCTCACCTCAATGACTTCATCCTTGGTGGAATGTTGGGCCAGCTCACGAATTCCATTGACAAACTGTTTGTTGGCATTACAGAAGTTCTTTCCAGCATCGATCATTCCAATGCACAACTTCACAACCTAAAGGAGGTAAATGTGTGCTCAATCTTTACAAACTCCCGAACCGTTATCCAAATAATGTTGTGCAAAAGACATTCAAATATCAATAGGTTTTATTTGTGAAATTAATAATGACACAGAAAACTTGAAAATCCTAATGCACTGCAGACACTGAGGATGCAGTGAACAACACAGGACACAATGACATCAATTCAAATAAACTGTGCTGTTATTATGGTGGAGCATTTAGATAGTGACAGAATTGACATGGTGTGGGACATGGGAGTGGATGGGGAACAGCAGTGGAGAGCGCATGCTCTAAACCTCCTGCACTCTCCCACCCCACCAGCACCGTGTGGGAGAGGGACAAAGGTTGAGAGAGGATTGGTTTGAACATGTGGAGTGGGGACAGATGGAAGCAACAAACTATTAAAGTTAACATAGATACAAAAAGCTGGAGTAACTCAGCGGGACAGGCAGCATCTCTGGGGAGAAGGAATGGGTGACGTTTCGGGTCGAGACTCTTCTTCAGAAACATCACCCTTTCCTTCTCTTCAGAGATGCTGCCTGTCTCGCTGAATTACTCCAGCTTTTGTGTCTATCTTCGGTTTAAACCAGCATCTGCAGTTCCTTCTTACACAAACTATTAAAGTTTCCGGACTTTTGTTGGATATGGTGACTGATGGTTTTTGAACAAAGGTAACTGGGTAGAGATGAGATCAGCCATCATCGAACTAGTTGATCCTCTTTTACAATGGTCTTCAATGCCATTTCTTCCAAATCATTTCAAATGTTTAAAGACTTAAAGTATTAATACGTACAATGTCGAAAATTGTATTTCAATTTGTAACAGTTTCAGTAATCATTATTTTGGAGCAAAACTGGATGTCAAGGAATCCTTGCAAAATGAATTTCAGGAAGAAAAATACTGAAAGCAGAAAGGACTGAAGCAAAGCTAGACGTTGTTGATGTCTAATGAAAGATCCAAGCTTAGAGGATGGCAGTATCGTGGACTGTGAAAACTGCAAGAGTTCAAAGCAGTAAACTGTTCTATCATTCAAAAATCCTCCATCCCAACTCCCAAATTCCCACCTGATCCTCTCACTCTGTCTGGAATATACATGGTGTCTGAAATTCCACAACCCTCTGGGGCCCAGAGTTCCACAAGTTATTATCCATCTGTGAAGAAAGTTCTCCTTTCAGTCCTCAGGAGCCTTCGCCTTCCAGACCCTCCAGCCATAGGGCACAGAATGTCCTCATCATGTAAATTCCTTTCCAATGAGATCCTCTCTCATTCAGCTAAACTCCAGGAAACATTGGCCATTAATACTCCATCTCCCCACCTACACGAATATCCGAGTGGATCTACACTGCACAGCCTGCAAGTGTGCTTGTGCTCAGGGCCAGAGACCACATTACACAATGTACTCCAGGTGTAGGCTCACTAGAACCATGTAGCACTGCACAAGACTGTTCCATCTCTGCGGCAATAAATGCCTGCTCTTTCTTAAGTACCCATAGCATTTCCTTATTGCTTGTAATTAGGAAATGTAAATTCTTCTTCTTCTGTCGTATGTCTTTTAGACCTGCAGCTCCGTTGAGGAAATGTAAATCAAACTGTGGCAATACATGCAATTTCTGCAACAATGAAATGCAAGAATCTTTGTGGATCCACGTGATCTGATCAATTGTTCCCAATCACTGAAACATTACAGAGACCCAATTAAATCTTAAACACATCTCAAAGTGATGTCTTTGCTGAATCTTTGATCCAAAAATCTTTCTTGTTCACCCCACTTGTATAGCTGCAACCTTATCTGCAGAAGGGAAAAGTAAGTGAAATCTCATTTCATTATCTGCCTATTGCAAATCATTCCATTTACAAGATAATGCAAATGGATTCTGCATAAACCACTCTTGTGTAAGTTATTCAAATAAATGACCTTCCAAAATGGATTATCCATCCAATGAATGGTCCATCAAACGTTTAAAATGTTCCTACATCACATTCCTCGCTGGCTTGTATACTGGTGTAAAAACTGCTCTGGTGCATTGATCTAGATTTGGAAATGCTATTGTGTTTGTGTGTTTTTTATAAATACTTCCATTACCTGCAGAAATCAATTTAATTCTCCGAAATGATTGAGAATCTGGAAAGTTCCAGCAGGAAACTGTTACAAATTGCTTCTCTGCTCTTTTAGGGAGATTTCATTCTGATCAACTTGACATCATTAGCTTTTAATGAACATAACAGGACAAAGTAATTTTAAGGGCCTATCCCACTTAGGTGATTTATTTAGGCGACAACAGGTGTTTAGGTGTTTAGGTTGTTGCCACATGGACCATACAGGGTGTCTCCCTGTATGGTCGTCAGTAGTCTCCTCAGTCACCCAAAGAGTCGTAGCGTTTTTCTGGTCGCCACTGGATTTTGAAATGATCAAAACTTTTCGGTGACAGTCGGTGACCGTGGGCTTGTTTTAGCTTGTCTTCTCCTAACGTAGGTTGTCGCCAGGATGGCCTAGGTTGTCACCGGTGCTGACTTTGGTGAATTTGTTGGGCGGCGCGACTTGGTTGCAGCGGCCTCTGCAGTCCGTCTGTCATTTTTGTCTTTTTTGTTTCGTTTGAGTTTTGTTTTCAGTGTTTTTTTTTTTTAAACTGGGTATGTGTGGGGGGCGGGGGGTAGGGAGGAGGAAACTTTTAAAATCTTTTCCCTGCACGGGAGAACCGACCTTTCTCTGTCGTTGGGGCCTAGCACCGTGGAGCGGCCTCCAACCGGAACGACCTGGGGCTCCAGTCGCGGAGCCTGCGGACTACTCAGCATCGTGGAGCTGGCCGACTTCGGAGCGGGAGGAGCTGTGGTGGCGCGCGGCTGCGACCCGACCCCGGAGATTCGGAGGCTTCAGCCGCAGGTCTGGTGGACGGTAACATCGGGAGTACGAGGGTCCCTGGTGGGAGACCGCTTTTCGGGGCTCCAGCAACGGCAGCTACTCCCGCCCAAGTTGCGGGGTTGAGGAGGACCTGGAGCGGGGTCTGGCACCGCCCGGTGCGGAATTGGTGGCCGTGAGACTTGCTGGCGCTACCGGGGGCTACAACATCGAGACCCGGAGCGGGGTCTGGCATCGCTCGGCGCTGGCTTTGGTGGCCGCGGGATATGTTTACAGTCGCCCGCCGGGGGCTTTGACTCTGACATCGGAGGAGAATGGAGTGCAGGGGAGAGATAAGGACTTGCCTTCCATCACAGTGAGGAGGAGACTCACTGTGATGGATGTTTGTGTAAATTGTGTTGTGTCTTTTTTGATTGTTTGTATGACTGCAGAAACGGAATTTCGTTTGAACTTAGGTTCAAACGACAACAAATAAATATCTAAATTTAAATCTAAAATCTAAATTCCATTGTCATAGTCGCCAGCGGTCACCTAAATAATCCCCTAAGTGGGACAGGCCCTTTACAGCATCACAAACTTCTTAATTACATAAAATTCTCAGAGTCCATTTGGATTAGGATCATTAGAGCAAAAATACATCTGTAAGGCTTTCTGAATGTGTATGCCTGTTAACATTCAGACTATTTCTATTGCTGTTGAACCTTTTCCTGAATGCAACTTTCCAACAATCATGTCCCACAACTTGAACATTTAAATTATTGATCAAGGCACCAACGTGGAAAATGACCCATCAGAAATAAATGAAGTAAAATATAATGGCACTCACCTTTTCAAGTTTTAACTCCAATTCAGCAAAATCTCCTTCAACTTCCTCTATTGCAGCTCTATTGAGGAAACAATATAATTAATCTGATGTAATATTTCCAATGCTGCTCTCTTCTTAACAAGTTGAATTACTAGAAGCAAGGAATTACAGATGCTGCTTTACAAAAAAAAGACAAAGTGCTGGAGTAAACTCAGATGGCCAGGCAGCATCACTGGAAAACATAGACAGGTGATGTTTCGGGTTGGTATGCTTCTTCAGACTCAGAAGGTTCCGACCCAAAATGTCACCTATGTTCTCCAGAGATGCTGCCTGACCCGCTGAGTTACTCCAGCACTCTGTGAAACATCACCTATCCATGTTCTCCAGAGATGCTGCCTGACCCGCTGAGTTACTCCAGCACTCTGTGAAACGTCACCTATCCATGTTCTCCACAGATGCTGCCTGACCCGCTGAGTTACTCCAGCACTCTGTGAAACGTCACCTATCCATGTTCTCCACAGATGCTGCCTGACCCGCTGAGTTACTCCAGCACTCTGTGAAACGTCACCTATCCATGTTCTCCACAGATGCTGCCTGACCCGCTGAGTTACTCCAGCACTCTGTGAAATGTCACCTATCCATGTTCTCCACAGATGCTGCCTGACCCGCTGAGTTACTCCAGCACTGTTTTCTTTTTCTTTTCATCTTTTCAACAACCCCTCTCAAACCTCTGATAAGCAATACATTAATATAAATCTTCTACAAACACAAGTTCAATCACACAAATAATATTAAAACAAGATCATGCACCTAATTAAGTTTATTTCCATGGAGAGTGACAAAGGGTACAAGAGAAACATGGTCAGTTAATGCCACATGGTTGAAACACCCATAAATATAAAAGGAACATAAAGTAAGATAAAGATGTGATTTGGAAGGGAAGACAAAAATTAATGCAGAGTTTAAATAAACTTTTGGTAGAGGGATATGTACCAAGCACAAGCACCCCATTCCCTCATCTTCACCATGGATGTCCAGTCAACTCTACACCTCCATACCCCACCAGGAGAGTCTTAAAGCCCTCTGTTTCTTCCTCGACCGCAGAACCAGCCAATCCCTTGCTACCGATACTCTCCTCCGCCTAGCTGAGCTGGTCCTTACCCTCAACAACTTTTCCTTTGACTCCTCCCATTTCCTCCAAATCCAAGGACATGCGCATGGGCCCAAGCTATGCCTGCCTCTTTGTAGGGCACGTAGAACAATCCTTGTTCGAGGCGTACCGTGGCCCTATCCCCGAACTCTACTTCCGCTACATTGACGACTGCAATGGTGCTACCCCCTGCACACATGCAGAACTCACTGACTTCATCCATTTCACCACTAACTTCCATCCGGAACTCAAATACACCTGGACCTTTTCCGACATCTCCCTACCGTTTTCTAGACCTCACTATCTCCATCGCAGGTAACAGACTACTGACCGACATCCACAATAAACGCTCAGACTCCCATGGCTATCTGGACTACACTTCTTCCCACCCTGCTTCCTGTAAAGACACTATCCCCTACTGCCAATTCCTCCATCTACGCCGCATCTGCACCCAGGATGAGATGTTCCACACCAGGGCATCGGAGATGTCCTCATTCTTTAGGGAACAGTGGTTTCCCCTTTTCGACTATAGATGAGGCTCTTACCAGGGTCCCTTCTATATCCCGTTACTCCGCTCTCACTCCCCACCCCGCTACTCGCAACAAGGCCAGAGTCCCCCTTGTCCTCACCTTCCACCCTACCAGCCGTCACATACAACACATAATCCTCCGACATTTTCGCCACCTCCAACAGGATCCTACCACTGGCCACATCTTCCCATCTCCTCCCCTTTCGGCTTTCCGCAGAGACCGCTTCCTCCGTAACTCCCTGGTCAATTCGTCCCTTCCCACCAAACCACCCCCTCCCTGGTACTTTCCCTTGCAACCGCAGGAAATGCTACATTTGTCGGTTTACCTCCCCCCTTGACTCCATCTAAGGACCTAAGCAGTCTTTCCAGGTGAGGCAGAGGTTCACCTGCACCTCCTCCAACCTCATCTATTGCATCCGCTGCTCTAGGGGTCAACTGCTCTACGTCGGTGAGACCAAGTGCAGGCTTGGCGATCACTTCGCCCAACACCTCCGTACAGTCCGCATTAACCAACCTGATCTCCCAGTGGCTCAGCATTTTAACCCCTCCCATTCCAAATCCGACCTTTCTGTCCTGGGCCTCCTCCATGGCCAGAGTGAGTCCCACCGCAAATTGGAGGAGCAGCACCTCATATTTCGCTTGGGTAGTTTATACCCCAGCAGCATGAACATTGACTTCTCCAATTTCAGGTAGTCCTTGCTTTCTCCCTCCTTTCCCCTCCCCTTCCCAGCTCTCCCACAGCCCACTGTCTCCGCCTTTTCCTTTCCTCTTCCCGCACCCCCCCCCCCACCCCCACATCAGTCTGAAGAAGGGTCTCGACCCGAAACGTCACCTATTCCTTCGCTCCATAGATGCTGCCTCACCTGCTGAGTTTCTCCAGCATTTTTGTCTACCTTCGATTTTTCCAGCATCTGCAGTTCTTTCTTAAACAAACAAATGGGAGTGGCTTGGATGAGGCATCTTGGTCGGCATGGACAAGCTGGGCCGAAGGGACTGTTCTATGCGGAACTACTCTAGAACTCTAACCTCTACCATGGTAATCACACAGCAAAAGAAAAAAGATACTTAACACATATAGGGAGGATTTTGAATCAATTTATGAATTTAGTTCAGTGCTGCAATGTATTTAATGCAGTTTGTGCTGCGGGCTCATTCAGTAGTTCTGCTGTCATTGTAAACATTGCACCCTATAACGAAAAGATGTTGTGCCTCTCCCTTAAATCCATTTCCCCCGTCCAAATCCAGACTTTTGCTCGAACTCATTTGCATTACAAAATTTGCCATGAACCAGCATGATCAAGCAGTTTATTGAAAGGTTATTTATTTTGCACCACTAATTGAAGTTTTGTAAAATTAAGATATGTTCAAAAGTGAGTTCATCTCAAAAATATTGTGAATTTGTTACTCCTGCGAGTCCCCGCCACAAATTAGAAAAGAGATTGACCCCTGGGAGTATCAGCCTCAATACCAAATAAGTAGTTGTCAGTATGTACAACACTATTTTCCAATTGGCTGAGATTAACCAGTCAACTCCTTGTGAAGTAAAAACTATTCAAAAATGTACCTCATTGGTTGGTGTCCTTGCAGCCAACACAACTTTCTGTAACCTCCTTTAAATGCCTGCTAATGATGATTACAAATTAAAACTCCCATTCATAATTAAGTCACACTGTTAGCATGGACAATTTATAGCTGGGGTGGGTTTAGAGGATTATTTTAAAGCTACCGCAGAAGTTTGCTATTCAAGTGTATTCTGCAATTAAAATTTCACAATATTTTGTAATCTGACAGTTATATAAATTATGCCAAAATTCAGTTCACTCAAGCCAACCCTGACTCAATGTTTAATTAATATTCTGTGGTTAATAAAGTTATGACTACAGAATCACAAAATTTCAAAGGTTATTATGAGGAAAACCATCATTAATTTCATCACACAGTGACACCATCGCAATTCCTGTATCAACAAGATGCAGAAACTTGACACCCAACTTGTTAATCTAGAAAGAGGTGGAGGGTGGAAAGCAAATGCAGTTGATGCTGAGTGTACATAATCTGCAGGGCCAAAAGGAATAAACAAGAGACTGGGATATGATCAGATACTGCAATTACTGCTTGTGTGACTTGTTTTCCTCTTTAAACCCATCTCTAACTAATCCCATGTCATCTTGCTGTTCTAACTCCCTTTATGTTTCTTGGTGTCTTGTTGCCAAGAGCCTTAATTCATATTAATAAAAGGCACTGGTGAGGTAAAAGGGGAATATGTTTCCACGCATTGTCCTGTGACGATTGCTGCTTTGGGAACCACTGTTCAATAAGCATGGCATTGCTGAACTCCATCCAGCCCAACATCAGGTGAAATATGCGGTTCCTCAGACACTGAACAAGTTCAGATTGGAGTCCGGTTTCCAGAGTATAATCTAGTCCCCTTCCACAATGCCAGTTTGACAGTTTAATTTAAACCCAAACAATACTAGAAAATGGCCAAACAAATGTGAATACATTTTTCATACTGGCATCATGTGAAAAGCTCCAGTTCCATCCAGGTCATTATTATCCTCCCCACTGGAATGATTGGAACACACGGCATAAACATTGTCCGATGTGATGTTTTTCAGCATTTCTGGACATGCAGTGAAATCTTTGCAACATTTGCTTGAGAGCAATAGTTCTGCCCTGATTCTCACAATAGCATCAAGAAGATGGAACTGTATTCTGTTTCTTGCCTTCGTTTTAACGGAGGATACATGAGAAAATATCTTCTCAACTACAGCATTGCTGACAGGGGTTATTAGGCAAGGAAGGGCAAAGGTGGCCAGCTCTTTAAATGCCTGATGCTGAAGTACACCAATCCAAAACTGTTCAGTGTCTGTAGGGAGTCCATCATCAGAGAAGCCACAAACATCCAAACTTGCTGAAACCCAGTCTCCATGGCACCAAGGTGTCACAAAAAGCAGAAGTTGTTCTGGAGCTTCTCTAGAAATCCAGACTCTAAGACACCAGCTAGGTCACCTGGGCCTCTTACACCTGGTGTATTATCATATTATCACCTCAGCAAAGCTGTTTGACTGCCCCACACAGACACTGCCAGCTCTTTTTAAAGCACCATCAGCTATTTCCCCAAAGCACTGGGCCCACAAGTTACCTCCACCCTCCACTGTGGGCAGCACCTGGCCTGACTCTACTGGCTGGGTCCTAGTGCTCCCACCCTCCTAGTTGGCAGCAGAAATATTGACAAATGTAACTGACCAAAAAACATTTCTCTTAAAAGAAAATGTTTTAGAAAAAGGATGGTATGTAATTTTCGTGCAGATAATTTTAGCATGTAAAAAATACCAGGAAAAGGCCAAATTAATTTTCTGACGCCAACCAAATCTTTAAAAAGTCCAGATTTCTGGAATTTGGCCTTAAAAAGGCCAATCTGGTCACCCTGTGTTCCAGACTAATGATGAAAGTGTGGAAATGTTAAGAAAATGTGAACCATCAGCCACACCATGTCCAGTCACAACACAGTTTTGCAGAAAACCTAGGAAGTGATTGAACAGATAAGTGGCAGTAATTGTGCCCAGACTTGGTTGTCATCTTGCAGGTCAGGGCCTTTTTCCAGACTCCCTTCCCCATTCAGACCCTTCAGAGTCAGAGGAAGTGTCCCGTCGGTCTGTCCATTCCCCCCACACGGCATCACGGTGGCGCAGCGGTAGAGTTGCTGCCCCACAGCGTCAGAGACCCGGGTTCAATCCCCACTACGGGTGCTGTCTGTACGGAGTTTGTATGTTCTCCCTGTGACCTGCGTGGGTTTTCTCCGAGATCTTCGGTTTCCTCCCACACTCCAAAGATGTACGGGTTTGTAGGTCAATTGGTTGGGTGTAAATGTAAATTGTCCCTGGTGTGTGTAGGATAGTGTTAGTGTGCAGGGATCGCCAGTCGGCGCAGACTCGGTGGGCCGAAGGGCCTGTTTCTGTGCTGCTTCGCTAAACTAAACGTCTTATAGATCTTATAGAAACATTTAAAATTCTTAAAGGATTGGACAGGCTAGATGCAGGAAAAATGTTCCCGATGTTGGGGGAGTCCAGAACCAGGGGTCACAGTTTAAGAATAAGGGCAGGGCTGCCAACATTGGGTGAGAGTTGGGAGTGAGAAATTGCGAGAGACCAAGCCCGAGGGAGCATAGCGACCGGGGGGGGGGGGGGGAGGAAGGAGGGGAGGAGGGTGTCCCCCCTCCCATTAGTACAGAACTTTTGCATTTTTCAGCTTGAAATTGTGCAATATGGTGCATACTGTAGCGAGTCTTTTAACCTACACTTGAATGCAATATATATGCTTTAAATTGGATTAGCTATGAATAAGGTTAAAATTACATTCCTAATTACATTCCACAGTATGGTAGGGAATTCCCCCCAGCAGGTAGGGTAGCTGGGACATGTTGGCAGGTGTGGGCAAGTTGTGCCTAAAGGCCTGTTTTCACATTGTATGTTTATGACTACTCTATGACTACATTATACCTCCACCATGCATGAATGCTTCAAAATCAAGTGATCGAGTTTTATTGCCATATACTCAAGCATAGAAACATAGAAAATAGGTGCAGGAATAGGCCATCGGCCCTTCGAGCCAGCACTGCCATTCAATATGATCATGGCTATTCATCTAAAATCTGTACCTCTTTCCTGTTTTTTCCCCATATCCCTTGATGTCGTTAGCCCCAAGAACTAAATCTAACTCTCTCTTGAAAACATCCAGTGAATTGGCCTGCACTGCCTTCTGTGGCAGAGAATTCCACAGATTCACAACTCTCTGTGTGAAGAAAGTTTGTCCTCATCTCAGTCCTAACTGCCCCCCCCCTTTATTCTTAAACTGTGACCCCTGGTTCTGAACTCCCCCAACATCGGGAACATTTTTCCTGCAGTTACAGTAAGTGAAAATTTAGCAGGCAAGCAGGATCCTTTCTCCAACCACCCCCATTTGTAGGCCACTATCTTCCACCGTTTCTACCCAGTGCTTGGTACTTACTTCCAGCAGCCATTGGTTGTCCTCCAGGATGCACCGAGCCGCAGCCTGATCTATGCCGGTCACCTGGGCGAATTTGGCACAGAGACTCTCACGGCAGCGGCGCAACGCTTCCGACGCCTTGCACTGAGGCTGCTCCATGGCCGGAGCTGCAGTGAGCGACTCGCCAGCCCGGCAAACACTCGCCAGCCCCGCTCCCCATCCGCATCTGTCCCCGTCGCTGCTTCTGCTTCCAACACCCATGGCCCATGCAGTTGATATGAGTTTTGAAATTTTCGTTGAACACAGAATTTCTCACAACAGAGCGAGAGAAATTTGTGATCAGCGTGAGAATTTGGCGAAATGCATGATTCTCACGCTCAATGCATGGGAGTTGGCAGCCCTGCCTCTCTATCCCCCCCCTCTGTCTCCTCCCCCCACCTCTGTCTCCCCCCCCCTCTGTCTCTCCCCCCCTCTGTCTCTCCCCCCCACTCTGTCTCTCCCCCCCCTCTGTCTCTCCCCCCCCTCTGTCTCTCCCCCCCCTCTGTCTCTCCCCCCCTCTGTCTCTCCCCCCCTCTGTCTCTCCCCCCCACTCTCTCTCCCCCCCACTCTCTTCCCCCTCCACTCTCTTTCCCCCCCCTCTCTCCCACTCTCTCCACCTCTCTTTCTCTCCCTCCCACCTCTCATCCCTCTCTTTCCGCTCTCAACCCCCCTCTCTCTCCCCTCTATCTGTCACCTCCCCCTCTCTTTCCCCTATCTCTCTCCTCTCCCTCTGTCTCTCCTCTAACCCCATCTCTCTCTTCTCTCTCCCCCTCTCTCTTTCTCCTCTCTTCCCTCCTCTCTCCCCCTCTCCCTCTCTCTCTTCCCTCCCTCTCTCCACTCTCTCTCTCTCCACTCTCTCCTCCTCTCTCTCCCCCATTTCTCCCTCCCACATCACTCACTCCTTGCTCTCTCTCTCCCCTCTCTCTTTCTCCTCTGTCTCTATCTCCTCTTTCTCTTTGCCCCCCCATCTCTCTCTCTTTCCCCCTCTCTCCCTCTTCCCCCTCTCTCCCTCTTCCCCCTCTCTCTTTTACCACCCCTCTCTCTTCCCCCTCTCTCCTACCCTCTCCACCCCCTCTCTCTTCTGTTTCTTCCCTCTCACCCCTCTCTCTTCCCCCCTCTCCCTCCCCTCTCCCTCTTCTCTCACTCCATTCACGCCCCCTCTGTCTCTCCCCTCTCTCCCCCTCACCCCCTCTCTCTGTGCCGAAGGCAGAGACTCTCACGGCAGCCGAGCAACGTTTCCGACGCCTCCGACGGCCCGGGACTCTCGCACTGGGGCTGCTCCATGGCCGGAACTGCAGCGAGCGACTCGCTAGCCCCGCAAACACTCGCCAGCCCCGACTCCCCGCATCTGTATCCGCCCGCTGCTTCCATCCCTCCCTCAGCCCCGGCTCTCCAACACCCGCGGACCATGCAGTTTATCTGAGTTTTGAAATTTTCGTTGATCACAGAATTTCTCACCACAGTGCGTGAGAAATTTCTGATCAGCGTGAGGGCGTGAGAGTTTGCCTGAGGGCGTGATTCTCACGCTCAAAGCGTGAGAGTTGGCAGCCCTGATAAGGGGTAGGTCATTTAGGACTGAGATGAGGAAAACCCTCTCACCCAGAGAGTTGTGAATCTGTGGAATTCTATGCCACAGAAGACAATGGAAGCCAATTCACTGGATGCTTTCAAGAGAGTTAGATTCAGCTCTTAGGGCTAAAGGAGTCAAAGGATATGGGGAGAAAGCAGGAACGGGGTACTGATTTTAGATGATTAGCCATGATCACATTGCTGGCTCGAAGGGCCTACTCCTGCACCTATTTTTCTATGTTTCTATTATCGAGGGAACTGCAGCAGAACATTATGCTACAAATCGGTTTTATTTCCAAACTCAATAAGAAAGATGATGAGGCACAGGTACACAATCTCATGGGACTGAGATAACTCTTCACCAATCACACCGTGCGTGATATAATCCCAACCACTCAAGGGCTTTTCCCAAGCATCTTGGGACTCCGCCACCCCGTCTATCAGAGTTT
>CM075984.1:54645609-54747833 GCA_038087875.1 Malacoraja senta
GGTCACAGCTTAAGGATAAGGGGGAAATCCTTTAAGACCGAGATGAGGAAAAACTTTTTCACACAGAGAGTGGTGAATCTCTGGAACTCTCTGCCACAGAGGGTAGTTGAGGCCAGTTCATTGGCTATATTTAAGAGGGAGTTAGATGTGGCCCTTGTGGCTAAAGGGATCAGGGGGTATGGAGAGAAGGCAGGTACGGGATACTGAGTTGGATGATCAGCCATGATCATATTGAATGGCGGTGCAGGCTCGAAGGGCCGAATGGCCTACTCTGCACCTATTTTCTATGTATCTAATGCCAAAGTCTATATGGTCCACTGGACTGCTTGGCACTGGAGCAGATATTTCCACTATTTCGCTTGCATTTAGATGTTTTACATACAAGATCTATTTGGAGTTCCATATATCAATGACAAATAACTTTTTTTAAATAGACATTTCATTATTTTATTGGTAGTAAACTTTAAAGTTTGGTTGCAGCACAGCCACTCAAGAATGAGGCAAGAATGAATCTATTTATCTGTAAATGAAACTTGTCTGCAATCTGCCATGGCAAAATCCATATAAAGCTGAGAATGATCAAGCAAGTCTCTGCTGGTTACCAGTATTCACATTACTGAAGGGACACTCACAAAATATGCACTATTTTGGATCATGCAAAACTCTGAACAGATTATTGATGTTTCATATTTCTTCCTCAATTGTAACAGGAAAATAATCATAGCAAAAACCACACCACCAAGGATTTTTGCACAATAGGATGACTAAGACAAGTACTAATTTATGGTGACATCAAGCAGTGGTTAATAACTTCACAATATCCTCAAAAACAAAGAACACATTTATCAGAACTGGAATAAAATAGCAGTATTGATGGTCTTATAAAAAGGGCCACATACAACAGAAAGTCACGCACCTGATTGAACATGACTTATCAACATTAAATATATTTATATTTTTGAAACATGCTTTTATTTAGTAAAAAAGTTCTGAGCCTTTATTAAATATGTCTCTTTGGCCTTTCTTTATGAAAAGTGTTCTGATCTTCAACTTGAGATTTTGTTTGGTTATTCACCATCATTCTTTCCACTTGGTTACACATGTTTTTTTCCAAAAACATCGATTTTAGATGTCTGTTCAATTAATGATGCTTACATGGTGAATTCATCATGCAAGCATTAGGTGCAAAATACATGCCATATCCTTCATGCAGAGAACTGCACAAGCCCCAGGACAACCATTCATTTATTGTGACTTCTCTTCCAAAATGACCAAACTATAAATTAACTAAATTTCAACCACAGTATGAGCATCATGAACTAAATTACAAATAGGGTATTTGAAATTCAGCAGTTACAATTGGCTCTATCACTGGGATGGCTACATGCGAAAAATTCTTTCTTAACCATGCACACACAGTCTAAGTTAGTGTTTATAGGAGTTTATGTCTACTTTTCAACCAACTGCAGGAATTTTGCTGCTAGTGTATTTCATGGGATATTCAATATTCAGGAGGGATAGAGAGAAAGGAAAAGGAGGTGGGGTAGCGTTGCTGATTAGAGAGGAGATTAACGCAATGGAAAGGAAGGACATTAGTTTCGAGGATGTGGAATCGGTATGGGTAGAGCTGCGAAACACTAAGGGGCAGAAAACGCTGGTGGTGTTGTGTATAGGCCACCTAACAGTAGTAGTGAAGTTGGAGATGGTATCAAACAGGAAATTAGAAATGCGTGCGACAAAGGCAAAACAGTTATAATGGGTGACTTCAATCTACATATAGATTGGGTGAATCAAATTGGCAGGGGTGCTGAGGAAGAGGATTTCTTGGAATGTATGCGGGATAGTTATCTAAATCAACATGTAGAGGAACCAACGAGAGAGCAGGCTATTTTAGACTGGGTATTGAGTAATGAGGAAGGGTTAGTTAGCAGTCTTGTTGTACGTGCCCCCTTGGGCAAGAGTGACCATAATATGGTTGAGTTCTTCATTAGGATGGAGAGTGACATTGTTAATTCAGAAACAATGGTTCTGAACTTAAAGAAAGGTAACTTTGAGGGTATGAGACGTGAATTGGCCAAGATTGACTGGCAATTAATTCTAAAAGGGTTGACAGTGGATATGCAATGGAAGACATTTAAAGACTGCATGGATGAACTACAAAAATTGTTCATCCCAGTTTGGCAAAAGAATAAATCAGGGAAGGTAGTGCATCCGTGGATAACAAGGGAAATCAGGGATGGTATCAAAGCGAAGGATGATGCGTACAAATTAGCCAGAAAAAGCAGCATACCGGAGGACTGGGAGAAATTCAGAGACCAGCAGAGGAGGACAAAGGGCTTAATTAGGAAAGGAAAAATAGATATGAAAGAAAACTGGCAGGGAACATAAAAAAACTGACTGCAAAGGTTTTTATAGATATGTGAAAAGAAAGAGATTAGTTAAAACAAATGTAGGTCCCTTGCAGTCAGAAACAGGTGAGTTGATCATGGGGAACAAGGATATGGCGGACCAATTGAATAACTACTTTGGTTCCATCTTCACTAAGCAAGACATAAATAAACTGCCGGAAATAGCAGGGGACCGCGGGTCAAAGGAGTTGGAGGAATTGGGTGAAATCCAGGTTAGTCGGGAAGAGTGTTGGGTAAATTGAATGGATTAAAGGCCGATAAATCCCCCGGGGCCAGATAGGCTGCATCCCAGAGTACTTAAGGAAGTAGCTCCAGAAATAGTGGATGCATTAGTGATAATTTTTCAAAACTCTTTAGATTCTGGAGTAGTTCCTGAGGATTGGAGGGTAGCAAACGTAACCCCACTTTTTAAGAAGGGAGGGAGAGAGAAAACGGGGAATTACAGACCAGTTAGTCTAACATCGGTAGTGGGGAAACTGCTAGAGTCAGTTATTAAAGATGGGATAGCAGCACATTTGGAAAGTGGTGAAATCATTGGACAAAGCCAGCATGGATTTACGAAAGGTAAATCATGTCTGACGAATCTTATAGAATTTTTCGAGGATGTAACTAGTAGCGTGGATAGGGGAGAACCAGTGGATGTGGTGTATCTGGACTTCCAGAAGGCTTTCGACAAGGTCCCACATAAGAGATTAGTATACAAACTTAAAGCACATGGCATTGGGGGTTCAGTATTGATGTGGATAGAGAACTGGCTGGTAAACAGGAAGCAAAGAGTAGGAGTAAACGGGTCCTTTTCACAATGGCAGGCAGTGACTAGTGGGGTACCGCAAGTCTCAGAGCTGGGACCCCAGCTATTTAATGATCTGGATGAGGGAATTGAAGGCAATATCTCCAAGTTTGCGGATGACACTAAGCTGGGGGGCAGTGTTAGCTGTGAGGAGGATGCTAGGAGACTGCAAGGTGACTTGGATAGGCTGGGTGAGTGGGCAAATGTTTGGCAGATGCAGTATAATGTGGATAAATGTGAGGTTATCCACTTTGGTGGCAAAAACAGGAAAGCAGACTATTATCTAAATGGTGGCCGACTAGGAAAAGGGGAGATGTAGCGAGACCTGGGTGTCATGGTACACCAGTCATTGAAAGTAGGCATGCAGGTGCAGCAGGCAGTGAAGAAAGCGAATGGTATTCTGTCTTATAGAAACGTACAAAATTCTTATGGGGTTGGACAGGCTAGATGCAGGAAGATTGTTCCCGATGTTGGGGAAGTCCAGGACAAGGGGTCACAGCTTAAGGATAAGGGGGAAATCCTTTAAGACCGAGATGAGGAAAAACTTTTTCACACAGAGAGTGGTGAATCTCTGGAACTCTCTGCCACAGAGGGTAGTTGAGGCCAGTTCATTGGCTATATTTAAGAGGGAGTTAGATGTGGCCCTTGTGGCTAAAGGGATCAGAGGGTATGGAGAGAAGGCAGGTACGGGATACTGAGTTGGATGATCAGCCATTCGAAGGGCCGAATTTCTATGTTTCTATGTTTCTATGAGCTAATAGTGTAAACAAACTTCCTGTTGCAGAACCATGGGTGAATGTCAATACATGAAAATATCAGGTCATTATCTGCACATGGAGACAAAAGACTGCAGACACTATATTCAGGAGCAAAAAAAACCTGCTGAAGGAACTGAGCGGGTCACGCAAATCTACGGAGGCAAAGGGACAGTCGATGATTCAGGTGGAGACCTTGCTTCAGTTCCTGCAGCAGTTTGGTTATTGCTCACTATCTGCTGAATTTCTCAGGGTTTGGTTCTCTTACATTTGGTTATTAATGATGCCACTGGTCCATTTGATCATCAGGTTTCTGGCCTTTTAATAATATCTGATATCTTTCCTCCAACCAACACAGAGAGTAAGAGAGGGCATTTGTGGGTCATTGATGGTGCAGAATGATCATGACATTGTGAAGGTTGTATCGTTCAAAAGTAAATAATTGTGCCAGCTCCATGTGCCAGCTCACCACATAAATGAAAATATTAAAATGTAGAAACCCAACAGAATAGCAACAATGTCGCGACTACATCCTAACTTGGTAAAACCAGACACACACACACATACACTTGCCGCACATCATGCAAACTGGCTGTTGATCACAGGCAAGCTAAGACCAGCAAAGAGATGAACATTGACATCAGTTTGAAAATTGGCTATTAGTATTCTGCTTGAAATTTTCAATTGAGGTGCACAATGTAACACTGGTTGAAGACACTAGTTCTGCCCAACACTGCAAAGTATTGTACTGTAACATTTAAAAACCATTCTAAGCTGTCAACATTGGTGACAGGTAACTCTGGATGAGCTGGTCCAATTAGACATGGAATAACTCCACAGGAACGACGGGGAAGAATACTTTCATTTTCAAAATTTTTAAATATCTTTCCTGTGGAAGAATACTCGTACAAGGGAGAATTAAAATATCTGGCAATGAATTATTTGTTAAGCACTCGTCTTTCAGTCAATAGACAATAGGTGCAGGAGTAGGCCATTTGGCCCTTCAAACCAGCACCGCCATTCAATGGCTGATCATCCACAATCAGTACCCCGTTCCTGCCTTCTCCCCATATCCCCTGACTCCGCTATCTTCAAGAGCCCTATCTAATTCTCTCTTGAAAGCATCCAGAGAACTGGCCTCCGCCTCCACCGCCCTCTGAGGCAGAGAATTCCACAGTCTCACAACTCTCTGTGTGAAGAACATCTTTACATTAATTGAATGCACTGTCAATGGACACACTTTTATTAAAAAACACACAAAATGCTGGAGTAACTCAGCGGGTCAGGCAACATCTCTGAAGGACATGGAACTTTTTCAAACCAAGAGTCCCGGCCCAAAACACCACCTATCCAGATGCTGCCTAACCCGCTGAGATACTCCAGCACTTACAGGATCTGCAGTTCCTTGTGTCAGCACACTTATAAATTCAGAACCATCATCTCAATCTGACCCAATGTAGCAGGAGATGATTCAACTGGGGTATCCTGGCTAATACAAGTTCTCTTCTTCTTGATTATGGCGTGCAGTCTAAAGTTGTAGGACAACTTGTGCTAATACAAGTTTATCATACGACACCGGGTGATGACCTAATCTGAAGAGGGCTGACAAATTCATTTTCCATCAGATCGAGGACCTAAACAGATTTGCTTATGGAGCATTGAAAATATAAATTAATAACAGGTTCACTGTAACCATAACCTACATTCTCAAAATGCCAACGTAACCACTTTATTGTGACTAACATCGATGCTTGAAACATTCCAACCCAGTTCGTACATGGCTTCTAATCCACTACTGATCAAACGGAATTTCTTTCGTCCCTTGATTGACCAGCTAAACACAGTTCATGCAGCCCACTACAATCCGGCAATCTGCTCGATCTTCCTGGTCCCATGATCATAATGAGGAAACTGTTTCACCTTTCCGCATGCTTCCTTCACTTTGTACATTAGTCCGCACTTAAAAATGCAAACTTTGTAACTACATTCAAATAAAACAAACGTTATTCAACAAGTACATGACCACCCAGCCACTGAGAACCAGTTTAGCTTTGTGAATACTACTCTAGTTGTTAAAGAAAGAACTGCAGATGCTGGAAAAATCGAGGGTAGGCAAAAAATGCTGGAGAAACTCAGCGGGTGAGGCAGCATCTATGGAGAGAAGGAATAGGCGACATTTCCGGTCGAGAACCTTCTTCAGACTGATATCGGGGGGGGGGGGGGGAGAAAGCAAGGGCTATCTAAAATTAGATAAGTCAATGTTCATACCACTGGGGTGTAAACTATCTATGCAAAATATGAGGTGCTGTTCCTCCAATTGGCGCTGGGCCTCACTCTGACAATGGAGGAGGTTGTTAGGTGGTTCCACAGAAATTATTGAATCACTAAGCTATTTTTGATTTCCATTGGAAATGGAGCTGTGGTTTACAGCTTCGTGCCAATTAGACCAAATACCAAGATTTCACAATTTTGTTTTCTTCCAACTTGGGTGGGCAGGGAGTGGGGAACACTGGGAACAGTCCAGGGGGGAGTGCCCTTCCACAGGCATTGCAAAGACTGGCCCAAAGTCAAAATTAATCTGGTGTGCAGAGCAAACTTGCATTGAAAAACAATATCTAAACTATGCTTAACTTAGCAGGAAATACTAATTACAATACAAAATCTAATTTCCCTTGAAAACTGTTAGACATGCACAAAGCAATATTTGGTTTTAGTACATCATTTTTGCTTATCAACTTTCAACTCTGACATTAGATACAAAAAGCTGGAGTAACTCAGCGGGACAGAGCATCTCTGGAGAGAAGGAATGGGTGACGTAAGAAGTTCAACTCTGACATTTCTCATCAGTTGAATCCCAAGTGGATCCAAGCCAGTGTAAATATGGTAGTATTCAAAAAGGCCACGAATGGAAACAAGCTCCAACAATAAGGAAGTATGCATTGTTGAAAATAGTGATGTTCTTACGGCAGCTCTTCAAACAATATAAACATGTTTTGATGAAAGTTGAAGTACACAAAAGCACTCCTAAAATGAAAGCTATGCCTAATGCAGAGCAAATGATTGATTCACAATGGGAAAATCGCAACAGTGCCTGGCAGATGTCAGTGACTCCAAATGCCTTTTGCCTTCCTGAACAGTGGAAACACAGCTAACATTCCAATATTTGAGAATGATCCAAGGGCCCTCCAGAAAGCTGTGCATGAATGAATCAGCTGTGATAGAGTGGGACTGACATTGCAGCCATGCAAACATAACTCCCATGTCTTCAGCATGAAATAACAAACTCCAACCTCAAAATTCTTGATTGAACTTTCAAAACATCTTGTCCTTGCCTTTATAATCTCTTCATGTTCTCGTTATTTATATGCAATGTTATGGGCATTCAACTTTAAGCAGCAAAGCCATTCATGCGAACAAGTGAATGTAGAATTATTTCCGGAACCAGGTTCAATCCCAACCTCTGTCTGTGTGGAGTTTGCTGGTTCTCATGCAACCATGCAGGTTTCCAAGGACGTGCAGGTGGGCAGGTTGAGTAGCAACAATAAATTGCCCGAGTATAAAATCAGGGAGGAGTGGATAAGAATATGGAGGAAATAAAATGGGATTAGTGTGGGATTAGTATAAATGGGTGGTTGCTGGTTTGCATTCCATGCCGTCTCTCTCTGATTTACAACTATGATCACGTGCATTCAGACGGGATAACATAATTGGTGTGAAGGTGGGCATGGACTGTGGCCTACTCCTGTGCCGCACCGCTCTGTGCTTTCTATGATGCTCTAGTTGCACATTCTCCAGACACAGGAAAGTGAGTAATTCTTCACCTCCCTCTCTCACTAAACACCAACCCCAAGAGTTATCTCATTCCTCACCATCTCTCCCCATCACACCCTCCACTCCTCACCTCCTCTTAACCTGCAACATGCTCCTTTTCTGACGTTTCCTGGTGCTTTTCTCAAATCATTCACTACCACTCTCTCCACTGGCCTTTTCTACTGAATGCCTCCAGAATTTTGTGTTTGTAATTCAGCTTTTACATTTGCCTCAGATTGGTGCTTACAAAACAAACCTTGCCCTTCCCTTCCAAACACTGATTGGTGCAGTGATCTTCTGCACACACACACACAAATCAGATTATTATTCTTTATATATCTTTAAGAAAATTACACATTTTAAAAACAGTAATTACAAAAAACATAAATCATTTCTTAAATCATAAAAAAATGAATTATATAATCATTCTAGAAACTCTTACATTTAGAAACATAGAAACATAGAAAATAGGTGCAGGAGTAGGCCATTCGGCCCTTCGAGCCTGCACCGCCATTCGATATGATCATGGCTGATCATCCAACTCAGTATCCCATCCCTGCCTTCTCTCCATACCCCATGATCCCTTTAGCCACAAGGGCCACATCTAACTCCCTCTTAAATATAGCCAATGAACTGGCCTCAACTACCTTCTGTGGCAGAGAATTCCACAGATTCACCACTCTCTGTGTAAAAAATGATTTTCTCATCTCAGTCCTAAAAGACTTCCCTCTTATCCTTAAACTGTGACCCCTAGTTCTGGACTTCCCCAACATCGGGGATAATCTTCCTGCATCTAGCCTGTCCAACCCCTTAAGAATTTTGTACGTTTCTATAAGATCCCCCCTCAATCTTCTAAATTCTAGCGTGTACTAGCCGAGTCTATCCAGTCTTTCTTCATATGAAAGTCCTGCCATCCCAGGAATCAGTCTGGTGAACCTTCTCTGTACTCCCTCTATGGCAAGAATGTCTTTCCTCAGATTAGGAGACCAAAACTGTACGCAATACTCCAGGTGTGGTCTCACCAAGACCCTGTACAACTGCAGTAGAACCTCCCAGCTCTTATACTCAAATCCTTTTGCAATGAATGCTAACATACCATTTGCTTTCTTCACTGCCTGCTGCACTTGCATACCTACTTTCAATGACTGGTGTACCATGACACCCAGGTCTCGTTGCATCTCCCCTTTTCCTAATCGACCACCATTCAGATAACAGTCTACTTTCCTGTTTTTGCCACCAAAGTGGATAACCTCCCATTTATCCACATTATACTGCATCTGCCATGCATTTGCCCACTCACCCAACCTATCCAAGTCACCTTGCAGCCTCCTAGCATCCTCCTCACAGCTAACACTGCCCCCCAGCTTTGTGTCATCCGCAAACTTGGAGATGTTGCATTCAATGCCCTCATCCAGCTCAATAATATATATTGTAAATAGCTGGGGTCCCAGCACTGAGCCTTGCGGTACCCCACTAGTCACTGCCTGCCATTCTGAAAAGGACCCGTTTACTCCTACTCTTTGCTTCCTGTCTGCCAGCCAGTTCTCTATCCACATCAATACTGAACCCCCAATACCGTGTGCTTTAAGTTTGCATACTAATCTCTTATGTGGGACCTTGTTGAAAGCCTTCTGAAAGTCCAGATATAACACATCCACTGGTTCTCCCTTATCCACTCTACTAGTTACATCCTCGAAAAATTCTATAAGATTCGTCAGACATGATTTACCTTTCATAAATCCATGCTGACTTTGTCCAATGAATTCACCACTTTCCAAATGTGCTGCTATCCTATCTTTAATAACTGACTCCAGAATTTTCCCCACCACCGATGTTAGACTAACTGGTCTGTAATTCCCCGTTTTCTCTCTCCCTCCCTTTCTAAAAAGTGGGGTTACATTAGCTACCCTCCAGTCCTCAGGAACTACTCCAGAATCTAAAGAGTTTTGAAGAATTATCACTAATGCATCCACTATTTCTGCGGCTACTTCCTTAAGTACTCTGGGATGCAACTTATCTGGCCCTGGGGATTTATCGGCCTTTAATCCATTCAATTTACCTAACACCACTTCCCGGCTAACCTGGATTTCACTCAGTTCCTCCATCTCATTTAACCCCCGGTCCCTTGCTATTTCCAGCAGATTATTTATGTCTTCCTTAGTGAAGACAGAACCAAAGTAGTTATTCAATTGGTCTGCCATGTCCTTGTTCCCCATGATCAATTTGTCTGTTTCTGACTGCAATTTATTCCTCATCTGTATTATTTAAAAACAGAAATAGACCAAGAGCTAATTCTGCGGTCGTTTACCACACTTGCAGTTGAATCACAAGGTGAGCATGCAAGGTGAGGAAGTGGTTTGGAAGGCAAAGGGAAGGTGGTGTTTAATGAAAGGAGCATCAGGATAGGGAAGTTTTGTTAAAACTGTGCAAGATGTGAATTTACTGGAGGTGCTGTTTCTGGTTCAGCTATTACTTAAATCCATATGTTGGTCAGAGGGGGGAAAAAAACAAGAGTAAAAAAATGTTATAATTCATAGCAGTGTATTTGCAAAGTGGTGAAGTAATATGGAGGCAGAAGAGGCTGCAGATGCTGGAATGTAAAGCAAGAGAACATTTGCTGGAAGGACTCAGGAGGTCTTACAGCAATGTCTAAACCAGTTATGCTCACGATGTCCTCAAATCTTCAGTCCTGGGTTTGAGGAAGTGAACGTGGTGCCATATCAGGGAGAGAGTGAAGAATTTGCAGGGGGGGAAAGGTATCAAAAGCAGGCAACAGCTGCAATCGTACCATGATACATGGATAACCAAACATTCAGCAGGTGAAGTTTGTGCAAAGAACATATGTGGAGGGCTTAAATATCTCAGGAATCTGATCACAAAACGTTCGAACTAAGCGTAGAGCTATCCACTGACTACAGCCAACACCAACAGATGCAAAATTATCCACAGATGTTTGACAATCTACTATATGGACAGGTACATAGGAAAGGCTGAGTGGGCTAAGGGTCAAACTCAGGCAGATGGGATCATTGTAGACAGGGTATCTTGAAGGGCATGAGCACGTTGGGCCAAAGGGCCTGTTTCCATACTGCATGACTATGTTCAGATACTCTCATTAAAACTTGCCATTCAATTCTGTAAATATCAATCCCAAAGAGCCAGTTTAATGCTGCTTAAATTATCAAAGCCACCAAAATGTATTTACT
Source organism: Malacoraja senta (assembly GCA_038087875.1). Taxonomy (NCBI): domain Eukaryota; kingdom Metazoa; phylum Chordata; class Chondrichthyes; order Rajiformes; family Rajidae; genus Malacoraja; species Malacoraja senta. The sequence continues at coordinate 54,656,579 of CM075984.1, forward strand.
GATTTTGTTCATGGCACTCAGACTATAACAGGTGAATTAACATTCCAGTCTCTCATTATATGAGATGGCAAATTCCCTGTTCAACACATTCTAGAAATAACCACTAACTTTTTTGGTGGTGAGAAATATGCCCATGAGGAACGCACCATTAATATGACATTTTAACCAAATCCAGGAAATAAAAAAGTCCCCTTTTATTGAAATATAAACTGCGTTTGCTGCAACTGCTCAAAAGTACCGGGCCAGGGAAACCAGCACGGAGGGCAACTACTAGAGTACAGGGCCAGGGAGACCAGCGCTGAGGGCAACTACCAGAGTACAGGACCAGGGAAACTAGCGCTGAGGGCAACTACTAGAGTACAGGGCCAGGGAAACCAGCGCTGAGGGCAACTACTAGAGTACAGGGCCACATAAACCAGCGATGAGGGCAACTACTAGAGTACAGGGCAACATAAACCAGCGCTGAGGGCAACTACTAGAGTACAGGGCCAGGGAAACCAGCGCTGAGGGCAACTACTAGAGTACAGGACCAGGGAAACCAGCGCTGAGGGCAACTACTAGAGTACAGGGCCAGGGAAACCAGCGCTGAGGGCAACTACTAGAGTACAGGGCCAGGGAAACCAGCGCTGAGGGCAACTACTAGAGTACAGGGCCACATAAACCAGCGATGAGGGCAACTACTAGAGTACAGGGCAACATAAACCAGTCGCTGACAGCAACCTCTTTGCACCTCTCCGCTCACCCCAATCCATAAAAACTTCTGTGAAGACAAACAAAACAGGTAACAAAAGAGGAAAGCGCTCCAGAGGGCTATTGACAACGCCCAGAAGATTATCGGCTGCCCTCTCCTCACCTTGGAGGACCTACACAGTTCCCACTGTCTCAAAAAATCCCAGAAGATCATAAAGGACATTTTCCACCCCGGTCACTCCCTGTTTGAACTGCTGCCGTCAGGCAGACGGTACAGATCAATGAGGACAAGGACAAACAGACTCAAAAACAGTTTTTATCCCACAGCAATAAATACACTTAATGTAGCCACCAAATGAGTACAGGTGCGCTACACACCAAAGAGACTGTGAAATCGACAGAAGAATGTGGTTTTTTTTCATGTTATTTATTTTAGTTGTTTATCTTAGACTTTTGCTCTAAGAAAATGTGTGAATGGTGCACTGACTGGTTGGCATTTCTAATTTTGTTGTACATGTTTACATGTTATAATGACAATAAAGTATTCATTCATTCATTCAAAACATGCACTAACCTGTGCAATTCATTGCAACCAGGTTATGTTTTCTCCCTGCAACAAACAATAAAAGCGTACAATATTTTGGGCAAAGAGAAGTGGAGATCACCATTACAATGAGGTGTATACTCTGGAGCAAACATAGCAAATAGTGATTTAGTTTCCAAAGCAAAAGGGATTTTATCACTTTTATCGAGTGTAGAAATGGAATTATTGAGGTAATAATGTCATTTCTTCCTCTTCTCCCAAAATGTTCATGTTTAGATCAGTAAATGTTGGACTTCCTGTTGGAGGAATTGTGAAAAAATAGATTTTGCTTTCCCCTCGACTCAAGAATATCTGTACACTGCGGACAGCTTGATTGTAATCACGTATTGTCTTTCCGCTAACTGGATAGCATGCAGAAAAATGTTTTTCACTGTTCCTCAGTACACATGACAATCAACTAAACTAGACTAAAATATCGAGAGAAACTAAGCCTGCACCAGAAAAAAACGTTGTCCCTGGAATGAAAAGAATTCCTGACTTTGGGAAGCTGCACGGCATGGAATGGCTACACTCCTGAGAAGCAACAACATCAAACTAAACGTTGAAACAAACTGAAACATCCCCAAGTTGAATACAAGTTACATTTTGTGGCATTTTATACTTCAGTTTAGCAACTATGTTGTTATAGTAACGCTCAGAAAACCCAAATATTCTTTTTCTTTAAAACAAGATCAAAGTGTGGTGCCTTTAAGTGATGAGGGGGGGGGTTAACTTTAAAAATATCTATTGTCAATTTTGGAGTGATTTTCTGCCATGAGAAAAAGAAAACAAAACAAACCCTGATGCTTAAAAGTTATTTCCCGAATGACAAAAGCATAAAATGATTGTCACTGAACCTGAGTTTGCCCATACATTTGCGGTCTTGTGTGACAACAGCCAAACCTGTGCTTCAGATTTGTGTTTTGGCAACCCTTACAGGGCATTAACTAACAAATGTTGCAATCCCCATGTATGCTTCGCAGGAGAGGGAAGTCACTTTGATAAAGATATTGCAACTGATTCCAACTAGCAATTAACAATTTTATATTTCTTACAACCACTTTAAATTTCAATAAAATACCACATAAATCAATTGATCGCTATATCAGAATTGCTTGTTAAATAGCCAATCGCACATTGTTTTAATAAACTGTAGAATCTCAAACATGCAATTATTACTTCTCCCAAACCACGACTAAATAAAATAATTCAAGTTTACAAAATAATTAACTTTGAGAACATTACAAACGGACCTGCTGCTTTTATTGTATAGTAACCTTTGGTAAGTAAACGCATGCATTTCCAACCATATAAATAGCAAGTATTACAACAACATGGAGATAAGCGGTACACGTCATGGCCAGGGCCACAGGTGTTCTTGCACAAAATGCTTGGGACATCGGCAGCCACTGACAACAGGCAGAAAACCAATTCCCAGCAAAATGCTGCATTCCCATCAATCAATGTTGATAACCATATAACCATATAACCATATAACCATTACAGCACGGAAACAGGCCATCTCGGCCCTTCAAGTCCGTGCCGAACATTTTTTTATTTTTTATTTTTTATTTTAAAATAAATACTTCCCCCTAGTCCCATCTACCTGCACTCAGACCATAACCCTCCATTCCTTTCCCGTCCATATACCCATCCAATCTATTTTTAAAGGATAAAATCGAACCAGCCTCCACCACTTCCACTGGAAGCTCATTCCACACAGCTACCACTCTCTGAGTAAAGAAGTTCCCCCTAATGTTACCCCTAAACTTCTGTCCCTTAATTCTCAAGTCATGTCCCCTTGTTTGAATCTTCCCTACTCTCAATGGAAAAAGCTTATCCACGTCCACTCTGTCTAACCCGCTCATAATTTTAAAGACCTCTATCAAGTCCCCTCTTAACCTTATGCGCTACAAAGAATAAAGACCTAACTTGTTCAACCTTTCTCTGTAACTTAGTTGCTGAAACCCAGGCAACATTCTAGTAAATCTCCTCTGTACTCTCTCTATTTTGTTGACATCCTTCCTATAATTAGGCGACCAAAATTGTACTCCATACTCCAGAATTGGCCTCACCAATGCCTTGTACAATTTTAACATTACATCCCAACTTCTATATTCAATGCTCTGATTTATAAAGGCCAGCACCCCAAAAGCTTTCTTTACCACCCTATCTACATGAGATTCCACCTTCAGGGAACTATGCACAGTTATTCCTAGATCCCTCTGTTCAACTGCATTCCTCAATTCTCTACCATTTACCATGTACGTCCTATTTTGATTTGTCCTGCCGAGATGTAGTACCTCACATTTATCAGCATTAAACTCCATCTGCCATCTTTCAGCCCACTCTTCCAAATGGCCTAAATCTCTCTGTAGACTTTGAAAATCTACTTCATTATCCACCACACCACCTATCTTAGTATCATCTGCATACTTACTAATCCAATTTTCCACACCATCATCCAGATCATTGATATACATGACAAACAACAGTGGACCCAACACAGACCCCTGAGGCACCCCACTAGTCACCGGCCTCCAAACTGACAAACAGCCATCCACCATTACTCTCTGGCATCTCCCATTCAGCCACTGTTGAATCCATCTTGCTACTCCACCATTAATACCCAACAATTGAATCTTCTTAACCAACCTTCCATGAGGAACCTTGTCAAAGGCCTTACTGAAGTCCATATAGACAACATCCACTGCTTTACCCTCATCAATTTCCCTAGTAACCTCTTCGAAAAATTCTAGAAGATTAGTCAAACATGACCTTCCAGGCACAAGGCAAAGCAACTACAGGTATCATGAAAATCTTTTAAATACTACCATGTCTTTGCAGATGAAACAAATTACATCTTATAAAATTACCATTTCTAACAATTTTCATTGTGAAAATTGTGAAAAACGTTAAGTTCCTCGGTCATTTCATAACTCTGCTAATAGAAACATAGAAATTAGGTGCAGGAGTAGGCCATTCGGCCCTTCGAGCCTGCACCGCCATTCAATATGATCATGGCTGATCATCCAACTCAGTATCCCGTACCTGCCTTCTCTCCATACCCTCTGATCCCTTTAGCCACAAGGGCCACATCTAGCTCCCTCTTAAATATAGCCAATGAACTGGCCTCGACTACCCTCTGTGGCAGAGAGTTCCAGAGATTCACCACTCTCTGTGTGAAAAAAGTTCTTCTCATCTCGGTTTTAAAGGATTTCCCCCTTATCCTTAAGCTGTGACCCCTTGTCCTGGACTTCCCCAACATCGGGAGCAATCTTCCTGCATCTAGCCTGTCCAACCCCTTAAGAATGTTGTAAGTTTCTATAAGATCCCCTCTCAATCTCCTAAATTCTAGAGAGTATAAACCAAGTCTATCCAGTCTTTCTTCATAAGACAGTCCTGACATCCCAGGAATCAGTCTGGTGAACCTTCTCTGCACTCCCTCTATGGCAATAATGTCCTTCCTCAGATTTGGAGACCAAAACTGTACGCAATACTCCAGGTGTGGTCTCACCAAGACCCTGTACAACTGCAGTAGAACCTCCCTGCTCCTATACTCAAATCCTTTTGCTATGAAAGCTAACATACCATTCGCTTTCTTCACTGCCTGCTGCACCTGCATGCCTACTTTCAATGACTGGTGTACCATGACACCCAGGTCTCACTGCATCTCCCCTTTTCCTAGTCGGCCACCATTTAGAAAATAGTCTGCTTTCCTGTTTTTGCCACCAAAATGGATAACCTCACATTTATCCACATTATACTGCATCTGCCAAACATTTGCCCACTCACCCAGCCTATCCAAGTCACCTTGCAGTCTCCTAGCATCCTCCTCACAGCTAACACTGCCCCCCAGCTTAGTGTCATCCGCAAACTTGGAGATATTGCCTTCAATTCCCTCATCCAGGTCATTAATATATATTGTAAATAGCTGGGGTCCCAGCACTGAGCCTTGTGGTACCCCACTAGTCACTGCCTGCCATTGTGAAAAGGACCCGTTTACTCCTACTCTTTGCTTCCTGTTTGCCAGCCAGTTCTCTATCCACATCAATACTGAACCCCCAATGCCATGTGCTTTAAGTTTGTATACTAATCTCTTATGTGGGACCTTGTCGAAAGCCTTCTGGAAGTCCAGATACACCACATCCACTGGTTCTCCCCTATCCACGCTACTAGTTACATCCTCGAAAAATTCTATAAGATTCGTCAGACATGATTTACCTTTCGTAAATCCATGCTGACTTTGTCCAATGATTTCACCACTAATGTTCAAGACTGTCACAGAGAAACTTGTTGCAAGTAAGAATTTCATTGTTCTGTTGGCAGTACATATGACAAGTAAACACTCTTGACAGGGAAATAATTGAAAAAGCTAAACTTCAACGTATTTTGTAGTGATCTCTGGAGAGGGTTTTATTTTTAATTGCTAGATTTCACTAGAACATAATAAATATAAAAATGACCCACTGTACATCACAAACTTGCCACAACTTATAGAAAACACATGGCTATTGAAAGAACAGGACAAATGAACAAGTCATTATAGATGGAGCAGACGCCTGGCCTCTCCCTGGTTACAGGGTGACATTGTAATGATGACTGATCCACTGCCTCAAGTGATTCATAGTCAGCAGGTAGAAATGGAGTTATTACAGAGAGCTGATGAAGTGCTGCCTTTAAAATGAATCTAATGTTACGTTCCGCTACTACAACTTATTTGATGATGCAGAGATAATTAAATATTATTGCCAGTAATTAAGACCAAAAGTTTCACTCCCCTGAACTTAGACTCTGCTGTTGTTTGATTCCCTTGGTGAGGTCAAGTAATTTTACTTCCATCCGATTATCAAAGAACATTCTGGAGAAAGTGACTCCTCTCTCACCTTCTTGAGAGGTGCGAGGGGATTCGCACCACAAGCCATGATCCAACAAGGCTCAAGAATCCTGAGGGAAACAGCCCAACTGATCAGTAGTCCAATGAACAACTTCAATAGCCACTCGCTCACCAGTAAATGGTAGTTGCAGTGTGCACCCTGTACAAGATACACAGCTTACTACCTGGAAGAACAAGAGAAGTAAGCACCTGTGAACTATACCACCCTGAAGCTTGTTCAAAGCCATACATCATTGTTTCTGGGATAAAACTCTCAAACTGTTGAGCCAACAGGACAACGGAAAGTAGAATTCTCAAACCAGATGCAACAGGTTAAGGAAGCAATTCGCGCTCCCAGAGATTAAATAAATGCTACACTTTCTATGAAGTGAATAAAATAAAATCCCCAACTTAATTTGACCCAACTCCCTAACTAAAGATTTTGCCTGAAAATAAAGCTACTCCATTTACTCATACATTAAATCTATTTATAATTAACCAAATCTCCAAAATATAATTTGTATTTAACTTTATTGCAACAAGCTCATAAATTGAAAATCAGACTGCTTGATTTTAAAATAACAGTGCCAACAATGTATTAAAGTTTATTGGCCTGTGTAGGAGATAGTAAAGAAATATTTGATTGAATAATAATTCAACCAGTTGGTTTATGTCGGGTCAGGTCGGGGGAAGTCCCCCCCGCCACGGGTCTCACGTAATCCCGTGCCACCTGCTCCATGGTCGGATAATCGGCGACTAAACCGTCTCCCCCACTTGGTTTGCCAGGTGAGGAGGGGGCTGTGGACCCCCAGCAGGACCAAAAATAAGACCTGTCAAAGGGCGGTTGAGCTCCTAGCGAGCCAACGGCCATCCACACTTCAGTAGAAGTTGCGATCACTGTCGTACACAGCATTGTGAGGTACCCTGCCCATTGATGTTTTCAATGATGATGTTTATGAGGCTATTTTTCCAATTTTAAAACTTTGTAATTTAAGACATAAAAATGTTCCTGAGAAGACAGCTCAGAAATAACAATGCTCTTTTACTTTCAGAACCAAAGTTGATGTCTAACCAAAGCTGCACAAGCTCCTGTACGTTCAATTCCAAGAGTGCTTCGCTGTGAAGCAGAAACTTGACTAGATGTTGGCTCCAGATTTTCATCTAATTTTAAAACCCAAAGTTGGATAGTGCAAATATAGCTAAATTAATTTTGCTGCAGCAGCTGCCCAAAGTAGTAATGTATCAAATAAGATTGTTGAAGCAAATATTGAGGTTGAGAAAGCAAGAGCAGTAGGCAGGGCCCACTGGGGCAGAGCAGGGAGCAAGGAAGGTCTCTCCCTGTTAGACTGAACTGCAAGGAGTTTGACAGGTACAGGGCATGGATACTCACCTGAGATTGTGGTATTATATCTACAGTGGGACATTGTTGAGGCACTATGGGACCAGTCACCATTATCGTATTTGTTTGCAAAAAAAAAAAAATAGGACTTAACACTTAAGGACTGGTCCTTAAGTGTTAAGTTAATGCGGATGGGGAGTGTGAAGAAGTGTTTAAATGGCATCCATAGGAGCTCTCTACAATACGATACGATAGAACTTTATTCATCCCCGTAGGGAAATTGGTCTGCCAACAGTCACAACACACAAGGTACACGAAAACTTGAAATTAAAATTAAATTAAAAGTGAAAACAAAAAGAAAAAGACAAGCGACTGGTGGCTGGCTGCTGTGCGCACAGCGCCTTAACCAGAACGAACGAACGAACAAACAAAAGCTTATCCCCTAGGCAGAGGATTATAAACTAGAGTGCCCCCGCTCCCCCACACCGAGTTCCCCTATGTTCTCCCACCGTCCCTCACGGCGGTCCCACCATGCTGGGTCCCCATTGTTCTTCACGCTGGGTCCCCATTGTTCTTCATGGCGGTCCACCACGCTGGGTCCTCCATTGTTCTCATGGCGGTCCACCACGCTGGGTCCTCCATTGTTCTTCAAGCAGGGTCCCCATTGTTCTTCATGCCGGTCCCCTACGCTGGGTCCTTCATTATTCTTCATGGCAGTCCACCACGCTGGGTCCTCCATTGTTCTTCATGGCGGTCCACCACGTTGGGTCCCCATTGTTCTTAACGTTGATTGCTGAGGTTGTTTTCAAGCAGAGAGAGGAGCTTTGGAACAGTGAGATTGAAAGTGTTTAGGGCCAACATGCTCTGTTAGTGAAGGTCTGGACTGGCAAGATTGGGGAACCATTTTTCATTAAAATACATACATGTATGATTATTGTGGTTTTATGTAATTCATTGTATTTAAAAGATGAAGAACCACAGAAAATACAAGTCAGCCTCCTCCTCACTTTCACAGATAACCAGCACTGATTTAAATCAGAATCAAACATCACAGGTAAACAGGCCACGTGCAGTACTAAACAGACACATATCACTGTCCTGACCTTTACACTGAACGAGAGTCTGGTCAAGAAAAAGGTAGGCATGCACCAGGTATAAACAGCTAGGAACCAGCCAGTGAGTCCCTTGAGAAGCACAAGGGATGTAGGAATACGTTTACTGAGGAAGTTAGGATGGCAAAAAGGGAATTCTATAAATATGTTAAAAGTAAAAGGGTAAATTGGGAGAAAGTGGGTCCCATTAGGGATCGCTATGGTATGCTGCACCTGGATCCACAAGAAATGGACACAGTCTTAAATGAATACTTCTCATCTACATGTACCATGGAGAAGGACAAGGGAGATAGTAATTCACGGGAGGGAACAGTGAAATCCTGGCGCACTTCAACATTACAAAGGAGGTTGTGTTGGAGGTCTTCAAATGCATAAAGGTGACTAAATCTCCTGGGCCTGGCCAGCAGGGTAATGGGAAGCAAAGGTGGAGGTTGCTGAGGCACCTCCAGAGCTGTTTAGATTTGTGTTAGCCACGATGAAGAGGCAGCAGGAATTAGCCAGAGAACTACAAGCTCGTGACGGGGAAGCTATTGGAAGAGACTCTGAGAGACAGGATTTATTTTCATTTGGAAAGACGAGAAATTATTAGGAATAGTCAACATGGCTTTGTACATTGGAAATCATATTTCACGAATTTCAGTGTTTTATGAAGATATGACCATGAGGGTTGATAAGGGAACAGTAAAAACGTTTAAGAGGCATCTGGATAGGTGAATGAGCATAGGATAGAGAAATACAAAATTAATAAAGCCAAATGGGATTAGTATAGACTTTATGATGGTCAGCGTAGACACAGTGAGGCATAGGACCTGTTTCAATGATGTACAACTCTGCCAAAGAAATTAACTACTTTTGCAACATAAGAATTTATGGGATTGGGCTCTGCAGAACATGGGCTGTCAAATTTACATAAAATAAATCTCATTTGTCAATTAAAAGTACACAATATGCGAATGAAGGAATAATAGATTAAACAAAGGGACAGAGTTGTTATGGTTAAAACTATTGGCTTGTATGGAATGTAAACACAGGTATTCTAGTCGAAATGTATCTTCACAACTCAAAACTTTTTTCTGAGGTTTTATATAATTGAGTTTATGAAAGATTAAGAACCACAGAAAATACAAGTCTGCCTCCACCTCTCAGTCATCAAATTCACTGCCAACCAGCACTGATTTCAATCAGAGTCAAACATGACAGACGAACAGGCCATACACAGGTCTGAACAGACACAAGTCACCGTCGTTCACACTGACCTTCGCACTGAACGAGGTTAAGAGAGACCTTTATTTACAGGATTTAATAAAGCTCTCATAAAACATTCAAAATAGACAAAAAATGCTGGAGCAACTCAGCGGGTGAGGCAGCATCTATAGTGAAAAGGAGTAGGCGACGTTTCGGGTCGAATCCCATAAACATGTTTAGACTGACTAGAAATCTGAACATTATTTCCGCAAAGATGTAATCTTATGTTGATACAAAAGGAACTATTCAATTATACAGTATTTTAATGCATGATTTCAGCCGCTTGAAATCGGTGACAATAATGGATCCTACGGACAAACTGGTCCAGTTCCGGGATAAAAGTTAGATCGTCAAATAACTGTAGACCAATGAGATGCTGGCGTCTGCTCCTCAGGCACCGGGGCTAAAGGTGCCCACTTGAGAAAGCAAGGGGTACTGGGGCTGGGCTGGACTCAGGGACTAGACTGGACACAGGGACTAGACTGGACACAGGGACTAGACTGGACACAGGGACTAGACTGGACACAGGGCATAGACTGGACACAGGGCATAGACTGGACACAGGGCATAGACTGGACACAGGGCATAGACTGGACACAGGGACTAGACTGGACACAGGGACTAGACTGGACACAGGGACTAGACTGGACACAGGGCATAGACTGGACACAGGGACTAGACTGGACACAGGGACTAGACTGGACACAGGGGCTAGACTGGACACAGGGCATCGACCTGGACACAGGGACTAGACTGGACACAGGGACTAGACTGGACACAGGGCATCAACCTGGACACAGGGACTAGACTGGACACAGGGCATAGACTGGACACAGGGCATAGACTGGACACAGGGCATAGACTGGACACAGGGCAGACTGGACACAGGGCATCGACGTGGACACAGGGACTAGACTGGACACAGGGACTAGAGTGGACACAGGCCATCGACTGGACACAGGAACTAGTCTGGACAGAGGGCATCGACCTGGACACAGGGCATCGACCTGGACACAGGGCATCGACCTGGACACAGGGCATCGGACTGGACACAGGGACTAGACTGGACACAGGGACTAGACTGGACACAGGGACTAGACTGGACAGCGACTAGACTGGACACAGGGACTAGACTGGACACAGGGCATAGACTGGACTCAGGGACTAGACTGGACAGAGACTAGACTGGACACAGGGCATAGACTGGACTCAGGGACCAGACTGGACACAGGGCATAGACTGGACTCAGGGACTAGACTGGACAGAGACTAGACTGGACACAGGGCATAGACTGGACTCAGGGACCAGACTGGACACAGGGCATAGACTGGACTCAGGGACCAGACTGGACACAGGGACTAGACTGGACACAGGGCATCGACTGGACACAGGGACTAGACTGGACACAGGGACTAGACTGGACACAGGGCATAGACCCTGGGCAGGGCAGGGCCGGGACCAGCGACAGGGGCCCGGGTAGAGGCGGGGCGGCCGGGCATGGCAGGGCAGGGCGAGCCGGGCCGCCTAGATCCCGCCACCAAGACCGAAGCGGCGGCCGTTATAAAGACCCATTGACCTGAAGCCCGGGCGGTGGCGGTGGCGGCGGCGGGTGAGGGCGGAGCCGGGGCCTGGGCTCTGGGCTCCGGGGACGGTGGCTACCCGCCCGCCCGCCCAAGGCTCCGGGGCGCGGACACGGCCTACCTGAAGCGCGGCGAGTCCTTCAGACACTCCTCGAAATCCACCATCAGCTTCATGGCGGGCGTGGGCTCGGGGATCAGGGCCTGTGCCTGGTCGTGTGTGTGTGTGTGTGTGTGTGTGAGCGGGTCCGGGTTTGCGGGGCGTGTGTGTGTGTGTGTGTGTGTGAGCGATGCCCGGTCCCTTCCAGCGCAACCAACCCTGCCCTCCCGCCGTGTGATGGACAGCCCGCCCGGCCAATCCGCGCCAACCGCCTCCCCGCCAGCCAATCCTGTGGCAGGGGCGGGCTCTGGGCGGCAGCAGGTTTGGGTGCACGGTGCCTGGGGACAGGGAGGGGCGGAGAAGGTGCACACCCAGTGGTTCCAGCACTGTCAGTACCAGTGTCTGTGGCTCCAGCACTGTCAGTACCAGTGTCTGTGGCTCCAACCCCAGCACTGTCAGTACCAGTGTCTGTGGCTCCAGCCCTGTCAGTACCAGTGTCTGTGGCTCCAGCACTGTCAGTACCAGTGTCTGTGGCTCCAACCCCAGCACTGTCAGTACCAGTGTCTGTGGCTCCAGCCCTGTCAGTACCAGTGTCTGTGGTTCCAGCACTGTCAGTACCAGTGTCTGTGGCTCCAGCACTGTCAGTACCAGTGTCTGTGGCTCCAGCACTGTCAGTACCAGTGTCTGTGGCTCCAACCCCAGCACTGTCAGTACCAGTGTCTGTGGCTCCAGCACTGTCAGTACCAGTGGCTCCAGCCCTGTCAGTACCAGTGTATGTGGCTCCAGCCCTGTCAGTACCAGTGTCTGTGGCTCCAGCCCTGTCAGTACCAGTGTCTGTGGCCCCAACACTGTCAGTACCAGTGTCTGTGGCCCCAACACTGTCTGTACCAGTGGCTCCAGCCCTGTCAGTACCAGTGTATGTGGCTCCAGCCCTGTCAGTACCAGTGTCTGTGGCTCCAGCAGTCAGTACCAGTGTCTGTGGCTCCAGCACTGTCAGTACCAGTGTCTGTGGCTCCAGCACTGTCAGTACCAGTGTCTGTGGCTCCAGCCCCAGCCCTGTCAGTACCAGTGTCTGTGGCCCCAACACTGTCAGTACCAGTGTCTGTGGCTCCAGCCCTGTCAGTACCAGTGTCTGTGGCCCCAACACTGTCTGTACCAGTGGCTCCAGCCCTGTCAGTACCAGTGTACGTGGCTCCAGCCCTGTCAGTACCAGTGTCTGTGGCTCCAGCACTGTCAGTACCAGTGTCTGTGGCTCCAGCCCCAGCCCTGTCAGTACCAGTGTCTGTGGCCCCAACACTGTCAGTACCAGTTTCTGTGGCTCCAGCCCTGTCAGTACCAGTGTCTGTGGCTCCAGCCCTGTCAGTACCAGTGTCTGTGGCCCCAGCCCTGTCAGTACCAGTGTCTGTAGCTCCAGCACTGTCAGTACCAGTGTCTGTGGCTCCAGTATCGGTGTCCAACTCGTGTCCACTGACTCAAGTGCCAGTTTTCACTGTGTCCCGTGTCACCACTGCCGTGTCTCAAGCTCCAGTGCCTCCAGTACCCACTGTCTCCAGTGCCTTCTTCAGCTCAAGTACCAGTGTCCACTATCTCCAGTGGCTATTGTCTCCAACTCCAGTGGCGAGTGTCTCCAGTCCAGGTGTAATTTGTATAGGAACCCTCGCTTCACCATGGACGGCAGTATCGCGTTGCATCCCCATTTTTGCAACTAAACTGACGCTGAAACATGGTTATTGACAAGGAATAGGCATCGATGCAAATTATTTAATTGGAGTGACAGCCAACTAACAACCAAAACTAAGTTGAAAGTGACTGAGATCGCCATCTGCTGTCTGTACTTGTATCAAACATCTTGACGTGGGAACGTTTGATCTAAAAGCATTTTTTTAAACTGCCGCAAAAACAGTCAAAATTGGAACTGCTCTGTAGACCGGGCAGGTCTGTGAAGAGAGAATTACAGAGCTGGCGTTTCACGTCAATACCTTTGAACTGTACAACAACCGATGTTTGATATTGCATGATTAGAAAACTCCACAAACTGAAAACGTTGATCTTGAAATGGTAAAAATAATCCAATCGGTAATAAGAGCGAAAAGCAGCGGGTCAAATCGACAAATAAAGACACAAGGAACAGCAGATTTCTTACAAAGAAAGACAAAGTCCCGGCAAAAATACTCAAAGTACTGGAGTAACTCTGGACCAGGCAGCATCTCTAGAGAACATGGATAGGCAGACACAAAAAGCTGGAGGAACTCAGCGGGACAGGCAGCATCTCTGGGTGACGTTTCGGATCGAGACCCTTCTTCAGACATGGAGAGGTGCCTTGTTAGGCTGCTACCTTTTTTTCTGTCCAGGAATGGTTACAAGACAATAAACTGCAGTCTGGAAAGATCAGTACAGCTCATGTATGTTGGTAAATGGGATGTAGGTATGGGGACATACACCCTTTACAACCACATGAGCAAACTTTCCACTTGCTCATGAGCTGTATGTTTGCCAGTGGGGTATGGAAAGGGATTCAATGTTCCTTGTCTAGTTTCACCCTGAGCAGCAGTGTCAGAGGAGTGATCTGTGGATTGTTACCAGGGACACATACCCAAACAAACATTGCTGCTGCTGCTGCTGGGAGATCACCTCGGGTCAGCTGAAACTTGATGGTCTTCCAGTGCAACGAGATGTCCACAAGTGAATGCTGCCAATTGGCACATTCCGAGCTGCAGGAATCTGTGCTGAGGGACATTCTAGAGCTCAGTGCAGCCACTGCAGAGGCATTGTAGGGGAGAACCAGTCTAGTGTCCAGCCACCACTGGTCCTTGTAACAACCTCTCAAACACTTCATGGGTGCACCAAGGCAGAAACATGGGTGATATTGATGCATTGGAAGAGAACTTATTGAATTGATGGTACAATGAATGTAGAGAAAGACGCATTGATTACATTTGCTGTACATATTAAGTATATTCTTGAACCCGAAGTGCCAGAGGTTTATTTCTGGTTCTTTCTGCTTTTCCCGTCTTCTCGGTGTGCAGATTAAATACAAAATAATTCTTAAAACAACCCGGGGCAAACTCACTTTGCTCTTTAGTAGTACCATGAGCACATTAAAACATTCTGTAGTAGCAAAAAATAAGGAGAGCCTAATGTAAAATAGTCATTTGACTGGTACTTAAAACATGATCATGTTCTCAGAATCCATGGTGCTATAATCCCATTGAACAGCAGTCATGTGTTCTACTTGCCTCTCCACAATGTGAAACCAGCCGTCTAAAAGCTCAGCATGTGACATGTTACTGCTGCTGATTTGTAAATAAATATGAACTCTGCATATAAATTTCCTCTGCCTAAACGTATTCATCAGGACATTACGACACGTCACGGATTTCATGTGGTCAAGTAGTGGTTGCAGAGTGGTCTTGCAATGCTTGGATTTTTTTCAAACATGCTTGACTTGCAGAATTCTATACAGCTGCAGTCTGACTGTCAATCCAATAGAATGCCTACATTTACCCACCCCACTGCAGACACACCACAGAATGGTTTCTTAGTCTTTGGACATAATTATACTATGCTTCTTATAACTGTAATCCACACATTGATAATCAGTGTGCAAAGAATCTTCTGACATTGATCCAGAAGTTTAAAATCTTTAGCACTGAAAGTTGCACAAGGGGATAAAGTAATATGTTTAAGAAGGAACTGCAGATGCTGAAAAATCTTGGTAGACAAAAATGCTGGAGAAACTCAGCGGGTGAGGCAGCATCTATGGAGCGAAGGAAATAGGCAACGTTTCGGGCCAAAACCCTTCTTCAATAAAAGTAATATTCCCTTTTTCATTCCCTTGGCCAAATTATAACATTTACATTAGCAATGCACGTTTATATTGCACCTACAACACGATGAATCATCCCAATGCAGTTTCCTCAGTTGTTATTAGTCAAAATTTAACACGAGTCACATCAGGAACTGCTTGGGCAATAGACAAAAAAAAAATCAGCAGTTGTACACTAATGGGCCTGTCCCACTCAGTCGATTTTTCACCAGCTTCCTTCACCAGCCCGTTATGCAGGTGGGGGACAGGGCAAGCGGGTGGAGCGCTGTCTGAGTGAAATTCACACGTTGCAAAGCCAAGGTGATACACATACACACACACCACGATGAACAGGAAGGTTGGCGCTGTAATTAAGACGGTGAAAGCAGTGTACGGGAAGGGTCACGCATGTCCTTTAAAAGAGGTGGGGGGGAGAAGGGGTGGAGAAGGAGTGGAGACAAATTTTCAGAAGCCAGAGATACACGGCTGTGAAGCTCAGCGGACATTAACATTACCGGTCGATTATCTTTGGTTCTGAAAACTACTGCTTACGTTTTTTTTCCCCAATAAGCCAATGAAATTCACATGTGCGGCGACCATAATGCAGGAACTCCTCACGACCATGAAGGCAACCACCCGCGATCATGCGATCATGTGGCGACCGCATAGTCTCCTGCAGTCGTCTAAGTGGGATCCACCTCAAGCCAGAGATCCATTAGACCCACCTCAAGCCAGAGAGGTTGGATATTTCAAGTTGGTGTACATGGATTTTCAGAAAGCTTTTGATAACATTCAACATTAACCGTTAGTATTCAGAATTATAACACATTGTATTGGGTAATGCATTGACAAGGATTGAATATTGATTGAAAGAAGGAAACAGTAGGAATGAATGTGTTTATTGGGGAGGCAGGCAATGTTTGATCTGCAGCTAGTCCGAATATAAATACACCTGTACTATGACAGAGACAAAGTACTGGAGTAACTCAGCGGGTCAGGCAGCATCTCTGGACAACATGGATAGGTGACGTTTCAGAGTGCTGGAGTAACTCAGCGGGTCAGGCAGCATCTCTGGATACATAGATAGGTGACGTTTCAGAGTGCTGGAGTAACTCAGCGGGTCAGGCAGCATCTCTGGACAACATGAATAGGTGTTGTTTCGGGTCGGGACCTTTCTTCAGACTACGCCTACAGTCATTCTAGCCTGAAAATGCCTAATCCTGTCTGATCTCGGAAGTTAAGTAGGCTCAGGCCTGGTTACTACTTAGATGGGAGACCACCTGAGAGACCACCAGGCACTGTAGTCTAGCAGTCCGAAGAAGAGTCTCAACCCGAATCGTCACCCATCCATGTTCTCCAGAGATAAGTTATTCCACCACTTTGTGTCTATTTTTGTTATAAACCAGCATCTGCAGTTCTTTATTTCTATATACACATTCTATGGTTTGGATAAGAGAATCATTAAATATTTTACAGTTTGCAATGACACAAAATTGGATGGGATTATGAATTGTACAGAAAATGTGAAGAATTTTAAAAGGCATTTTAGATAGAGTAAACAGGCAAAAATAATTGTAGAATAGCAGAAAGGCTTTAAGACAAAAATACAAATTATAAACATAAGCAAATGTTTATTTTTACTGTTGGAGTAAAAGTTGGGGGGGAGGTTAACATGTATTTGCTGTGTTTTCTTCCCTGAACAAGATTTGATACCAGAACAACTTTTGAAAGTGTTAAACTTTGCCGTGGTTGAAATCCATGGCGAGGGAACGACAATTAGTTTGACTCCCCCCTTGTCTGTAATGGCTCATCCACTTTTCTGTCATCTTTCTGCTCATCCAATAATATGTGTAAATGAGCAGAAATGTCCAAATATGGGGAAGAATGAAGTCATTATCTTCTGTTCTCATCACAATCTCGGTTCAGTACCATATCCATCACTCTCCCTTGCATGTCAGAAAATGAGGCAAATTGTTCAACCATCACTCCCCACCATTCACTGAACCGCATTCCCCAGTTCAGCACATCTGTTGGTGAAACTCTCATCCACATCCTAGATACTTTTAGACTTGACTACTTCCTAACGACACAAGACTAGTATATTTTATTCTACTCACCAAAAGCTTGAGGTATCCAAATTTCTGCCATTCATATCTTAACTTTCATCATCGCATTCATTAATCATCCTTCTGAGTTGGAGTTATACATGCTCTGTTGGAATAAGTAAGCAATCTTAATTCCTTTCCCTTGCTATATAATCTTGAGGGTCTTACCCTCCCTCCCCAACCATTGGCCACATAATCCTCTAAATTACCCCCATCCACCAAATCTGCTTCCCAAACATTATCCAAATGAAATTGACACATAGACTTCCTCCACTTGCCAAGCTTTGGAACTCTCTCCCTAAGCTGCTGACTCTTGTTCCACTTAAATGTTTGACCAAGTGTTTGGCCATCTCCCCCCATTATGTTCCAATACAACTTAGTGTCAACTTTGTTTGGTAGTAGTCCCGAACCAAGCTAGGATATTTTTTATGCATTACTAAATTGTTAAGTAGGAAAAAGAAAGATAATTTAACAAATTAGCAGCGATTTGTAGTAAAACATTATATATGAACCATTTAAAACATAACCAGATAGTTGAACTGATTTTGATTGAGTAACAACGAACATACTTCATGTCAATAAATGGCCATTTCAGATAGATTGAAATAAAATTTGGCTGGGTGATTATTTTAAATTGTATTGATCTAAATGTCTAATTCTAGTATTCTTCAGCTTATCCAGTAGCTATGTTGTCTTGGAATGAGTGCAATTCACATTACAGAATATAAGTTTTATTTACAGAAACAAACTTCATGTGTAAATTATCTGCGCTCTGAATCACATGACTACCTGAACTTAGGGCAGTGGGGAAAGAGCTGCCCAGAGTTGTCAATGTCATCGTGCAAGGTTGAGCCCTGCCACTACTGTCTGGTATTGCAGCTGCAAAGGCCATACCAGGTGAAATCAGTTTTCCCCGTCAGAACCCAATTAAAATCAAATCTGTACAAGGCTTATATTTTACAGTCTTCTATTAATTTATGAAACCTAAGATTACATTAAAAATGTATGCACAAATAAAAAAATTTCTGGTCTTAATGACAAACTCTACCAAACCTTTTACATTGAAAGCACCAAAAGGTCATTATTTAAAAATGAACAAAGTAATTTAGTACTGACTCTTCCTTGGTTTTTCTAATCTTTGACAATTTTGTGCACATTTTTGATCAGATTGCAAATTCTTATGTAATCAAAATTTGATAGATGTTTGTATTCACATAATTTAGTGACCACTTATTTCCAAAGATTTAACATTAAAAACTTAATGAAGTTCTACATAAAATCCATCTTCTGCAATCATATCCCACTGAAGAGTATTTTACTACAATCACATAAAAAATATTCACATTTTTATAATTGTGTACCATAAAATGAAGAGCGAGTGCAATGTGGAAAAATAATAGTTGCTGTTCGGTCTTCAAATAAACTAGACAATAAAATCATCAGTCTATCTACACAATTGACTGTGCACTTTTTATTTTGTGTCTCCATTTAAATAACAGGAACAGTGTTCATATATTTAAGTTAGCACGACAAAGGACATGAAAATAAACGTTGTCAAGCTGAAATAAAGGAAAGTAAACAAAAATGATACTTGTGAGGAATGCACAACCACTTCTTTGCTGAACATTATATTTACTAATAGATGTGCATAAATGGTGAAAGAAAAATCAATTCAGTTATACACTCCATCTATGACTGAACTATGAAGTATGAAATTAAAACATTTACCATCTTCTTTCAATTATAGCAATGACTTGCTTCTCAATTTGATTGCAATGGAATTTTTAACCATGTGCCACTCAAAACGACCAGCTAATTCAATTGGGCTTCTTAAATCCAAATTTATGGAGACATGTACCCCGTCACTGAGAACAATACCATCATTTAGAAAATAAACATTTAGATATTACCTCCCATTCCCTGATGCAAAAATGTCTACCACAAGAAAAGATCATACAACATCGCTGGGACTGTTTTTACTGACTGACCCACAATGAAGTACAGATGTGTTCTTGTTAATGCTGGCACGATTACAAATACTTTACACTTCCTTCAAACTGGGGCCATGGTACTTTGTTAACATGCACTACAAATTGTTGACTCACTCCATCAGCAGCATTAAAACTCCTACAATAAAATATAATCCCCAGTCAAGACTTTCACTTTGAATACTTAGAAAGACAAGCTCCACTGACAAATCAAACAGAGATTGTGAACCAGACGTGGTGAGTGATGTTATAAGAGACAGCAAAAGAAAATTAAAGCATGCCAACGTGTCAACAGGAGGTGAACGGCATCTGCACAATAGCACACAAGTATGGAAGCATCTCCAGCTGACCAACGTCGGCAGCTGGAAGTTGTTGATTTACATAGGAAGCAATAAATTCACTGGTGCTGCAATTTCCAGAGAGTTTCTTCAGCGATCCAGTTCCAGCGCAAGCAAGAATACACAGCAGACAGGAACCTCCTGCCCACCTCTCAAAGAGATTTTATTTACATTACTGTAGAAATACACAGACTGCACAGGTGAAACCTCACTTCTCTGAATTTAAGATCAATTGTCCATGAAACACCAGAGCCTTTCAACGTTAAAACCTATTGGTGGTTAATGCTGCTAGCTGATATATGTTTGTGCGAGATTTCAAGAATTGCTTTGTTCTATGAACTTGGATCTTCAGAAAGCTCTTCATCTGTATCTGGTGGGAAAGAAGACATCAATTAGTTTGAAAAATGACATTGTGAATAATAGAACTGACCATGCTTCTATATTGACAAGTTCAACACTCCTTGCAATAAGATTACCCATAAACTAAACATGATGACTTTATTTTGGAAATGTTTTGTCTGATTTATTAATCACCTTATTTATACATTCAATCTTTTTTTTGGCTATGAAGGCCAAAGAGCAGTAGTATGGAGATGAAGCCCATCAGCAAATTGAGATAATTCAAGGGAGACTGCAGATGGTGTTAGAGACTAGCTGGACCAAGACTCAGTTCAACACGCTTGGAACATGAAATTACTAACATTGATATCGATAATCATGCAATACACACAACAATGCAGCAGATATTGAGACAAGGTGAATGATTCCCAAACCTTTAGTAGACGAGGCAAGAAAGGCAAAAGGGGTTTCAACAATGGCAGGAAAATGAAATACCAAATGCAAAGGTTTCTTATCAAAAAGAAGTGAACTTAGTAAATAATGTAGTCTCTGGCCAGAGGACAAAACCAAGAAACGGTTGATCCCAAGCAGTCAAATCTCAGAGAAAAGCATAGTCAATGTAGTCTCCTGAGGAAGTAGAGCAAAATGGCTGGTTGATATTAAATGGCAGGAATTCCACAGGCTCCAGAACTTGATGTTAGAAGTGTCATAATTAGGCATTATAATCCAATAATCCATTTATCTGAATCTGTTACTAGAGCCGCACAATGTAATTTACCAACTTCCAGATGGAATCCCTGAACAACCGGAATATTAGCTGATCCTTCACTGTATATTTTGTGAATGGGAAAGAAAAGGTTTAATTGCCAACTACATAAAGCAGCCCTTGAATGCTTTAGCAAATGAGCAGGTTTCTTTGAAAAGTGACAATGCAGCACTTCAACTACACGTTCATTCCACAGGATTCAAGACCAGAAAGGATCAGAAGAAACTTTTGGTCTGTGAAATTAATGTTTTATGTGTCATTCCTAACTGTCACTGCATGTCATGTTGTCACTTGCGGGCAGAGCACCAAGGCAAATTCCTTGTATGTGAATACTTGGCCAATAAACTTATTCATTCATTTCTCCAAATACAGAATGGTTTATCAGCCAGGTCACTCCAGTCCCAATACTTGCACAGAAAATGTAAACACAGTATTTTACTGATTACCTTCTTCAAAGTCCTCCAAATCCTGAGATTCTTTCAAGTCATCATCCTCCTCCTCAGCATTTTCAAGTTCCTTGGCTATTAACTGTCTTGCTAATTTGATATTCATGCCTTCATTGTAATGCATTTTCCTCTTCATTTCAAACTGTTTCTTGTTTTCTTTAAAAAAACACAATATTTAAGTAAGCTTTTTATCCAGCAAGTAAACAGAACATTGTTACTATTTCACTCCAGATGTTGCCTGATCCAGTGTTCACCAGCACTGTTTTTTGTTCCTGAAACTTTCAGCAGTTCTTGACCAGATTCCAGCATTTTTGTTTTTATTCCAATTAGGAATATTGGAATATTGGAGGAAAACCACCAGGGCGCCGCACGATTGGCAGCCCCACCAACAGTCTGTCTGTTTTTTCGTCTTAAAATTTGTTTTAGTGTGTGTTAAAAGTTTGTGTAAATGTTCTCCGGTTTGTTTTATGTGGGAGGCGGGGAAGGGGGAGGGGGAAACTTTTTTTCAGTTTCTTACCTTGCCGGAGATGCGATAAATTTTCGGGTGGTATCTCCGGTCACTCTGTGGTCTATAATCGATGGAGCTGGAGTACTCCTCGGACTGACTTGAACCCCCCCACGGGGCGTGGACTGAAAATCGGAGCCAAACCCTTGCCTGGGATCGCTCCAACGGCGGACTGCGGACTTACCATCAAGAGCTCGAGTCTTGGGAGAGGCCAAGTCGGGAGCTCCAACATCGTGGAAGGTTCGACCAGCCCCGACGCGGGGTCCGATCGCCGGCGCGGGGGAGCTGACATCCCCCCGATGCAAGAGCTGATCGCCCCGATGCAGAGGGCCCAAAAGCCGCTGGCTACGGGAGTCAAGATCGTCCCGTCAACAGAGGGCTCGAGGCCCCCGACCGCGGAAGAGCATAGAAGGGAAAGATTTTAACTTTTTTTCGCCTTCCATCACAATGAGGAATATGGAGGGGTCATTGTGGTGGTTGTTTATGTTAAAATGTATTTTGTGTGTTCTGTTGCTTTTTATTTGTATGACTGACTTGGTTGGCAGTCAGCAGAAAGATAATACATGATTACAATCAACCCATTTACAGCGTATAGATACATGATAAAGAAATAACGGTTAGTGCAAGGTAAAGCCAGCAAAGCCCGATCAAGGAAAGTCCGAGGGTCACCGAAGGTAGATATAGAGATTCAGCACTGCTCTGGAGTGGTAGGATAATTCAGTTGCCCGAAAACAGCTAATAATGAATCGTTTTTTAATGATCACTGTTCTCCAGAGCATTCTTTACAAATTAATTTTGTACATACTTTACACCCAACATTGCAGAACAAAAAAAATCACAAAGTACCCTTTTCCCAGTCGAGTCCATAACATTTGATTCCAAGGAATTGAATGCTTTGTATGAACTTGTCTCCAAAATTATTTTATTGTCTTAACTTTGACATAAACCCCATTATTTCTCAATGAATAATGTGTCAAATGCTATTGTTAAGGATCCTATTCTCTACTCCCACCATCCCATTTTCCAATTGTCATTCCGTATTGCTACCAAACCTGCATCATGAGGTCATAAGGAATAGGAGGAGAATTAGCCCGTTCAGCCCATCAAGTCTACTCCGCCATTCAATCATGGTTGATCGATCTCCCCCTCCTAGCCCCATTCTCCTGCCTTTTCCCCATAACCTCTGACACCCATACTAATCAGGAATCTATCTATCTCTGCCTTAAAAATATCCACTGACTTGGCCTCCACAGCCTTCTGTGGCAAAGAATTCCACAGATTCACTACCCTCCGACTAAAGAAATTTCTCCTTCTCTCCTGCCTAAAAGAACGTCCTTCAATTCTGAGGCTATGACCTCAACTTCTAGACTCTCCCACTAATGGAAACATCCTCTCCACATCCTCTCTATCCTTTCACTATTCTGAATGATTTAACGAGGCCCCCCCTCATTCTTCTAAACTCCAGCGAATACAGGCCCAGTGCCGACAAATGCTCATCATAGGTTAACCTACTCATTCCTACTCATCATGAACTGGTATTGTAAAGTTTCAGAACTGACTATACTCAGAAGTTAAATAAAAGCTCCAAATAGTGTAAATATGATTGGTTTACCTTGTTCCTCTGGTGATAATTCTTCCTCATCTTCACTGCTTTCTTCTTTTGGCTCAAAGATCTTGGGATTAATCCCCTCAGCTGCTGTCAGCCTGAAAGGATGACAAATTATTTCCAAGCTTTATGTAATTTCATGGATATTTAATGTTTCATGACCAGCAAAATACAGACTGAGGTTTTTGCAAACTTCCAAGACATTTTGCAAAGATATCTTTGCTCTCTATCCGAGAGAACATTTCTTGTCCATTTTTTTTTGTTACGGTATCATTGTTTCCATTAGTAGCCCTCCACCTCCAGGCTCATTCAGCATCCTTCAATATGTAGGAAGGAACTGCAGATGCTGGTTTACACCAAAGATAGACACAAAATGATGGAGTAACTCAGCAGGACAGGCAGCATCTCTGGAGTGAAGGAATGCGTAAATGTTTTGGGTCGAGGCCCTTCTTCAGACTGAGTTAGTATGAAGAAGGGTTTCGAACAAAAATGTCACCTATTCCTTCTCTCCAGAGATACTGCCTGTCCCACTGTGTTACTCCACATTTTGTGTCTATCTTCAGCATTCTTCAATGTTAGGTTAGATATCAAAGTCTTTTGACTCGGTAGACCACCAGGCTCTTTGGAGCATACTGTCAAGGCACGACAAGTACATCAGAATATTGAGGCTTCTACATGATGGCATGTCGGTCACAATGCTCAGCAACTGCGGCTCTGAGTCCAAGCTCTTCACTGTGGAAACGGGGGTCAAACAGGGATGCATCATCGCACCCACCCTGTTTGTCGACCTCATTGCTGCAATACTTCACCTCATTGGTGAAGAGCTGCCACAGGGGATCCCTATACTCTACACAACTGACGGTGGGCTCTTCAACCTTAATAGGTTGAAGCCCAAGAGCAAAGTCAGTAACACCGCCATCATGGAGCTTCAGTACGCGGACGACTGCGCCATAGCTGCACACCCTGCAGAAGACCTCCAGGGCATCCTGAATGCCTTTGCCAAGGCATACAGAGCCATGGGCCTAGCCTTAAACATCAAGAAGACCCAGGTCCTACATCAACCTCCACCCAACCAGCCGTCTACCCAGCCCACTATAAAAGTGGACGACACCACTCTTGAAAACGCTGAGCACTTCCCCTACCTTGGCAGCATTCTTTCCTCAAAAGCTGACATAGACTCTGAGGTCAACCATTGCCTGAGTTGTGCCAGTGGAGCCTACGCTAGACCTAGTCTTTGAAGACCGAGACCTAAAGGCCCAAACAAAACTGCTGGTCTACAGAGCCATTGTCTTCTCCACCCTGTTGTATGGAGCCGAGTCATAGACCACCTACAGCAGGCACCTGAGAGCCCTGGAACAATACCATCAAAGATCCTTACGAAAGATTCTGAGGATCAGCTGGGAGGATAAATGCACCAACATCAGCGTTTTGAAGGAAGCCAACATGACCAGCATCACCACCACAATAATGCAGCACCAACTTCGATGGACTGGCCATGTCATCCGCATGTCCAACACACGTCTCCCTAAACAGATCCTGTACTCTCAACTGAAGGAAGGTCGGCGAGCCCCCGGCAGGCCAAAGAAACGCTTCAAGGACAACATCAAGAACAGTTTGAAGAAATTCCACATCACATCGAGCAACTAGGAGCACATTGCACTGGACAGGCGCTCCTGGAGGAAATCCATGCAGGAAGGAGCTGCACGTCACGAAACGGAACTACGCCATGTCGCAGAGACAAAGCGACAGCACCGTAAGGAGAGAGAGAGAAGGGGGCTCGACGACTACCAACCACCGCCAGACTCCACTGCCCACGTTGCACCAAGGTGTGTGGATCGCGGAATGGCCTCTACAGACCCACAAGTAGACGACCCTATGGAGAGGAGAGGACAGTCGTACTCGTTTCGAGTGACCGCCGATGATGAGATATCAACGCTGGATTGCAGCACCATTTGTACAGTAATCACAAAGTTACGTTAAAGTCAAAGCCATTTCTCAGGTTTAACAGCGGGACAGGCAGCATCTCTGGAGAGAAGGAAGGAAGGACGTTTCGGCTCAACACCCTTGATGCAACATTGCAGGTTATTTTAAAAAAAAAATATATATATATATATATATATCAGTATGTCATAAATAGCAGGACTAAGTTATAACCAGTGGGGGCGCCGTCGAGTATGGCTGCCCTGCCTGCAGCTGTTCGCCCTTTCACCCTTTTTTTATTTTTAGTGTGTTAAAAGTTTTTGTCTTGGAGTTCTTCTAGTCTTTTTATGTGGGGGGTGGGGAATGGCGAAACTGTTTTTCTCAGTCCCTACCTGGTCAGAGATGCGTCTTTCCTCCAAGCTGCATCTTTGCCCTCTCCCCGCGGCCTAGCAACTGGACTGGAGCGGCGTTTCCTGCCAGGGCCGACCAGAACTTCAACTTCCGCGGCGGCGCAGCGCTGAAGCACCATCGCGGAGTGCTTAGACTGCTGACTCCAACATCGCGGAGCTGTGGTCGCGGAGCATCCAGCTGCGGGTGGCGCTGAGTTTAAATACCGTGGAGCCTGGGATCTTTCGCCGAGATCGCCAGTGTTGGACCTCCGCCCAGCGCGGTTTGTGGACTTCGGGAGCCGCGGTCTCTGGCAACAAGCGGCCATTCCAGACACTCCAGGCCGCTGAGAGTGTTCTTCCGAAGCCGGAGCTCCATCATCCGGCGAGAGGGCCTGAAACATCGGGCCGCCGTCACAGTGACTGCGGAGGCCTCAAATAGGCCCCGACCACGGGTGAATAAGAGGACTGGACTTTGCTGCCTTCCCTCACAGTGGGAACCATTGTGGGGGGATGTTTTTTTTATGTTTAATGTCAAATTCTTTAATGTTGTGTCTTATTTTTATTTGTGTGCTGCAATGGCAACTCAATTTTCACTACACCAATTGGTGTATGTGACAATAAATGTCCTTTGTCCTTTGTTTGTGTTTTGACAACAACATAAAGAGCAAAAGCCAAATAAGTCAAGTGTTTCTTTCTTCTACAACCGATATATCAAACAACAAGTTTTAAAGAATGAAAAGGAATTCACATTGGTTTGTATAATCAACTCAAGACTTGGATTAAATTGGTGGATTAAATCTTTCCCAGTAATGGGCATTACTGGCAAAAGTAATGTCCAAATTACTGTTGAAAAGTGCAAAATGACTTTCTGAACTGTTCCAGGATAAAAGTCCAGCCACAATGCTGGTGGAGACTTCCAAGATGTTATCACAGCAACAATGTATTTTCAAGTCAGAATGGTGTGCACCTGGAGGAAGAAGCTGCAGGTAGCTGGTCGGTCGTGCCTTTACCCTCGGTTACAGGGTCACTGGCTTGGGAGGTGTTGTTGCAGAACTTGTTTGGCCAGTTGCGAGTGTCCTTATTGCTGCAATTACAATGCACCAAATATGGTGGGGGTGAATGTTCATGGTGGCAAGGACCCGGAACCAAACAGGCTGTATTGTTAGAGTTGCAATTATCCACAAACACAGACAGTTTTTAAATTTGCAGACGACACCACCATTGTGGGCCAGGTATCAAATAATGATGAGACAGAGTACAGGAAGGAGACTGAGAACCTCGTGTCCTGGTGTCAAGACAACAGAAGGGTCTCGATCCAAAACGTCACCCATTCCTTCTCTCCAGAGATGCTGCCTGTCCCGCTGAGTTACTCCAGCATTTTGTGCCGACCTTTCTTTCAACGTCAGCAAAACAAAGAAGATAGTGATCGACTTCAGGAAGTGAAGCAGTACACATACCCCAGTTTGCATTGATGGTGCCGAAGGAGAGATGGTCGAAAGCTTCAAATTCCTAGAAGTCAATATCACCAACAACCTCTCCTGTACCACCCATATTGAAGCAACGACCAAGCAGGCACATCAACGCCTCTACTTCCTTAGATTAGGAAGTTTGGCATGTCCCCTACAACTCTTACCAACTTCGACAGATGCACCACAGAAAGCATTTCATCAGGATGCATCACAGCTTGGTTTGGGAACAGCTCCATCTAGGACCGCATGAAATTGCAGCGAATTGTGGACGCAGCCCAGGCCATCACACAAACTAATCTCCCTTCCATTGAATCCATTTATACCTCACGCTGCCTCGGTAAGTCAAGCAGCATAAACAAGAACAAGTCGCACCCTGGCTACTCCCTCTTCTCCCCTCTCCCATCTCCAAAAGGTACAGAAGTGTGAAAATACATACCACCAGATTCAGGGACAGTTACTTCCCAGCTGTTATCAGGCAACGGAATCATCCTACCACAACCCGACAGCAGTGCTGAACCACTATCTACCTCCCTGATGACCCTCGGACTATCCTTGATCGGACTTTGCTGGCTTTACCTTGCACTAAACATGATTCCCTTCTCTTGTATGTGTAACCTGCAAATGGATCGATTGTAATCATGTATTGTCTTTCTGCTGATTGGTTAGCATGCAACAAAAGCCTTTCACTGTACCTCGGTACACGTAGCAATAAATTAAACTGAGTTATCTGCTACACTCCTGATCTGCCTGGCGATGGTGGAAGGCACTGAGGAGTCAGGAGAGATGCCGCCCACCAAACACACAGCCTCTGTCCTGATCTAGTAGCCACAATGCATCGATTGGCTAGTGCAATGTAGCTTGTGGTCAGCAGAGACACCCATACCCCAGCCCCAAAACTGGGTGTTGGGAACGCTGTTGAATGTCCAAGAGAAGTGGCCCATCATTAACCTGTAGACTCATTGGTGGTTAAATACCTTGAATTCTAATCACTCTGTAACCACAGATCTATAGCTAACAGATGACATTTTTAAATAACCAAATCTTCCAATGGAAACAAACAAGTTGAGTAGGATATGACTTGTCAACTGCACAAGCAATGTAACACCTGGATTTACAATGTACCTCTCCAGTGGGCCTTGTCATGAGAATGTAGGAAGTGCTCACCTGCTCAAATAGCATCAGTGAGTGGAGAAACAGACAACTTTTTTAGCGTCAAGGGTTTTTCCCTGAAGGCTGCAAGATCAGATGGAATGTGTGTGATCGGACCAGCCCGATCTGCTCCCATTCTCTGGTTCTGACAGAAGGTCCTGGACATGGAATCATACAGCCTGGCCCTTTGGCCCACCCCATGTTATTACTCTTGTACCACTTCCACTGATGCTGCTTGACCTCATCACCACTTCCCACGTTGTTTTTTTTCAGCAACTGCAAGTATTTTGCTCCAACCAGTTAGATTTGATCTTGTTCTGTCCAAATATATTCCTGCTATATAGAAAATGTTTACACCATTAAACTCAACGCATCTTTTTTCTTTAAAGGTCAGAGTCATAGGTACATGAAGTACATAAAGCCACAACATTATAGAACATAGAACAGTACAGCACAGGACCAGGCCCTTCAGCCCACAATGTTTGTGATGAACATGATGCCAATACCAACATATCCGTCTGCACATAATGCATATCCCTCCATTCCCTGCATATCCATGTGCCTATCCAATAATCTCTTCAATGCCATTGTCGCATCTGCCTCCACCACCACCAGCCCTGGCAATATGCTCCAGACACCCAGCACTCTCATCCTTCTATGAAACAAATGAACATATATCACTGGAAACTCACATTTCAGCAGAAATGTACTCACTTTTCTGCTAGTGTTTCTGCAGTAATGTTGATGTTTGTTTCCGAGTCACTCATTGCAGTTTCGTCATCATCATCATCACCTATTTCCCTGGGCAAAGGAAACATTAAAAATTAATGGAGAGATTTTATTTCCTCTATTAACTCTACCTAAACATTAGACCAACAATGTCTGTGCAAAGCAATTGGGTTGGATGCAATGTTTAGAGTACTTAGCACAATTGCAGATTATTATTAATACAATTGTTCAATATAGATACGAGAACAAATGAAACACTTACAAATATTTAGTACAAAGAAAATATGGCGAAAAAAGCTTTAAGCCAAAGATAAAATCTAATTATCCATATTTCAGCAATTTTATATTCTACATTACCCACAAGTGGTTTGGGAAGATCTATGCCTAACACAGCAAGAAATTGGACTGTTTCTCTGTAACCATAACACTACAGTAATGTAACACTATACAGTAAACCCTCGCTATGACGGACCACACTAGGGGTGGGAGGGGAGAAATAGTGTCCGTTATTACATTTTGTCCGCTATAACCGAATAAAGGATTCATATGTACATTACGAGTGGAAACACAGCCAATAGACATACACTACACAATAAACAATAAAGAACACACAATACCATGGGACTGCACAGTGGCGCTATGGTAAAGTTGCTACCTCACAGCGCCAGAGACCAAAGTTCAATCCTTACCTCGGGTGCTCCTCCCACCCTCTGAACCTTTCCTATCCTCCAGGTGCTCAGGTCTCCTCCCACCTTGCGGAGACAAGCAGGTTTGTGCTTTTGTCTGTTCCTGTGGGTTGTGTGGCTTCAGTAGATCGCTGGTGGAGCCACCACCTTACAGCACCGGGGCCCAGGTTCGATCCTGGCTCTTGGAGCTCTGGTTCTATGTTACACACTGTAGTGCATAGGGGATGAGGGGTGTGCCCGGGGTTGGGCTCGGGTCTCTGGCGCTGTGGGGCAGCCACTCTGCTGTGGTTCGGACGTCAGTTGGGTTGCAGGCCTGCAGGGCCGAGGAAACCCACACTGTTACAATGTCTGTGTCTTTACAATGTGGGAGGAAAGATAGAACCACTGCGGTAGTTGCATCCTACACGCTGTGAATTGTCCCTAGTGTAGGACAGAACTAGTGTACGGGTGATCAATGGTCAGCGCAGACGCGGCATTTCCACGTTGTATCTCTAAACTAAATTAAGCTAAAATGGTTCAAAAACACCATTCACTCCATCCACCTAGTGGTCATTCCTTGAAACAGCAAACACAGTCAACAACAGATTATAACCAAAATATGTTTAGAAAACATAGAAAAAAAGGTTTATGAAAGGTCGGTTAAAACGAGTGTTTACTGTATTCTCCACTACTAGTCATACTTGTGCATGGCTTGATTATACTCATATGTACTATGACTTGACTGGATAGCACACAAAGAGAAGCGCTTCACTGGATCTCGGTATATGTGACAATAGTAAAACAATGGCAGTACCAATGACACAGCAAGCTCCCAGGACCCCACTGTCCTATTGAACAGATAACCAGTTTATTACTGGCCACGACAGAGGGCAACATATTCCCAGACCAATACCAATTCTATTGACAAACACAGATGCAATGTACCTCACACGATGCTCCCATTAGGCGACTTGACCACCAAGCGTTCAAGCAATCGCCTCTTATAAAACACCAAATGACCACATATTTTGTTTGCATGAAAGTATAGAAAAAAGATCAAAAGCATCATAACTTCCCCAGTTTCAATAATTCCCATTATGTGAATATTAAAAGCTGTTTACATGCTGTTTACAATCTGGATGTCTCGGATGTCTAAGGGTCTCAAACTGAGATTCTTCCATGCAACTGTAGAGACCATATTATTGTACGGGAGTGAGGCATGGACTCTCACTCCAGTACTGTCCAAGCCTCTCGATGTTACCTACACCCGAATGTTCAGTAAAGTTCAAAATGTCAGTTGGAGGGACCACATCACCAACGCCCAGCTCTATGGGGGAGATTCCACATCTGACTGAGAAGATCAAGTGGAGAAGAATGAGGCTCGCTGGTCACTGCCACCACCACCCAGAAATGACCAGCAAACAAGGTTGTGCTGTGGGAACCCGCCCTTGGAAGACGTGATCCGGGACTGCCAATCAAGACAATGCTGAAGACATTGATGGAAGACGCATGTGTAGAGACAAAAGAGGAGCTTGCCAGCTGCATGGAGGACTGAGATGTGTGGTGCGTCCGTCACCGTGCCCATCGGAAACCAGCACCCCTGCGTCACTAATGTTTTCAACAATTTAATAATAATAATAATAATTACATGCTGTTCCCAGTTTACAAATGCTTGTTTACGTACAGCCCTTGCATGTGAAAGTGTTTGGGCGACTGGCAGGATGAATTTGCCGGCTGCCGCGGGTCTGCAGTTTCTTGACATGCTTGAATTTTGCCACATTGAACCCAGGAGGAACACATTCTAGTTAACCTGCTGACGTCCATTTTGTGAATCCTATCTGGAGTCATGCTGCCTGAGGCAGCAGCAGCAGAGCCCTTTTTAAAATGGCCAAAAGTATTTAAAACCTTGACTGCAGTAAAACCATTTAAAATAATATCATTATTGGGTCGAGATAGGCAGAAGCTAAATTTGTTAATATCAGGGTTATTATTGAGAATGGCGAAATACTTTTCCAAGTTATCTATTCCCATAGGACAACCCACCTGTGTAGGTATCTTCTGCTGGAAGGAGTTCTGATCATAGCTGAATTACTGACGTGAGCTGTTCGGGTTACGAACAGTTCTCAGGAACGGATCCCTGCTGTAACCTGGCGCAGCTGTATTTTGTTTCTTTTGAAGATGCAATGGTGTTTACAGAACAAGCAGCATGCTGCTCAAGGAGGAGTTCGATCATTCAAAGTGTAAATGGATATAGTAGACTGAAGCTAGTGATAGTTCTCTTTCGTTTTAATTACGAGGCTCATCCAATGGCTTCTTATTGGGAAAGCACATCAATCTCCCTGCTTCTTCTCCTTCTTGCGTATGGCGTGCACAGCCTAAAGTTGTAGGACAACTTGTTCTATTCGATCTTATTTGATTATGCACGCCGGGTTGATTGCATTCATCGAAACAGGGTGGACCACGTGAAGGTTGCAATCTTCCACCCCAATCTCCCTGCCAAGGAACTGATCTCAACCCACCACCAGTTAGGGAGAGAGTGCATCTAACAGAACCACCAGGGGAACAATTCTGCTTCTGAATGTAACGTGAACCCTGACTGGGTAAAAGCCAATTGAGGAGCAATTTGGGCTGTCAGTCAGCAGAAAAATATCTGTTAACATACATCATCCTTGTATCTTAAATTTAGTTTCTCCCTGCCCCAGGAAAGTTTAAGAGTGGTTATTAGTTGGCACACTACAGACATGTAACCTTTCAAAGTACAGGATGTAAATGTGGGAAATATAATCAGCAATGTTTGCTAAACTGTTGAATCATAGGTAAGCATTGAGACATGCTGCAACTATGAGCAAATATGGCAAACGTCATTCCTTCATTTACCTGTTGTACGGTGTACTGGGCTCATCGATTTTCATTAGACCATAGTCCTTTCCTTCCGGGTGATAAGTAGCAAGAATGTTCATTTCATCCCATTTCTGGGACTTTTTACTGCAAAGGATGAAGTTAGTGTTACATACCACATACCATAGGAAGTTGGCCACTGACAGCAGCTAGCTTCCATTTTATATCTAAATTGGGAGGACTGACAACTGAAATACATATACAATAAATAAACTATACAAGAGGGAAGTGGAGTCCATCTTGTAGACTCATCAGCTTAACACCAGTGAACTGAAGAATGCAAGAAATAAAAGTTACTTGACCCCTAGTGACAGCTCTGCCCTTCACTAAGATGACCGCTGTCCTTTCATCCTCAGTGTCACTTCTTAGCATGAACCAATATCCCTTGGTAGTCAAAGGGGAGGCAGTTAAGGCCAGGGGCAATTAAATGTCAGTGCTAGAGTAGTACAAATATTTGGGGATGTTAAAGCCAAAAGAGATTGTATCATAATATCAAGGGGGTAGGGTATTGACATGGGTACAGAACTGGTTGGCAGACAGGAAACAAAGAGTGGGAATTAACGGGTCCTTGACTAGTGGGGTGCCACAGGGCACAGAGCTGGAACCCAGTTATTTACAATATATATTCACGATTTAGATGAAGGAATTAAATGTGACATCTCCAAGTTTGCGGATGACACAAAGCTGGGTGGCAGTGTTATCTGCGATGAGGATGCTATGAGGTTGCAGGGTTACTTGGATAGATTCGGTGAGTGGGCAGATGCAGTATGATGTGGATAAATGAGAGGTTATCCACTTTGGTAGCAAGAACAGGAAGGCAGATTATTATCTGAATGGTGTCAGATTAGGAAAAGGGGAGGTGCAAGGAGACCTGGGTGTCCTTGTACATCAGTCACTGAAAGCAAGCATGCAGGTACAGCAGACAGTGAAGAAAGCCAATGGCATGTTGGCCTTCATTGTGAGAGATTTTGAGTTTAGGAGCAAGGAAATCCTACTGCAGTTGTACAGGGCCCTGGTGAGACCACGTCTGGAGTATTGTGTGAAATTTTGGTCTCCTAATTTGAGGAAGGACATTATTGTTGTTGAGGGAGTGCAGCTTAGGTTTACCAGGTTAATTCCCGGGTTGGCGGGACTGACATATGATGAAAGAATGGGTCGACTGGGCTTGTATTCACTGGAATTTAGAAGGATGAGAGGGTATCTTATAGAAACATATTAAATTCTTAAAGGATTGGACAGGCTAGATGCAGGAAAAATGTTCCCGATGTTGTGGGAGTCCAGAACCAGGGGTCACAGTTTAAGAATAAGAGGTAGGCCATTTTAGGACTGAGATGAG
Organism: Malacoraja senta; assembly: GCA_038087875.1. Taxonomy (NCBI): domain Eukaryota; kingdom Metazoa; phylum Chordata; class Chondrichthyes; order Rajiformes; family Rajidae; genus Malacoraja; species Malacoraja senta. The sequence goes on from CM075984.1 coordinate 54,690,554, forward strand.
GAAAAACTTCTTCACCCAGAGTAGGAAATCTGTGGAATTATCTGCCACAGAAGGCAGTGGAGGCCAATTCACTGGATGTTTTCAAGAGAGAGTGAGATTTAGCTCTTAGGGCTAAAGCAATCAAGGAATATAGGGAAAAAGCAGGACGGGATACTGATTTTAGATGATTAGCCATGATCATATTGAATGGCGGTGCTGGCCTGAAGGGCCGAATGGCCTACTCCTGCACCTATTTTTCTATGTTTCTATAATAAAGTGACAGATTTGCAGAGATTTGAAATAAAGTGATTATTTTAAATTAGGATGTCAATATTTCACATTTCTATTAGTAAGGGTGTCAGGGGTTATGGGGAGAAGGCAGAATGGGATTGCGAGAGATGGATAGATCAGCCATCATTGAATGGTGGAGTAGACTTAATGGACCGAATAACCTAATTCTGCTCCTAGTATTTATGAATATGAGGATTTGATTTGAGCCAAAACTAGGACAGAAGAAACTGGAGCAATGTTATGTTTAAAGAGGGCAACATGGAAAACAAAAGCAAGGATGAAGGTTTCTGAGACAGAGGCAGATATTATACCACTGTTTCATAATATTGATGTGATCTAATTATCTCAGTGGTCGCAAGACTTTACCCCGTTTTGGTCCAGCCCTGCTGGCTACTGCTACTCCCAGCTGATAAAAGATGAAGAAGCCATGTGCTAAATCCACAACAAAAATCAAGGCAACAAACTACAGATACTGGCATCTTGAGCTAAACACAACATACTGGACGAACTAAACAGGTCTGATGAAAGGTCCCGACCAGAAACAACAACTGTCCATCCCCTCCACAGATACAGCAACAAGGAACGGCTGGTGCATGTTTACAAAAAAAGTGCTGGGTAACTTAGCATGTCAGGCAGCATCTCCGGAGAACATGGATAGGTAATGTTTCACCTCCACAGATGATGCCTGACTGGCCGAATCCCTCCAGCACTTTGCGTTTTACTAAAAATAAAAAGTGTTTTTGAGAACCGAGAGTGTCCTCATTGAAAGTCCAGAAGCAAGGGAATACATGGATCACAAATCCATGATGAATGAATGAATGAATACTTTATTGTCATTATAACATGTAAACATGTACAACGAAATTAGAAATGCCAACCAGTCAGTGCACCATTCACACATTTTCTAAGAGCAAAAGACCGGCTGAGATTGGGAGGACATGAGGGAGTCGCAAATGCTGTAATCATAACTATCTGCAGAGATGCTGTTGGATGGTGTTGACCACAGAGGCGGCTTCCTACAGTCAGCTGTGGGCAGATCATTGAAATGTCCCCTTCAACCACCCTCCCCAGAGTATTAAGGTCATGTCATAAGTGATAGGAGTAGAATTAGGTCATTCGGCCCATCAAGTCTACTCCACCATTCAATCATGGCATCCTCATAACCTTCTGAATTTTGTAGTCGGCAGGGCAGTACGCTGCATATCGCCAACTTGGACAATTTTATCAAGCCAATTGATCAAGCCAACCTACAAACCTGTACGGCTTTGGAGTGTGGGAGGAAACCGAAGATCTCGGAGAAAACCCACGCAGATCACAGTGAGAACGTACAAACTCCGTACAGACAGCACCCGTAGTCGATCGAACCCGGGTCTCTGGCGCTGAATTATTGCTGTAAGGCAGCAACTCTACCGCTGTGCCACCGTAACCCCATTCTCCTGTCTTCTCCCCATCTCGGACAACTGTACTAATCAAAAATCTATCTATCTCTGCCTTAAAAATATCCACTGAATAACAGCGCGCAGGAACGACGTCCACCTGTCCTGATTATTTCCACCATCAGCCCCAGGCAGTCCGGGGACCCACAGCCCGGGGCCGGGGATCCGCTCGGTAACCCGGCCCCGGTGGTGAGGCCGCCTGTGCCAGAGCCCCGGGGCCCTCTCTTACCCCGCTGACCAGTTCAGTCCCAGTCCCGGGCCCTCGCTCACTTGTACTCCTCGTCCTCGTCCTCCTCGGCCGCCAACTCCAGCACCAAGTCGTGCCGGCCCTGCGCCGACCGGCTGCTCTTCAGGATCCCTTTCAGGGGAGCGGACATGGCGGTCGCTGCGTCTCGATCACTCGCTCGGGCTCTGGGGCTCCGGGTCTCCGCTGTCCGGCCGCGCGCTCCTCCCGCCCTCCCTCCGCCCGGCGCCGCCCGTCACCACGCACGCCCCTCCCTCCCTCCTTCCGCCCGGCGACGCCCGTCTCCGCGCTCGCCCCTCCCTCCGCCCGGCGCCGCCCGTCACCGCGCTCGCCCCTCCCTCCGCCCGGCGTCACCGCGCTCCTGGCGCCCTGTGCCCCCCCAACGCCGCCCGCACGTAACTTTACGTCACTTTACGTCACACCGGGAGCGCGCACGCACCACCGCGGGAGCGCGCACGGCGCCGCATTGTGAGGCACCGGAAGTGCGGCGCGGCCAATGGGGGTGGGTGGGGGGGGCGGGGCTGCGGGGTGAGTGACAGCTGGCCGTTGCCAGGGAGCGGGTGTGCAGGTGAGGAACTGCAGGTGCGGGTTTACACTGAGGATAATGACAGAGTGCTGGAGTAACTGAGCTGGACGGGTAGCGTCTGTGGGTGATGCTGCGGGTCGACACCCTTCTTCAGACTGAAGAAGGGTTTCGGCCCGAAACGTTGCCTATTTCCTTCGCTCCATAGATGCTGCTGCACCCGCTGAGCTTCTCCAGCATTTTTGTGTACCAAGGGCTATCTGAAGTTCACTAAGGAAGACACAAACAATCTCCCAGATGTACTGGAGGACAGAGGATCTAAGGGGGTAGAGGAACTGAAAGAAATTTTCATTAGGCGAGAAATAGTATTGGGTAGGCTAATGGGACTGAAGGATGATAAATCCCCTGGGCCTGATGGTCTGCATCCCAGGGTCCTCAGGGAGGTGGCTCTAGAAATAGTGGACGCATTGGTGATCATTTTCCAATGTTCAATAGATTCAGGATCAGTTCCTTTGGATTGAAGGATAGCTAATGTTATCTCACTTTTCAAGAAAGGAGCGAGAGAGAAAACAGGGAATTATAGACCAGTTAACCTGACTTCGGTGGTGGGAAAGATGCTGGAGTCAATTATTAAAGATGTAATAATGGGGCATTTGGATAGTAGCAAAAGGATTAGTCCAAGTCAACATGGATTTATGAAAGGGAAATCATGCTTGACCAATCTTCTGGAATTTTTTGAGGATGTGACAAGTAAAATGGATGAAGGGGTGCCAGTGGATGTAGTGTATCTAGACTTTCAGAAAGCCTTTGATAAGGTCCCGCACGGGAGACTGGTGACTAAAATTAGAGCACACGGTATTGGGAGTAGGGTATTGACATGGATAGAAAATTGGTTGGCAGACTGGAAGCAAAGAGTAGGAGTGAACGGGTCCTTTTCAGAATGGCAGGCAGTGGCGAGTGGAGTGCCGCAAGGCTCAGTGTTGGGGCCGCAACTGTTTACCATATATATTAATGATTTGGAAGAGGGAATTAGGAGCAACACTAGCAAGTTTGCAGATGATACAAAGCTGGGTGGAAGTGTGAACTGTGAAGAGGATGTTAGGAGGTTGCAGGGTGACCTGGACAGGTTGAATGAGTGGGCAGATGCGTGGCAGATGCAGTATAATATAGATAAATGTGAGGTTATCCACTTTGGCGGCAAAAACAAGGGGGCAGATTAGTATCTCAATGGGGTTAGGTTAGGTAAGGGGGAGGTGCAGCGAGACCTGGGTGTCCTTGTCACTGAAAGTTGGTGTGCAGGTACAGCAGGCAGTGAAGAAAGCTAATGGAATGTTGGCCTTCATAACAAGAGGATTTCAGTATAGGAGTAAAGAGGTTCTTCTGCAGTTGTATAGGGCTCTGGTGAGACCACATCTGGAGTATTGTGTGCAGTTTTGGTCTCCTAATTTGAGGAAGGACATCCTTGTGATTGAGGCAGTGCAGCGTAGGTTCACGAGATTGATCCCTGGGATGGCGGGACTGTCATATGAGGAAAGATTGAAAAGACTAGGCTTGTATTCACTAGAGTTTAGAAGGATGAGGGGGGATTTTATAGAAACATATAAAGGATACTTAGAGATAATATATATAAGCATCTGGATAAACAGGGTCCGATTAGGAACAGTCAACATGGATTTGTGCCTGGAAGGTCATGTTTGACTAATCTTCTTGAATTTTTTGAAGAGGTTACTAGGGAAATTGATGAGGGTAAAGCAGTGGATGTTGTCTATATGGACTTCAGTAAGGCCTTTGACAAGGTTCCTCATGGAAGGTTGGTTAAGAAGATTAAATTGTTGGGTATTAATGGTGGAGTAGCAAGATGGATTTAACAGTGGCTGAATGGGAGATGCCAGAGAGTAATGGTGGATGGCTGTTTGTCAGGTTGGAGGCCGGTGACTAGTGGGGTGCCACAGAGATCTGTGTTGGGCCCACTGTTGTTTGTCATGTACATCAATGATCTGGATGATGGTGTGGTAAATTGGATTAGTAAGTATGCAGGTGATACTAAGATAGGTGGGGCTGTGGATAATGAAGTAGATTTTCAAAGTCTACAGAGAGATTTATGTCGGTTGGAAGAGTGAGCTGAAAGATGGCAGATGGATTTTAATGCTGATAAGTGTGAGGTGCTACATCTTGGCAGGACAAATCAAAATAGGACGTACATGGTAGATGGTAGGGAATTGAAGAATGCAGGTGAGCAGAGGGATCTTGGAATAACTGTGCACATTTCCCTGAAAGTGGAATCTCATGTAGATAGGGTGGTAAAGAAAGCTTTTGGTGTGCTGGCTTTTATAAATCAGAGCATTGAGTATAGAAGTTGGGATGTAATGTTAAAATTGTACAAGGCATTGGTGAGGCCAATTCTGGAGTATGGTGTACAATTTTGGTCGCCTAATTATAGGAAGGATGTCAACAAAATAGAGAGAGTACAGAGGAGATTTACTAGAATGTTGCCTGGGTTTCAGCAACTAAGTTACAGAGAAAGGTTGAACAAGTTAGGGCTTTATTCTTTGGAGCGCAGAAGGTTAAGGGGGGACTTGATAGAGGTCTTTAAAGTGATGAGAGGGATAGACAGAGTTGACGTGGATAAGCTTTTCCCACTGAGAGTAGGGAAGATTCAAACAAGGGGACATGACTTGAGAATTAAGGGACAGAAGTTTAGGGGTAACATGAGGGGGAACTTCTTTACTCAGAGAGTGGTGGCTGTGTGGAATGAGCTTCCAGTGAAGGTGGTGGAGGCAGGTTAGTTTTTATCATTTAAAAATGAATTGGATAGTTAAATGGACGGGAAAGGAATGGAGGGTTATGGTCTGAGCGCAGGTATATGGGACTAGGGGAGAATACGTGTTCGGCACGGACTAGAAGGGTCGAGATGGCCTGTTTCCGTGCTGTAATTGTTATATGGTTATATGGTTAAGAAGGAAAGATAGATCAGCCATGGTTCAATGATGTAGACTCGATGGGCTGAAAGGCCCAATTCTGCTCCTGTCATTGGCATGTTATTCAAGGTGACACCTGTCTCCAGAACAGCCTTGTCTGTAACACTGACAGCCTATCAAAGGTGAACAAGTCTAAAGGTCAATGTAGGTTTAACCTCTGAGCTTCATAACATGAAACAAAACAATGATTTTTTAATAAAACATTTTAAGTTGAATTATGAATACATCAAAATACATTGCCTTTCTGAATAAATGAACTATCATTCCCAGAATCAACCTGAAAATAAGCACCTTACATTCATAAGTACCTTCAGCATTGAGCAAGATCCAAACAAAGTTGATGCCACAGACACACGTGGAACAGAGACAACTACTGAGTATTGTAATGTATTCATACATATTCATGTATGTTAATGAGCTGGTGTTCAATATAAGCAGGAAATATTTGGGTAATAAATCTCTCTCTAGTGATCCAGTCAACCTGCGTGTAAGTTGTTATTCATTCTGCCGTCCGTAATATAACAAGGATAACTTAAATATTTATATGCATAGGATGCTGACAAAAAATGTCAATCCTTTTGAAGGCAATTTGTTGTACTGAGCAGACATGAACACAGTTGTTGGATATTTTGTCTTTAAAATTGACTTCTATTTGAACCATTGAGTCTATTGCAAACCTATCCTTCTGAAATGAATGTGAGTGTACAAGTGTTAAAAACACTAACTGTTGCCCAGATAACTTGTGTGTCAGTAGATTAACTTCAGCCAAATGGGTCATCAATGTCTTTTAGGGTGTCAGGGGTTTATGGGGAGAAGGCAGGAGAATGGGGTTGAGAGGGAAAGATAGATCAGCCATAATTGAATGGCGGAGTAGACTTGATGGGCCGAATAGCCTCATTCTGCTCCTATAACATGTACTTTAGGAAAATATGTCAATCACCTCTGTGCAGGTTGCTTGTGACTTCCAGTCCGATTTGACATCATGTGTGGGAAGGAACTGCAGATGCTGGTTTACACCGAAGATAGACACAGAATGCTGGAGTAACTCAGCGTGTCTGGCAGCACATCTGGAGAGAAGTCTGCTGACTGGTTAGCATGCAAGAAAACGCTTTTTACGGTACCTCGGTAAACTAAACTGAACTGAAGAAATGGGTGACGTTTCAGATCGAGACCTTCTTCAGACGATTTGTCATCTCCCTTGGCCTGATCCTTCCACAAAGCTATCAAAGACAATAAAGATCCCCAAGACAAACATGCAGAGGCAGGGAGTGAATATCCGTGAGGGAGGAGGATCTAGCAGTCTTTCACAAGTGTGGCATGGACTGAAGGAAACACCTTCAAGGTGAGAAACAGACCCCATAGGAGAAGGACAGACACAAAAGGTACAGAGGTGGTGCGTGAGGGATGAGAGGGTTGTGTGAATGCCTGGGAGTAAAGCTAGGACCCAGACAGCGACAGCGACCCAGACAGCAACAAAACAAAACCCAGTAGTTGGGTTCAGGAGATATGACCCAGAGTTCTATTTTAATAAAGTATCATGTATATTGTACTGTGATTGGTCAGTGCAATAACGCACGGTAGAGTTGCTGCCTCACAGCACCAGAGACACGGGTTTCGATCCTGACCCCCGGGTGCTGTCTGTGTGAAGTTTGCACGTTCTCCCTGTGTTCCTTGTGGGGTTTCTCCAGGTGCTCTGGTTTCTTCCCACATTGCAAAGACATGTGGACTGGTAAGTAATTGCCCTCTGTAAATTGCCTCTAGAGTGTGGGGAGTGGATGTGCAAGTGAGATAACATACAATGAGTGTGAATGGGTGGTTGGTGTGGGCTTAGTGGGCCAAAGGGCCAAAGGGCCTGTTTCCATACAGCATCTCAACTGATCTGTCCCTGACCTGAACCAGCTTACCCAGTCAACATACAAAATCCAGTTTACATTCTATTCTTCAAGTATTTCTGCTAAAAAAAATGCACAAATGCAAGAATCAAATCCCAAGAGGTAATGACATTTAAACTCGAAGCCAAAGAAAATATCAATATTTTCATTTTTTGTAAAGTGCATTAGATTTACATTATACAAATACAAGATTCTGAAGACATCACATATGAAAGTATTTATTTTGTTAACTAAATTGTCAACTAGACAAAGGAGAAGTTGATTGGAACTGGCATGGATGACCCCTGCATTTAATTATTCATGTGTATTGCATTATAAGTTTGCATTAAAGATTAATCAATAGTTGAATAAACAGGGTATCAATATCAGGATAGTGAGGAGGTTAGTGGGCTGGAGTGAGAAAGCAGCGTTGGGAGTGCAGTCTGTGTAGGGCTCAATGCAAGCGGCATACGCTATCACGTGGGCAATGTAGTTCTCTTCGTGTGTTTTGTGGAACAGATAAGCCATGGGACCTTTCGCATAGATCGCCACATCCTCCCCACCATGAGTCTCCGACTTCAACGGAACGGCAGCTTGTTGCATGTATTCCTTGTCGTCTGCAAGAAAGGGAATATTTCACTGTACCAGATAGAGTCCACATGTACTAGACATAAAATGCCGGTTATAGAGTGATACAGTGTGGAAACAGGCCCTTCGGCCCAACTTGCCCACACCGCCAACATATCCCAGCTACACTAGTCATAGAGTGATACAGTGTGGAAACAGGCCCTTCAGCCCAACTTGCCCACACCGCCCAACATGTCCCAGCTACACTAGTCCTACCTGCCTGCCCTTCGTCCATATCCCTCTAAACCTGTCCTATCCATGTACCTGTCTAACTGTTTCTTAAATGTTGGGATAGTCCCAGCCTCAACTACCTCCTCTGGCAGCTTGTTCTTTGTGTGAAAAAGTTACACCTCAGATTCCTATTAAATCTTTTTCCCTTCACCTTGATCCTGTGTCCTCTGATCCTCGATTCCTCTACTCTGGGCAAGAGACTGTGCATCTACCCGATCTATGACTCTCATGATCTTATACACCTCCATAAGATCACCCCTCATCCTCCTGCACTCCAAGGAATAGAGACTCAACCTCACCCTATAGCTCAGACCCTCTAGTGCTTGCAAAATCCTCGTAAATCTTCTTTGAACTCTTTCAAGCTTGACAATATCTTTCCGATAACATGGTGCCCAGAGCTGAACACAATACTCTAAATGCGGTCTCACCAACTACAACATGACCTTCAATTTTTATTATTTGTAAAAGTCTATGAATGGCCCAGACATTTATTTACAAGCCATTAAAGATCTTACTGGTTTTGACAGATACAGAACTCTGTCCCAGAGCTAACTTGCCAGCTAACTAAGCTGCCAGAGCCATTCTACAGGGAAGACCCCACATTGAAGTCTGGTAATATCTTGCCCAGGTGGGCAGGGACAGGCAGGGACCATGGTTACTGACTGCACGGTGACCCAGAGCCAACCCGGTAAACACCAAGCTTCCTTACCAAAGGCAATGGATAATATGTTTGGTCGAGTTCCGTTTGAAATTGCATAACCAGGCCCATTTCCGTACAAGATGCTTGTATATGGTTTATTATCAAAAGCCTCGGATGGTGCCAATCCTGCATATGAAAATGTTATTGTTAACGAGTCAAAAGCTACCTAATCAATAATCAATAATCAGTATTCAGTTATTTATACTGGTCATCCACAAAAGGGAATAGAATTTCTCTTCTGTATACAGACTGTGAGAATTTTACCTTAATTTCAATAAACTATACGTTGGTTCAACATCGTATTAAAAATATAATAATTACTGCACAATTAACACATTTGAACATTTAAGCTCAGCTTGATTCATATTTAATTTATATTTTGTTTAACTATCCAATAAATGCATCACTTTGCCGAATGAAAAGCTAAGACCTAAATCTTCCTCAGCATCCTTCAATTGGAGCTGAAATCCAACATCAATATGCTTCACACAGGTTTTTAAACAATGCTCTAACGACAAGGTTACTGACATTATAATTAGCGTGCACACATTTGAAGGAAATATTCAATCCAGGACCTTTTAAACTAATTTGCTTCTTAACTTTGGTAGACCAATTTTATTTTGTTCAGTTTTCTCCACGACGGCATGTATCTGAAGATAGCGCTGTTAACAATTGTAACCGATGAGCAATATCTAAACACACGATGAAACAACTCGAGGAATACTGGTATAAAAATCACATGCAATCTAAATCATTGTACACTTTGTGTATCAATTGGAAACTATTGTAAGATACATTATGTTTAAATTTCCAACATAAAATCTAAGCTTCTAAATCAGATGTTAACCGTGATCTAGTTTGATTCCAACAACTTCAGATAATGTCATAAGAAGTTACACATCAATAAGAATAAATAAACCTGAATCAATCACCTTTCAAGGGGATCTATCCAACAAAAATGCAATCATTAATTTTTTATTTAAGTCATTTATTTTTCAGCAAAGGAAACTTTTTTTTGTATAGTTTATTGTCACATGTACCGAAGTACGGTGAAAAGCTTTTGTTGCGTGCTAACCAGTCAGCGGAAACACAATACATGATTACAATCGAGCCGTTCACAGTATACAGATACATGATAGGGGAATAACGTTTAGTGCAAGATAAAGCCAATAAAGTCTGATCAAAGATAGTCGGAGGGTCACCAATGAGGTAGATAGTAATTCAGGATTGCTCTCTAGTTGTGGTACGATTGACCATTTGCTTGATAACAGCTGGGAAGACATTGATCCTGAATCTGGAGGTGCATGTTTTCACACTTCTGTACCTCTTGCCCGATGGGAGAGGGGAGAAAGAGAGAGTGGCCAGGATATGACTCGTCTGTGATTATGCTGCTGGCCTTGCCGAGGCAGCGTGAGGTATAAATGGAGTCAATGGAAGGGAGGTTGGTTTGTGTGATGGTCTGACCTGCGTACATAATACGCTGCAATTTCTTGCGGTCTTGGATGAAACTCTTCCAAAACCAAGCTGTGATGCATCCTGATAAAATGCTTTCTACGGTGCATCTGTAGCATAATGTTACTCACCAAATATTGAATTGCCACGATAGGTTTTCCCCCCAAAGCTAAAGACATGTGAATGATCTGCAGTGACAATGGTGAGGGTATCCTGATCACTGGTCAGTTTACTGGCTCTTTCAATAGCTTCATCAAATTTCACTGCTTCGTGTAGAGCATACATTGCCTTTCCTTCATGATGGCCATGGTCAATTCTTCCACTTAAACAGAAACACAATCATTAGTTTAATACTTGGACATTCAAACATAGATACTGTACATAAAAACCATACCTGCTCAGAGGACTCTTTGGCTAATCTTCACAAATGTGATGCAGCATTGGATTTGCAGCAGAGAAGTAGTGCATTCAGCCCAATAGAACAGCGCAGTATGAATGAATGAATAAGTTTATTTGCCAAGTATTCACATACAAGGAATTTGCCTTGGTGCTCCGCCGGCAAGTGACAACATAACACACAGTGACAGTTAGGAATGACACATAAAACATTAAACATTAATAATAAACCATCATCGATTAAACATGTGAATGAAATAAAATACCAGAGCAAAAGGAGGCTACAGATTTTTGGTTATTGAGTAGAGCTACCTACTTGTGGAAAAAAAGCTGTTTTTATGTCTGGCTGTGGCAGCTTTGACAGTCTGGAGTCGTCTTCTAGAGGGAAGTGATTCAAAGAGTTTGTGGCCAGGGTGAGAGGGGTCAGAGATGATCTTACCCGCTCGCTTCCTGGCCCTTGCAGTGTACAGTTCATCAATGGGGGGAAGGTTGCAGCCAATAACCTTCTCAGCTGATTGGACGATTCGCTGCAGTCTCCGGGTGTCGTGCTTGGTGGCTGAGCCAAACCAGACCATGATGGAGAAGGTGAGGACAGACTATACGATGGCAGTATAGAATTGGACCATCATTGCCTGTGGCAGATTGTGTACAATACAGCACAGGAACGGGCTGAAGGATTGTGTTTGTACAAATGCCCACAATGTTTGTGCTGAGTTCGATGCCCTCATCAGCCTGTACATGATCCATATCCCTCTATTGGTGGAGAAACTCAGTGGGTGAGGCAGCATCTATGGAGCGAAGGAAATAGGCAACGTTTCGGCCGAAACCCTTCTTCAACGTTTCGGCCTTGAAATGTTGCCTATTTCCTTCGCTCCATAGATGCTGCCACACCCGCTGAGTTTCTCCAGCACTTTTGTCTACCTTCGATTTTCCAGCATCTGCAGTTCCTTCTTAAACACCATATCCCTCTATTCCCTGCACTTCCATGTGCCTCATCTAAAAGCCTCTTTAATAGGTCCATGATGGCAGTGCAGGTGTAAGGCCATTTGTACAATGGACTGAGTTTAGTTTAGTTCATTGTCACGTGTACCGAGGTTAAAGCCAGTAAAATCCAATCAAAGATAGTCCGAGGGAATCCAATGAGGTAGATAGTAGTTCAGGACTGCCCTCTACTTGTGGTGGGATAGTTCAGTTGCCTGATAATCGCTGGGAAGGAAGGTTCACCAAGACTGAGGATTTTCATGAACACTTCCCGTGACCTTGACAAAATACTGCAAACATTGTTGTTTTTTTATTTGTGTCCCCATCAAGAAGTGATATTCTCTTTGCAACATTCGAATGCAGACTCACAATAGTTTAAGAAGGAACTGCAGATGCTGGAAAATCGAAGGTAGACAAAAATGCTGGAGAAACTCAGCGGGTGAGGCAGCATCTATGGAGCGAAGGAAATAGGCAACATTTCGGGCTGAAACATTGCCTATTTTCTTCGCTCCATAGATTCTGCCTCACCCGCTGAGTTTCTCCAGCATTTTTGTCTACTCACAATAGTTTAGTTTAGTTTAGAGATACAGCATGGAAACAGGCCCTTCAGCCCACCGATTCTGCACCGACCAGCGATCCCCACACATTAACAAAGTCCTGCAAAAACTAGGGACAATTTACATTTACACCAAGCCAATTAACCTACAAACCCGTACGTATTTGGAGTGTGGGAGGAAACCAGAGCACCCGGAGAAAATCCCACGCAGGTCACGGGGAGAACGTACAAACTACGTACAGACATCACCTGTAGTCAGGATGGAACCCGGGTCTCTGGCGATGAGGCAGCAACTCTACCGCTGCGCCACCGTGCCGCCCTCAATAGTGATAGGATAGTGTTCTAAATTCCAATGAAAACTGCTTGGAAATGGAAGAGTAGAATGGGAAAACACAATGACTACCTCCAGCAGCTGCCTCAATGATGTGTGTCTCGTATCACTCTTGCTAATCCACGCCTATCCGTTATCCGAAATGTAAGAATAGTATTTCATCCTTCAAAAATTAGTTTTGTGATGTGTAAGAAAGTGACACGAGAATACAGATTCAAGCCTGTAAACCACGGAGATTTTATCAAATAAAACAAAGCTTTGAAATACTTATCTTCAACAAAAAGGAAAAACCCTTTAGGATTCCTACTGAGAATTTTAATGGCTTTTTCAGTCATTTCCATAATAGATGGATCCATTGTCTTATTCCGATTTAAATCAAATTTCATATCTTTGGGTTCAAACAAACCTTAAAACAAAATGTTACATCAATTACTCATTTTTTAATCATCTTGAATATTTAGTACAATTGAGCCCATTCAGTTTAGTTTAGTTTGGAGATATAGTGTGGAAACAGGCCCTTCAGCCCATCAAGTCCACACCAACCAAGGATCACCTGTACACTAGTTCTGTCCTACACACCAGGGACAATTTACAGAAGCCAATTAACCTGCAAGCTTGGACATCTTCGGAATATGGGAGGAAACGGGAGGAAACCGGAGCACCCTGAGAAAACCCATGTGGTTTACAGAGAGAACGTACAAACTCCGTACAGACAGCACCCGTAGTCAGGATTGAACCAGTGTCTCTGGTGCTGTCAGGCAGCAACTCTACCGCTGCCTTACTGTGCCACCCCGAACTTAACCCCTGACTTCACAGAATCGGCACTTTTTGCAACGGTGGTGACTTTTTTCCACACTCACCTTGTCAAACCTGACATTGAAATTGATACCTCAATGTGGGCTAAAACAATTCTCAAAGTAATGTTTTCATCTTCGCACATTCCAAAAAGATGAAGATTTAGCTCCAGATGACAGCATCCAGAGTACCCTGTACCTCTAGTTCACCATGTCAAGCCAACACCAAGATCATACTGTCTTTTGGACAGGACGCTGAACAAAGTGGATGTTTTTATAAGATGAGCAGTAACCTTGGGAAATCCTCAGGAGTGTTTAATTGTCATATGTACCAGAAACACAACAATGAAACTCTTACTTGCTACAAATGCAATATAACAGATAAATTATAATAAAAATACAATCAATTAGTAACTGTAATACTAGGTAAGCATTATAGTTCTAAATCTGGTTTCCATCCTATCACCGGGTGGCGCTGTCAGCGATGGCAACCTCACCAACGGTCTGTCTGTCTTCTCGTCTTTTTTTGTTATTTTTAGTGTGTTTTAAAACGTTTATGTTAGTATTCTCTGGTTTGTTTAATGTGTGTGTGGGGGGGGGGTGGGAGAGGGGGTCGGGGAAAACTATTTCCAATCTCTTACCTTGCCGGAGATGCGATTGTTTTTCGGATTGTATCTCCGGTCGCTCTGTGGCCTAACATCATGGAGCTGCCGGCCTTGCTTGGGACTGACTTTGAGGCCCACCGCGGGGCCGTGGACTTACCATCGGAGCCTGCGATCCCTTGCCTGGGATCGACCCTCCAACCGTGGCCTGCGGATTTCACCATCGAGGAGCTCGCAGTCTCGGTGATGTCAGGAAGCTCCAAGCTGCAGGAGGTTCGACGCAGGAACCCCGACCCAGGGTCTGATCGTCTGGTGTGGGGAAGCTGAGACCCCCCCCAATGCGGGAGCCTGATCGCCCCGACACGGAGGGCCAGACCGCCCATTTTGGGAGCCAAGATCGTCCCGTCAACGGCTTGAGGCCCCCGGGAGAACAAAGAAGGGAACTTTTTTTTTTCGCCTTCCATCACAGTGAGGAATGTGGAGGAGTCACTGTGGTGGATGTTTATGTTTAAATGTATTTTGTGTGTTTTGTTGCTTTTTATTGGTATGACTGTATGGCAAATCAAATTCCTCGTATGTTGCAAAACATACTTGGCTAATAAAGGTTTATTTTTTTTAATTTTTTTTTAAAATATTTTATTTATTAGAAGTACATTACATTTTGATGGTACCTTTTTACAGGTTCCCAGAATTATTAAAACATTTTATGTACAACTTCCTTTTTTTTTTTTTTTTAGAAAGAAATGAGAAAGAAAGAAGTAGTGAAGAGTAAAGAAAAGTCTAGTGAGTGTGAGGTAAAGAAAAGAAATAAGTAAGAAAGTGAAGCAGAAAGGAGATTCTCCCTCGCCACAAGTCGATGCTTTTTTATATTCTTAATCATTTATCGCCCAAACCCAGAATTTTTTAATTTTACAATACTATTGCACCACATGAATCCACAAGGTCAATAAATGGAGACCAACTCGTTAAGAATTGGTCGTGTTTATCTATTAAGGGGAGTCTCATTTCTTCCAAGTGGGCAGTTTCCAACATATTACCAATCCACATTTTGAGTGTTGGTATAGTAGCATTTTTCCAAAATTTAAGTATGAGTTTTTTTGCTGTTATTAAACCATAATTAAAAAATGAAATTTGGGATATATTTAATTTGTTTCCATCTCCTATTACTCCGAAGATAATCATTTCCATATTAGGTTCCATTTTTATCTTAAATAAACTAGTAAATATATCAAATATATCACACCAAAATCCATGAAGTTTTGTGCAAGAAACGAAAGAATGTGTGATATTGGCATTTTGAGAAAGACATTTATCACAGATGGGAGAAATATTTGAATAAAATTTATTCAACCTAACTTTTGAATAATATAATCTATGTAATATTTTAAATTGAATTAAATTATGTCTAGCGTTAATCGAACATTTATGTATATATATCAAATACCTCTCCCATGTTTCTTTAGAAATTTTTGTCATTAATTCTTTTTCCCAGTCTTCTATAATTGCCTCTGTTGATGGCAATTCTCTATTAAGAATACTATTATATAAATATGATATTAAATTTTGTGAGTCCGCCTTAATATTCATTGCTTCTTCCAGTGGGTCTATCATTATGCTCTGTAGTCTTGGTATATATTTTTTTATAAAGTCACATATCTGTAAATATTTAAAGTATTGGTTATTATTCAGATTACATTTTGATTTTAATTGTTGAAATGATAATAAATTTCCCATTTCATACATGTCACCCACCTTTTTAATTCCCAATCTTTCCCATTGTCTATATGTTTTATCCATAAAAGATGGTTTAAATACCGGATTATTCACTATTGGTGTTAATGATGATAAGTTCCTTAATTTTAAAGTTAATTTTATTTGTTTCCAAATTCAAGATATATTATGTATAATTGGATTCTTCTTATATAATGTATTATTCGATATGGTGTTGTTTTTCCTGCAAAAATGAAAATTACTTATAAGGAAACTGAGCACTCATTTACGGACCCAAAAAAAGCATTTAAATATGCAGAAGATATCATGAGGAAAGCATCGGAAACATCGGAAGAAGACGACTAAAGGAATGAACAAGGAACTTTTTAATTTCTAAGATGGAGCTGGAACTGGCGGATTTTTCAGACAGTTACTGATCTTATCTGTCTGGAATGTATTGGAGAATATTGTTTAACCTTGAATGAAAAGCTCGTGTACAAAGAACGAGATAACATTAGTATTTAACTATTATATGCTAATTACAATTAACTAACTAACTTTAACAAAACTAATGACTTGTGAGTGTGTGTAGTAAATATGAATAATCATGAATAAACCATTGCTTATAAATTGTAATTAACCAAAATGTCTATAACATTACTAACATTTTTTTTCTTTCTTTTTGAGTGGGAAAGCAACATAAACTTGGAAAAAATCCAGGAATGAGGTTAACCCCTCGGTACCTGCTTGTAGGGTAGCTGGCTAGATAAATTGGTACGGTACAAATACTTATAGAAATGAGAATAGGTTGTGGTTTATATTTGGATTTGGGGTTTAATTACATTAATTTTTTATTTTTTTTTAACTCTTTAATATTTTATCTTTGCATATTTTTGTTATTATTATTGTTATTATTATTAATTTTTTTTGGGGGGGGGGGCATTTTACTAACGCTAGTTTGATAAAGTTATACAAGAATAAACAAGATATGAGACGGTTTGTAGTTTTTTTACGAGGTGTTAATAAGGGATTGGGGCTCACTGTAAAATAACATCAACGGAAGTCTATAATTCTTACGCCACCTTAGGTGGCTATTTGTCTTTAAGGTACCTGCTTTTAGATACCTTAATTTCACTTTTTTTGTTAAATCACTATATACATTTGTATTTACTTAGTTTGTGTTTAATTAATTGTAAATCACAACTTTTCTTGCTTTATCTAAGGCACTTTTGGAGATGGAGATGTAATGTAAACTTAAAAATTTGGAATGACCACCCAACGTCCAGAACACGGAGGTATTTGTTTGCACCATATGTTTCAAGAACATCACTTTGATATACAATGCAAGACGATAAGCAAATAAAGAATGGAGGAATCACATTCTGTAGTTGGAATATAAGGGGTGCCAATGAACCAATAAAGAGGGGTAAAATTTTTGCTCACCTAAAATCTTTGAAAAGCGACATAATTTACTTGCAAGAAACTCACATGAAACAAGAAACACAAATGAGATTAAAGGCGAAGTGGATAGGCCAAACATATTATTCGTCATTTACTTCTAAATCTAGAGGTACGGCTATTCTTATTCGAAAAGGTATACCGTTCAAATTAAAGAATACTATATCAGATAAAGAGGGAAGGTATATCATAGTTTCAGGAGATATTTATGCTACCCCAATAACTATGGTAAATATTTACGCTCCGAATTTTGATAACCCTCAATTTTTTGAGAAAATTATAGATATAATACTGGAGTTTAATTATCAAAATGTCATAATAGGAGGGGATTTCAATTGTGTTTTAGATCCATACGTAGACAAATCAGCAAAACAAAGAAGGAGTAATACAAAATCTAAGACTAGTGAATTTCTAAATACATATATAAAAAATACTAACATAACAGATGTATGGAGATCTGCTAACCCAGCAGGAAGGGAATACTCGTTTTACTCTTCAGTACATAAAACATACTCAAGAATTGATTATTTTTTAGTGGATAGGAAATTAATGCCATATATAATTAACCCAACTTACCATATTAGTAGTATTTCTGATCACTCTCCATTGACTTTTTTAGTAAAATTTGAAGGAATGCCGGGAAAGAATTTTTTTTGGAGGTTTAACACATATATATTAAATGACTTACAGGGTTATCAATATTTGAAACAACAAATGATATCATTTTTTGAGATAAATGATACACCAGGTACCTCACTTCCTTTAATATGGGAAACTTTTAAAGCATTTATTAGAGGAATTATAATTTCATATGAAATTTTTCAAAATAAGAAGAATAAAACAGAACAGATGCTGTTAGAACAAGAAATAAGACAGTTATAGTTAGATAATGCTAAAGATCCCACTATAGATAAACATAATAAGATAATACTACTGAAATTTAAACTTAACCGAATTCTCTCGGCAAGAGTAATAAGATTATTCCAAATTACAAAACAGGAACATTTTGAGTTTGGTGACAAACCACATAAGCTGTTGGTGCGTCAATTGAAAAAACAGGAAAAGGAAAATACTATAAATAAAATTAAATCCGAGAATGGTGAATTACTAACACTACCTAAAGATATCAATAAAAGATTTGTTCAATTTTATCAAAATTTATACACATCAAAAACCAAAACAGAAGATAGTAAAATTACAAACTTTTTAGATAAATGTAATCTACCAAAACTTGACCTTTTGGAACAAGAAGAACAAGGAGCGCAAATTACAATCGAAGAAATAGGTGAAACAATAAAATCGCTGAAAAATGGTAAGACACCGGGACCAGATGGTTTTAGTAATGAATTTTATAAAAAGTTTCATGAGATAACGACCCCCTATCTATTTAATTTATATACTCACGTTTTTAAAGAAAATAAATTACCTGAAACATTAGCAGAATCAACTATTACGCTTATTCCAAAGAAAGATAAAGATCTAGAGGAACCGGGCTCATATAGAGCTATATCACTTTTAAATACCGACCAGAAAATTCTAGCAAAGACTTTAGCTAGAAGACTAAGCAAATATATTAGTAAATTGATAAACCCTGATCAAACGGGGTTTATACCCAAAAGATATTCATTTAATAATTTGAGACGCCTGTTTAATATAATGTACTCACATAAAACGGAGGAAAAAGACTTAGCAATTATTTCTTTGGACGCAGAGAAAGCATTTGATCAGGTAGAATGGCAGTATTTATACATAGTATTACAAAAATTTAATATGGGAGAGAATTTTATTGCATGGGTGAAATTATTATATGATAAACCGATGGCAAGAATATTAACTAACAGCATGTTATCTCAAAAATTTCAATTATCAAGGGGTAATAGGCAGGGATGTGCTTTATCACCCCTGCTATTTGCCCTTATGATAGAACCTCTGGCTGAAAGTATAAGAAGCCATCCGAATATTCAGGGTTATAATACTAGGGACTCAAATAATAAAATTTCATTATATGCAGACGATATTTTGTTATATATAACAAATTCACAAACGAGCATACCAAATTTATTAAATTTAATAGAGGAATTTGGGTCCTTTTCTGGATATAGAATAAACTGGAACAAAAGTGAAATTATGACGTTAAAACCTCAAGAATCCACACACTTATTGAAATTCCCCTTTAAAATAGCAACAGAAAAATTCAAATATTTGGGTATTCAGATTACTAGAAAACATAAAGCTTTATTCAATGCCAATTTTATACCCTTAATAAATAAACTTAATATAATGATAAAATTTTGGAAAACACTCCCTTTATCATTAATAGGCAGAATAAATGCTATTAAAATGAGCGTCCTACCACAGTTATTATACCTATTTCAATCTATACCAGTATATGTACCAAAATAATTTTT
The DNA here is from genome assembly GCA_038087875.1 of Malacoraja senta. NCBI lineage: Eukaryota > Metazoa > Chordata > Chondrichthyes > Rajiformes > Rajidae > Malacoraja > Malacoraja senta. The sequence continues at coordinate 54,710,122 of CM075984.1, forward strand.
TTCTAAACTGAATGCTAATATTACTAATTTTGTTTGGGATTACAAATCACATAGAATTAAAAAAGAACACTTATGTAAACCAAAAGATGTCGGGGGACTTTCACTCCCTAATTTTTGTATTACTATTGGGCAATACATATTAAGAATATAATTTACTGGTTGGATAGTTCAACTCAACAGACAGAATGGATAAAAATGGAGAAAGAGGATTGTTATCCTTGTAATATAGGAACAATCCTCTTCTCCCCGAAAAAAATGAACAATACAATATATAAGAAAAACCCAATTATACAAGATACAATAAGAATATGGAAACAAATAAAATTATCCTTAAAATTAAGAAACCTATCATTGTTAACACCGATAGCGAATAATCCTTTATTTAAACCATCTATGATGGATAAAATATATAATCAATGGGAAAGTTTAGGAATTAAAAGGATCGGGGATATGTATGAAATGGTAGATTTATTATCATTTCAACAATTACAATTAAAATTTAAACTGAAAAACACTCATTATTTTAAATATTTTCAGATTTGTAATTTTTTGAAGACATACATACAGGGATATCAAAAAATAACTCCTGATTTACTAGAAGAAGTAATGAATATAAAAGCTGATACACAAAAATTTATATCATATTTATATAATAGTATCTTAAATATAGATTTACCTGTGACCGAGGTAATTAGAGAAGAGTGGGAACGGGAATTATTGATAAAAATTACGAAGGCTACATGGGAAAAGTATTTGACATACATTCACAAGTGTTCGATTAACGCAAGACATAACCTAATCCAATTTAAAATTTTACATAGATTATATTACTCAAAAACAAGATTAAATACATTTTATCCAAATATATCGCCCATTTGCGATAAATGTTTAACCCAAGACGCAACTATAACACACTCTTTTGCTTCTTGTATAAAACTTCATGGATTTTGGAGTGATATTTTTGAAATATTTACAAAACTATTTAAGACAAAAATGGAACCCAATAATGAATTGATTATATTTGGGGTAATGGAAGATGGGAACAAATTGAGCTCATCTGAAAAGTCAATTTTTAATTATGGTTTAATAATAACAAAAAAATTAATATTGAAATTTTGGAAAAATACACCAATACCAACGCTCAAAATGTGGATTGCAAGTATGTTGGATACCGCACATCTTGAGGAAATGCGATTCCTCCTAATAGATAAATTTGACCAATTCATAACGAGTTGGTCTCCATTTGTCGTCTTTTTGGAAACATATGGTGCAAAACAGGTGTAAAAGCTAATCCGTGACTGCGGATGGTCAAGATTATAAATGATCTCCTATTTTCTTTTCTTCTCTTCTCTTCTTTTATTCTCTTTCTTCTATTTTCAATGTCTCAACTTTCTTTTTTCATTCTTTCTTTTTCTTTTTCACACACTATATACCTCACATTTTTCTATTTTTCATTACCTTACTTTTTTCTTTTTCTTCTTTATTTCAAAAAAATTTTTAAATAAGAAGCTGTACATAAAAGGTATTATGAAAATATGATTGTATACAATTGTACTTCTAATAAAATAAAAATATTTTAAAAAATATATATATATATATATATATATATATAATGTATTATTCGATTTTATCGGGGAGAAGAGGATCGCTCCTAAATCGTATGGAAAACAATCCTCTTTCTCCATTCTTATCCATTCCATCTGTTGAGAAGGGCAGTCCAACCAATAAATGATATTCTTAATATGCACTCCCCAATAATAATATAAAAAATTAGGCAGTGCAATTCCCCCTACATCTTTAGGTTTACACAGATGATTTCTTTTAATTCTATGTGCTTTGTGTCCCAAATAAAATTAGTAATATTAGAGTCTAGTTTTTTAAAGAAATATTTTGGTATATATTTTGGTATGGATTGAAATAAATATATTATTTGTGGTAGAACTATCATGTTTATAGCATTTATTCTGCCAATTAATGATAGTGGGAGCCATTTTCCAAAATTTAATCATTCAATTTATTTATTAAAGGACTAAAATTAGCATTAAATAATGATTTATATCTTCTAGTAACTTGAATACCTAAATATTTAAATTTTTCCGTTGCAATTTTAAATGGAAATTTTAATAGATGATTCGCTTTCTGGGGCTGTAATGACATAATTTCACTTTTATTCCAATTTATTCTATATCCAGAAAAAGAGCCAAATTCCTCTATTACGTTTAGTAAATTCGGGATACTCGTTTCTGAATTTCTAATATATAAAAGTATATCATCAGCATATAATGAAATTTTATTATTAGAGTCCTTAGTATTATATCCCTGAATATTCGGATGTGTTCTTATCCTTTCAGCCAAAGGCTCAATCATAAGGGCAAATAGCAGGGGTGATAAAACACATCCCTGCCTATCGCCTCGTGATAATTGGAATTTTGGAGACAACATATTATTAGTTAATATTCTTGCCATTGGTTTATCACCCATCTAATAAAATTATCTCCCATATTCAATTTTTGGAGTACTATGTATAAATACTGCCACTCTACCTGATCAAATGCTTTCTCTGCATCCAAAGATATAACTGATAAGTCTTCCTTTTCTACTTTATGTGAATACATTATGTTAAAAAGTCATCTCAAATTATTAAATGATTGTCTTTTAGGTATAAACATCGTTTGGTCCGGGTTTATCAATTTATTAATATATTTACTAATATAGTATGATTATGATTATGACTACACGGGAGTTTGCTGTCACAGTTTGGTTGCCTGCATCCCTAAAGAGTGATCGCAATTCATAAAGTTTGTTGGTAAGAACCTTGAAGTGTTGGAAAAGGGATGTGAAAGACATGAAATAAATGCAAATATTTTTTTCTTCCTTTGATATAACTTCATCATAACTGTTAGTGCATGTCACGGTTCTCTAAATATATTTTAATTACTTCCAAGTTAAGATCAAGAAGGAACATATTATTGAAACATATAAGATTATTCAGGGTTTGGACACGCTAGAGGCAGGAAACATGTTCCTGATGTTGGGGGAGTCCAGAACCAGGGGCCACAGTTTAAGAATAAAGGGTAAGCCATTTAGAGCAGAGATGAGGAAACACCTTTTCACACAGAGAGTTGTGAGTCTGTGGAATTCTCTTCCTCAGAGGGCGGTGGAGGCCGTTTCTCTGGATACTTTCAAGAGAGAGCTAGATAGGGCTCTTAAAGATAGCGGAGTCAGGGGATAAGGCAGGAACGGGGTACTGATTGTGGATGATCAGCCATGATCACATTGAATGGCGGTGCTGGCTCGAAGGGCCGAATGGCCTACTCCTGCACCTATTGTCTATTGAATCAACTCTACAATAAGAATCCAAGTAGCTCTCCCATAGCCTTTAAATTGAAGTTTAGTTTAGAGATACACCACGGAAATACAACACATCATGACTACAGGCCCTTCGGCCCACCGAGTCCATGCCGACCAGCGATCCCCGCACACTGGCACCATCCTAAACACACTAGGGACAATTTACATTTATACCAAGCCAATTAAGCTACAAACCTGTACGTCTTTGGAGTGTGAGAGGAAACCGGAGCACCCGGAGAAAACCCACCAGGTCACGGGAAGAACGTACAGACAGCACCCGTAGTCAGGATCGAACCCGGGTCTCTGGCGCTGTAAGGCAGCAACTCTACTGCAGCGCCACCGTGCCACCTGTGAAGTCGGAGGGATATTTTTCGAGACTCACCCATCAAATATTTGGTTTTCCGCTCATCAACAGCATCAAAGTCACTTTTGTTCCACACATACTTTGCATTCTGGAAGACAGCAGCATGCAGTGTTTTAGAATTAGCATGTGATCATTGTTTAAAGCAAGAATAGTAATGAAAAATATCACAATATCACAAAAATATCACAAAGTACCTTTCTGACACTGAGCCACTCTTCAATCAAATTGCGTTGATCATTCCGTGTACCATTCTGATATCTATTGTCTGGATATTCAGGATCAATGGTCCCTTTAGGAGTCATGTAGATCCTTCCTCCTCCAAGTATGACCTGGAAAAATAAATCCAAGAAACTAAATTGTATCCATTACAATTCCTCAGTAAATGTTTCTTCCTGTTATTCTGCTGCTGTGTTTCATGTCTCATGGAATTAAATCCATCCACAATTACAGGTTTAATATAGCTGTGATAGTCTAGTTTATTGTCACATGTACAGAGGTACAGTGAAAAGCTTTTGTTGTGTGCTAACCGGTCAGCAGAAAGACAATACGTGATTACAATCGAGCCTTTCACAGTGTACAGATACATGATAGGGGCCTAACGTTTAGTGCAAGGTAAAAAATGTTGCCGTCGGAGTGTGGGATGATTGTGGCGTGTGATTGCACACTAATAGTCGCCTGGGTCGGGCACTGTCCTGGATACCTCCAAGTAACCACTGCACCCGCTGAGTTACTCCAGCATTTTTGTGTACCTCCAAGTAACTTGCGTCTTCGGGTCATCTGTTCACCTCTCGGTAAGAAGGCCACAGGTGGAAGTCACTGAAATGATCATTTGTGTGAGTGCTTGGTCAGAGTGAAACTGAGGCCACATTTGCCTCGATAGTGAAACATATGTACAAAATATCCAGTGGTCATTATGCTACAAGAAGGATGTGAATAAAGTCAAACAGATGCTGGGAATGGAAGGCTTGAGTTATAAGGAGAGACTGGATAGGTTGAGTCTTATTACCCTGGAGCAAAGAAGGCTGCGAGGTTTATGAAATCATGAGGGGCATAGACTGCATCCATATTCATATTTAGAGGAATCTAAAATGTGAGGACATGGGTTTTAGGTGAGAGGCACTCTTTCATACTGAAGAGAACAGATACTCAGACAGCAGGGGTTGAAGGGCACTGTCACTGTGCCAATTGTCTGGATCCTCATTCCCCCACATTCCACCATTTATCTGCACACCCAGGATAGCATACAGTGGAGAAATAACCTGCCAAACACTATGTCTTTGGGATGTAGGAGGGAAGCAGAGAACCAAGAGGAAACAAGGGGAGCCCAACACCGACAGAACCAATTGTCAGCATTCACCCCGGGCAGCTGGCACTGCAAGGCTGCTGCTCAATGTGTCGTGTCAGAAGCATTTGAACACGTACGTGGATAGCAAAGGCTTAGAGGGATATAAGCCTGGAGCATGCAAATGGGATGAGCATAGATGGGGCATCTTAGGTTTCGGTTTCTCATTGTCTCAGTACTGAGCTACAGTGAAAACCTTTGTTTTACATGCTATTGAAACAGATCAAATATACCACACTTTCAGCAGTGCTGAACTTACCTCAATCTACCTCATTGGTGACCATCGGACTATCCTTGATCGGACTTTGCTGGCTTTATCTTGCACTAAACGTTATTCCCTTATCATGTATCTGTACACTGTACATGGCTCGATTGTAATCATATACTGTCTTTCCGCCGTGACTGGATAGCAGGCAACAAAAGCTTTTCACTGTACCTCAGTATACGTGACAATAAGCTAGACTGAACAATAAATACTGTCAAGTCAAGCTCAAGTTCAAGTTGAGTGGATAGAATGAAGGAGAAGATACAGAGTGCAGAATATAGTTCTCATCATTTATCCCCAGGAGGCTGTCTCTATGCTGCATCACTCTGTGACCATGAGAGTGGTTAATGGCAGAAGTATAGAAAATATTGAAAAGGTGCAACAGACCAAGCAGCAACTATGGAGAGAGAAACAGGGTTAACATTTCCGATAAGTGATGTTTTCTCTACAGATGCTGCCTGGCCTGTTGAATATTTCCTGCCGTCTCTGTTGCCATTTTGATCTCCGGCAGATGCAACATTTTCTGAGCAGATTGAACTGGAAAGGATGAAGCTGCAGGAGGTTGTGATGGGCAGCAGTGGACAGAGGCAAGTCTGTAGTCCGTGGTATTACAGGCTGCAGGGTTGCCGTTTCTCTGGGTCTGGGTGCTGTAGACCATTCACGTGGCTGTAGGCGACAGAGTGTGAATGAAGTGGCTGGCTCTCCTGTTGTTCCATTGAGCCTCTTCTCGGTTGGGCGGTGACGGTGGTGCAGCGGTAGAGTTGCTGCCTCACAGCGCCGGAGACCCGGGTTGGATCCCGACTGCGGGCTGCTGTCTGTACGGAGTTTGTACGTTCTCCCCGTGACCTGCGTGGGTTTTCTCCGAGATCTTCTGTTTCTTCCCACGTTCCAAAGACGTGCAGGTTTGTAGGTTAATCGGCTTGGTATAAGTGTAATAATAGTTTGACTAACCGTTGAAAGCAAAGTAAACTTACGTCAATGTCAGTGTTGGAGATGAGCTGCACCGCGATGTCCTTGCAGTGACCAACGGCATCAGGTGGGAGATCGGCGTCGCTGTACCAGCCTCTGTCCGCAACATGAGCGTAGGTTGCTGCCGGCGAGGCGTGCTGTACCCGCGTGGTGGTCACCACCCCCACCGACTTCCCTGGGAAACAACATGCCAAGACTTGTCGTCATGAATGAGCGGCAGCGGAGAGAGAACCGTGATGGTTCTTCCCACAAACCGGATCTAGGGACCACAAGTTGAGGAGAGCCACTGATACGATAGACAAGACAGATCCCATTGGGAAATAATAATCAACCGGGAGATCTTGATGGGCCAACACCCGACTGTTGCCCAGAATCACCCTCCCCCCTCACCCCCACCTTCCAGCAAACCTCTCCCAGCCAGGTGTGGAGCCAGGTGTGCAGCCAGATGTGGAGCGCCTTTGCTTGAACATTGCCCCCCTGAATCCAGCAGTTAGGTCCCGTATAGGGGGTGAAGCTGGTTAGTGGGTGGGGTAGTTAGGGATGGGGTGGGTCGTATTGAGGGGTGGGGGGGGGTTAAGGGGAGGGTGATTGGTGGGTGGGGAGGGATGGGAGAGTAATTTCTGGGCAGATTTTAACAGACATTCAGACATACTTTAAAGCTATTAAATTTGAGGAAATATTTTAAAAATATTACATATTATAGAAACTATAAACTACAAATAATGTGGTGTTAATGGAGGGCATTTGGAGGGAGTATTGTGTGTTTGAAAGTGTTGCTGTTGTGTTATCTCCTGGGGCAATGACTGCAGCACACACACTGCCCAGGTGGAAATGTCAACATCAACTTTATGTTTCAGGTATGTTAACCATATAACCATATAACCATAACAGCACGGAAACAGGCCATCTCGGCCCTTCAAGTCCGTGCCGAACATTTAATTTTTTTTTTTTTTTTTTTTTTTAAATTAAAAATAAAATACTTCCCCCTAGTCCCATCTACCTGCACTCTGACCATAACCCTCCATTCCTTTCCCGTCCATATACCCATCCAATCTATTTTTAAAGGATAACATCGAAACTGCCTCCACCACTTCCACTGGAAGCTCATTCCACACAGCTACCACTCTCTGAGTAAAGAAGTTCCCCCTAATGTTCCCCCTAAACTTCTGTCCCTTAATTCTCAAGTCATGTCCCCTTGTTTGAATCTTCCCTACTCTCAATGGGAAAAGCTTATCCACGTCCACTCTGTCTAACCCGCTCATAATTTTAAAGACCTCTATCAAGTCCCCTCTTAACCTTCTGCGCTCCAAAGAATAAAGACCTAACTTGTTCAACCTTTCTCTGTAACTTAGTTGCTGAAACCCAGGCAACATTCTAGTAAATCTCCTCTGTACTCTCTCTATTTTGTTGACATCCTTCCTATAATTAGGCGACCAAAATTGTACTCCATACTCCAGAATTGGCCTCACCAATGCCTTGTACAATTTTAACATTACATCCCAACTTCTATATTCAATGCTCTGATTTATAAAGGCCAGCACACCAAAAGCTTTCTTTACCACCCTATCTACATGAGATTCCACCTTCAGGGAACTATGCACAGTTATTCCTAGATCCCTCTGTTCAACTGCATTCCTCAATTCGCTACCATTTACCGTGTACGTCCTATTTTGATTTGTCCTGCCGAGATGTAGCACCTCACATTTGTCAGCATTAAACTCCGTCTGCCATCTTTCAGCCCACTCTTCCAAATGGCCTAAATCTCTCTGTAGACTTTGAAAATCTACTTCATTATCCACAACACCACCTATCTTAGTATCATCTGCATACTTACTAATCCAATTTTCCACACCTTCATCCAGATCATTGATGTACATGACAAACAACAGTGGACCCAACACAGACCCCTGAGGCACCCCACTAGTCACCGGCCTCCAACCTGACAAACAGCCATCCACCATTACTCTCTGGCATCTCCCATTCAGCCACTGTTGAATCCATCTTGCTACTCCACCATTAATACCCAACAATTGAATCTTCTTAACCAACCTTCCATGAGGAACCTTGTCAAAGGCCTTACTGAAGTCCATATAGACAACATCCACTGCTTTACCCTCATCAATTTCCCTAGTAACCTCTTCGAAAAATTCAAGAAGATTAGTCAAGCATGACCTTCCAGGCACAAATCCATGTTGACTGTTCCTAATCAGACCCTGCTTATCCAGATGCTTATATATATTATCTTTAAGTATCCTTTCCATTAATTTGCCCACCACTGACGTCAAACTAACAGGTCTATAATTGCTAGGTTTACTCTTCGAACCCTTTTTAAACAACGGAACAACATGCGCAGTACGCCAATCCTCCGGCACTATTCCCGTTTCTAATGACATGTTGGTATAATTTCTCCTCTAGCGTTTTGTTTTCTGTAGAAACATAAAGAGCACACACCTGCGTCCTTTGCCCGTTTCAGCACCGACACGACTTCATTGCCGTTGGTGGTGCTGCAGTCACGCCGTTTGGTCGCTGCACTGACTCCAATGGTTCCGTAGTTGGCTTTGACTCCACACAGGTAAGCGGTGGCTGTCCCAGCACTGTCGGGGACCTGGTGATCCACATTGTACGTCTACAAAGCAACACACACGTTTAGAGCATTGGAGATCGCTACTCGGCGGCAGGCATTGATGAGGATTTCCACTTGCACACGGAAGCTTAATTACACAGAGGCTGGGAGGTGGTGTGTGTTCCTCATGCTGGGGCTTTGTTGATGCCCCACTGTGTACTGCTGATAGAGCGTTTGCTCACGGCATGGGAACAACACAACCTCTTCCTCACGTCAGTGAGGGTGGGATCTGTTGCAGATTGCATTAGAAAATTATTGGTATTAAATAATCCGTCACAACAGCTGCTCTGAAATTAGCCAGACTGTCAGCTGAAAACTGGAAGCACACATTAATAAAAACGCCTATGAAACCAAGCGGTGACCGTCAACCCATTTCCTGTTCCCACATGCCTAGTTTGGAGATACAGCAGGGAAACAGGCCGTTCAGCCCATCGAGTCCATGCCGACCATTGTTCACAATAGTTCTATGGTATCCCACCTTCTCATCCACTCCCTACACACATGGGGCAATTTACAGAGGGCCAATTAATCTACAAACCCGCACGAGTGTGGGTGGAAACCGGGGCACCCGGAGGAAACCCACGTGGTCACGGGAAAAATGTGGAAACTCCACACAGACAGCACCCAAGGTCAGGATCGAACCTGTGTCTCTGACACTGTGAGCAGCAGCTCTACCCGCTGCTGCTCCACTGTGTCGCACTGATGTACCTCACCGTGTGGTGCATTGCAGGCGCCTTCTCGCTTATTTCTGAAACTTAGAACGGTCAACAATTGCTACCAGCATTCCAAAGCAAGTTCCTCAAACAGATTTGTTGAACCTATTGTAAAACTATTTATTATGTAAAGTTGAGATGCATATGTTTAACTTGGACATTAACTGTCTCATGAAACACAGATTCGGCAGCAGGTGCAGTTCAGACCTGGACTGATCCAACCTTGCTCCCCGCGCCACATTCCTGCCCATTTCTCATCGACCATGACCCCCCCCCCTCTCCACCCCACCCTCTGAGCACAGTTGAATATAATCAATAATTCAGCCCCTGGGGCTCTCTGTGGTAGAGATCTGCATAAAGAGTGGTCTGAAGAAGAGTCCTGACCTGAAACGTCACCTATCCATGTTCTCCACAGATGCTGCCTGACCCGCTGAGTTACTCCAGCACTCTGTGAAACGTCACCTATCCATGTTCTCCACAGATGCTGCCTGACCCGCTGAGTTACTCTGGCACAGTGTACTTCTGTGCTTTGTAAGCTATACGGAACCACACTATAAATGATAAGGTAGACCAAAATGCTGGAGAAACTCAGCGGGTGCGGCAGCATCTATGGAGCGAAGGAAATAGGCAACGTTTCGGCCCGAAACCCTTCCGGGTTTCGGCCCGAAACGTTGCCTATTTCCTTCAGGGTTTCGGCCCGAAAGGTTGCCCATTTCCTTCACTCCACAGATGCTGCCTGACCCGCTGAGTTACTCCAGCACTCTCTGAAACATCACCTATCCATGTTCTCCACAGATGCTGCCTGACCCGCTGAGTTACTCCAGCACTCTGTGAAACGTCACCTACCCATGTTCTCCACAGATGCTGCCTGACCCGCTGAGTTACTCCAGCACTTTGTGTCTTTTTTCTTCATTGCATAAACATTTCCCCTTACATCTATCTTAAACAGATGGCCACCTAATAAAATCTAAAATTCCATAAGTAGGAACATTTATTCTTAACCTTGGAAAGACCGAGATGTGGGAAGGATTCCATGGTTAGGACAGTTTCTTCTCCAGGTTTTCCTTGTAGCTGGCCTTTGAGTATTCGAGCAGCGGTCACTGTGGGGATTCCCATTCCTAAACAGAAAGATATGTCCAAATGTTAATTGATTAATTAACAAAACAAAAGCTGATGGCAGCACTTCATAAGAACTTTTGACCAAGACAAATGATCACTGATAGTCACTTGGAGGGAATTGATTTCATGTACTGTATCAGACTACATCACAAACTACAGTGCAAAGGTGTTTATTACAACACCCACAAGAAATTGCCTTTATCTTCAATTAATTTATAGTTTATAGACCTAATGGTTTCTATGAATGTGATTAACATCCAGGGCGTCACGGTGACGCAGCGGTAGAGTTGCTGCCTCACAGCGCCGGAGACCAGGGTTTGATCCCGACTACGGGTGCTGTCTGTACGGAGTTTGTACGTTCTCCCCATGACCGCGTGGGTTTTCTTCGAGATCTTCAACTTCCTCGCACACTCCAAAGACGTACACGTTTGTCGGTTATTGGGTTGGTGTAAAGGTTAAAATTGTCCCCAGTGTAGGATGTTGTTAGTGTGCGGGGATCGCAGGTCGGTGCGGACTCAATGGGCCTGTTTCCACACTATCTCTACACTAAAACCAAACAACTCATTTCAGTCACTTCCAACTGATTCACTTTTGGCAGCAATGTACAGCGGCACATCTTCATTTTACAGGATAAAGACAGACTAGTTACCTGGAATTTTCCACAATAAAAGAGCTCTAAGTTTCATCATTAATGTATTGAAATACCGCAACCCTTCTATGAAATGCTTTTGCAGAGCCTCGGTCGTATCGAGCAGCTGGCCCAGATGAAGAATCTGAGGGGATTTATCCGAGCAGCAGCAGGCTTTGATAGATAGATAGATTCTTGATTAGTATGGGTGTCAGAGGTTATGGGGAGAAGGCAGGAGAATGGGGTTAGATCAGCCATGATTGAATGGCGGAGTAGACTTGATGGGCCGAATGGCCTAATTCTATCCTATCACTTGACTTTGTGACCTTTGCAGTCACCATTCCCAAATAATTAATGTAGCTCAGTTAATGGGGAATGTAAATGACCTGATACTGACCCCTCATCTTTACTGACCTTCTCCACTCTGCTCCTGTAGTTACGATATGATAAAATAAAACTTTATTCATCCCCGTAGATCTGGCAAAAGTCACAACACACAATATCCCTATAAAGTTTTATTGTATCGTAAATGTCAAAGTGGTTCCACCTGAACATGACTCTAGTTAATAGAAATATAAAATTGTGGTAAAATCGTAGATGTGCAGGATGTCAACTGATCGACAGTCTTTGTGGAAGTCTAGTATTGGACAGCCCATTTAGACAATAGACAATAGGTGCAGGAGTAGGCCATTCGGCCCTTCGAGCCAGCACCACCATTCAATGTGATCATGGCTGATCATCCACAATCAGTACCCCGTTCCTGCCTTCTCCCCATATCCCCTGAATCCACTATCTTTAAGAGATCTATCTAGCTCTCTCTTGAAAGCATCCAGAGAACCGGCCTCCACCGCCCTCTGAGGCAGAGAATTCCACAGACTCACAACTCTCTGTGTGATAAATCATTTCCTGATTTATTCCTAATCAAACGTTATCCCCTAAAAGTTAGCACGCAACAAAAGCTTTTCACTGTACCTCGGTACATGTGACAATAAACTAGACTGAACTGAACAACCCACCACAGCAACCCAGCTTCAATTTCTTTGAATAGAAGCCACAAGATGAAGATAATTTTGGTTGGTGTTCTCGACTCAAACACCCAACACGGAAAAAAAGAAAGTACGGGGGGGGTAAAAAGATGAAATACGAAGGTAGGTTAACCAATAACATAAAAGAGGATAGCAAGAGTTTCAGTTATATAAAGAGGCTAGAAAGAGGCAAGTTGGACCGTTGGAGAATGATGCAGGAGAAGTGATAATGGGGAATAAAGAAATGACAGAGGAGTTGAATAACTTTTTTGCATCAGTCTTCACAGTGGAAGACACCAGCAACGTGCCTGAAATTCACGAGAGTCAGGGGGTGGAAGTTAGTGGAGTGGCTATTACTAGGGAGAAGGTGCTTGGGAAGCTGAAAGGGCTGAAGGTGGATAAGTCACCTGGGCCAGATGGTTCTGAAAGAGGTGGCTTTAGAGATTGTGGAGGCATTGATAGTGATATTTCAAGAATCACTAGAGTCAGGAGTGGTTCCAGATGATTAGAAAATTGCAAATATTACCCCACTGCACAAGTAGTGAGCAAGGCAGAATAGTGAGAACTATAGGCCGGTTAGTCTGACTTTGGTGGTTGGTAAGATTTAGAGTCCATTATAAAGGATGAGGTTACGGAGTTCACGATAAAATAGGCCAAAGTCAGCATGGCTTTATGAAGGGGAGGTCTTGCTTGACAAACTTGCTGGAATTCTTGGAAGAAGTAAATAGCAGGACAGACAAAGGAGAGTCAGTACATGTTGTTTACTTAGATTTTCAGAAAGCCTTTGATAAGGTGCCACACGTGAAGAGTCAAGAATGTTTTATTATCATATATCCCAGATGGAACAATGACATTCTTACTTGCTGCAGCACAACAGAATATGTAAACAATGTGATAAACGAGAGAGAAAGAGTTCAGTATATACAGTATAAACACATACTATTACAAACACATACTGTATATATATAGTGTTAAAGAAGGAACTGCAGATGCTGGAAAATCGAAGGTACACATACACACATACTCAAAAAACAAACAATAGTAGTGTAATAATAATAACGATAATAATAATAATGGTCTATTGTAGTTCAGAGGTTATGAGGATGTCAGGTTTAATAGCCTGATGGCTGTAGGGAAGAAGCTGTTCCTGAACCTGGACGCTACAGTTTTCAGGCTTCTGTACCTTCTTCCCGATGGCAGTGGTGAGATGAGTGTGTGGCCAGGATGGTGTGGGTCCTTGATGATGTTGGGAGCCTTTTTGAGGCAGCGACTACGATAGATCCCTTCGATGGTGGGGAGGGAGTTGAAAGAGCCGGTGATGGACTCGGCAGTGCTCACAACTTTTTGTAGTCTTTTCCGCTCCTGGACTTTCAAGTTGCCGAACCAGGCCACGATGCAACCAGTCAATATGGTCTCTAATGTACACCTGCAGAAGTTCAAGAGAATCCTCTCTGACATACCACATCTTCGTAATCGTCTCAGGAAGTAGAGGCGCTGATGTGCTTTCTTTATGATTGCATCAGTGTGCTGGGTCCAGGAAAGATCTTCGGAAATATGCACGCCCAGGAATTTGAAGTTATTTACTCTCTCCACCATCGTCCCGTTGATATAAACAGGATTGTGGGTCCTCATCCTTCCTCTTCCAAAGTCCACAATCAGTTCATTGGTTTTGCTGGTGTTGAGAGCCAGGTTGTTGTGCTGGCACCATTTGGTCAATCGGTCGATCTCACTTCTATACACTGACTCATCACCATCTGTAATTCCTCCCACAACAGTGGTGTTGTCGGTGAACTTGATGATGGAGTTTGCATTGTGTCCGGCTACGCAGTCATGAGTATAGAGTGAGTACAGCAGGGGGCTGAGCACGCAGCCTTGAGGTGCTCCCGTGCTGATTGTTATCAAGGAATTACACATTTCCACCAATACGGACAGACTGTGGTCTGTGAATGAGGAAATCGAGGATCCAATTGCAAAGGGATGCGCAGAGACCCAGTTCCGTGAGCTTGGTAACCAGCTTGGAGGGGATGATGGTATTGAATGCCGAGCTGTAGTCTATAAGCAACAGCCTGACGTAAGTGTTTTTATTGTCCAAGTAGTCCAGAGTGGAGAGCCAGTGAGATCGCATCCTCCGTTGACCTGTTGTGATGGTATGCGAACTGTAGTGGGTCGAGGTTCTTGTCGAGGTAGGAGTTGATGTGCACCATAACCAACCTCTCAAAGCACTTCATCACCACAGACATTAGTGCCACACTGGTCGATAGACGTTGAGGCACGTCACCTGACTCTTTTTGGGTACTGGTATTATTGATGCCCTCTTAAAGCAGGAGGGAACCTCAGACCTCAGTAGTGACCTCAGACCTCTGCCACCTCCAGTTTAAATTCCATTTGGAATATTTTGGAGGACCAAGAACCAAGAGAGGTCAGACGTTCCAACCTTAGGCTGCTAAGGAAGACGAGAGCCCACGGTATCAAAGGGCCGGGCATGGATATCAGGATGGCTGGATGACAGAAGACAAAGAGTGGCAATAAAGGGGCTTTTTCTGGTTGGGTGCCAGTGACTAGTCGAGTTCGGCAAGGGTCAGTGCTGCGGGCTGCTACTCTTCATGTTGTATATTAATGATTTGGACGAGGGGATTGAAGGCTTTGTGGCAATGTTTGCGGATGATACAAAAATAGGTGGAGGGACAGGTAGTGGAGAGAAAGCAGGGACTCTGCAGAAGGACTTGGATAGGTTGGGAGAGTGGGCAGAGAAGTGGCAGATGGAATATAGTGTAGTAAAGTGTGGAGTCGTGCATTTTAGTAGTAGAAATAAAGGCATAGACTATTTTCTAAATGGGGTGAGAATCCAGAAATCAGAGGTGCAAAGTGAGTTGGGTGTGCTGGTGCAGGATTCCCCAAAAGTTCATCTGCAAGTGGAATAGGTAGTAAAGAAAGCAAACTCAATGCAATCATTTATTTCAAGAGGGCTTGTACACAAAAACAGGGATGTAATGCTGAGGCTCTATAAGGTGCTGGTAAGGCCACATTTGGAATATTGTAAGCAATTTTGGGCACCATATCTGAGGAAGGATTTGCTGACTCTGGAGAGGGTCCAGAGGAGGTTTACAAGAATGATCCCAGGTATGAGTAGGTTAACCTATGATGAGCGTTTGTCGGCACTGGGCCTGTACACGCTGGAGTTTAGAAGAATGAGGGGGGACCTCATTGAAACATACCGAATAGTGAAAAGCTTGGATAGAGTGGATGTGGAGAGGATGTTTCCACTAATGGGAAAGTGTAGGACTGGAGGTCATAGCTTCAGAATTAAAGGACATTATTTTAGGAAGGAGATGAGGAGAAATTTCTTTAGACAGAGGGTGGTGAATCTGTGGAATTCTTTGCCACAGAAGGCTGTGGAGGTAAAGTCTGGATATTTTTAAGGCAGAGAGATAGATTCTTGATTAGTACAGGTGTCAGAGGTTATGGGGAGAAGGCAGGAGAATGGGGTTTGGAGGGATAGATAGATCAAGGGGAACAAGGACATGGCAGACCAATTGAATAACTACTTTGGTTCTGTCTTCACTAAGTAAGACATAAATAATCTGCCGGAAATAGCAGGGGACCGCGGGTCAAATGAGATGGAGGAACTGAGTGAAATCCAGGTTAGTCGGGAAGTGGTGTTAGGTAAATTGAATGGATTAAAGGCCGATAAATCCCCAGGGCCAGATAGGCTGCATCCCAGAGTACTTAAGGAAGTAGCCCCAGAAATAGTGGATGCATTAGTGATAATTTTTCAAAACTCTTTAGATTCTGGAGTAGTTCCTGAGGACTGGAGGGTAGCTAATGAAACCCCACTTTTTAAAAAGGGAGGGAGAGAGAAAACGGGGAATTACAGACCAGTTAGTCTAACATCGGTAGTGGGGAAACTGCTAGAGTCAGTTATTAAAAATGGGATAGCAGCACATTTGGAAAGTGGTGAAATCATTGGACAAAGTCAGCATGGATTTATGAATGGTAAATCATGTCTGATGAATCTTATAGATTTTTTCGAGGATGTAACTAGTAGAGTGGATAAGGAAGAACCAGTGGATGTGTTATATCTGGACTTTCAGAAGGCTTTCGACAAGGTCCCACATAAGAGATTAGTATACAAATGTAAAGCACACGGTATTGGGGGTTCAGTATTGATGTGGATAGAGAACTGGCTGGCAGACAGGAAGCAAAGAGTAGGAGTAAACTGGTCCTTTTCAGAATGGCAGGCAGTGACTAGTAGGGTACCGCAAGGCTCAGTGCTGGGACCCCAGCTATTTACAATATATATTAATGATTTGGACGAGGGAATTGAATGCAACATCTCCAAGTTTGCGGATGATATGAAGCTGGGGGGCAGTGTTAGCTGTGAGGAGGATGCTAGGAGGCTGCAAGGTGACGGATAGGTTGGGTGAGTGGGCAAATGCATGGCAGATGCAGTATAATGTGGATAAATGTGAGGTTATCCACTTTGGTGGCAAGAACAGGAAAGTAGACTATTATCTGAATGGTGGCCGATTAGGAAAGGGTAATGCAACGAGACCTGGGTGTCATGGTACACCAGTCATTGAAAGTAGGCATGCAGGTGCAGCAGGTAGTGAAGAAAGCGAATGGTATGTTAGCATTCATAGCAAAAGGATTTGAGTATAGGAGCAGGGAGGTTCTACTGCAGTTGTATAGGGCCTTGGTGAGACCACACCTGGAGTATTGCGTACAGTTTTGGTCTCCTAATCTGAGGAAAGATATTCTTGCCATAGAGGGAGTACAGAGAAGGTTCACCAGACTGATTCCTGGGATGTCAGGACTTTCATATGAAGAAAGACTGGATAGACTCGGCTTGTACTCGCTAGAATTTAGAAGATTGATGGGGGATGTTATAGAAACGTACAAAATTCTTAAGGGGTTGGACAGGCTAGATGCAGGAAGATTGTTCCCGATGTTGGGGAAGTCCAGAACAAGGGGTCACAGTTTGAGGATAAGTGGGAAGTCTTTTAGGACTGAGATGACATTTTTTTTTTCACACAGAGAGTGGTGAATCTGTGGAATTCTCTGCCACAGAAGGTAGTTGAGGCCAGTTCATTGGCTATATTTAAGAGGGAGTTAGATGTGGCCCCTGTGGCTAAAGGGATCAGGGGGTATGGAGAGAAAGCAGGTACAGGATACTGAGTTGGATGATCAGCCATGATCATATTGAATGGCGGTGCAGGCTCGAAGGGCCGAATGGCCTACTCCTGCACCTATTTTCTATGTTTCTATGTTTCTATCAGCCATGATTGAATGACGGAGTAGACTAGATGGGCCGAATGGCCTAATTCTCCTCCTATGCCCTATGACCTTATGAGCACCTGCTGCAATATAGTAATTTTTCCTGGGATTTCTGGGAGTTTTTCATCAATGTGAAGCTGGAAAAGTTAGGAACCAATGTGGTCGTTACACTCTTCAGATTTAGTGATGAAGTTCCAAGTAACAATTGGCACAAATGATTGAATCTCCATCTCTCCTCAAAGGTTTCCCTGAGTGGACAGTATGTACCACTCCTTGTCCATGTTCACCAGTGACTCAAACAGCCCCCAGCACCACCAATGGGATGCCACTGAAACTGAACGACAATGAGATGAAGGCACAAAGTCCTGGCTTCTGGGAACCTTACAGGCTGTCACTGATATTCCTGACATCACCATTTCAATATTTCTATATGTTTCATATTAATTTTATTGAAATTAATATTAATATAAATAATTAATATTTTTTAATATCACCTTCAAGCATCTTTAAATAATGAAAAATATTGAAAAAACATAATTAATTAAACCAAATGTGAATCACCTCCTTTCAATGGCGACCCCACAATGGGCAGGTGCACCATAACGTCATTGGACAGAGACAAGAGCACATTTCACTGGATAAGAGTCTGGGAATGGATTACATCTACACCACACTGCCTCTGGAAAGTAGCCAACATTGTCACGGACACACACTCTGCTCAGTCCCTCTTTTCCCTTCCCCTGTTGGGCAGATAATACAAAGCTTGAAAGCTCGTACACCAGATTCAGGAACCGATTCCTCCCCACTCTTATCAGACGTTTCCTCTCATATACTGGAGTAAATTCCCAATATTCCAATCTACCTCATTGCCGTCCTTGCAATTTTTTTACTGCACTTTCTCTGCTGTTGTAACACTAGCTTTTGCACTCTGCTTATTTTCTCTCTTGCACTACCTGATGTAGTTATGTATGGTATGATCTGCCTGGATAATACACAAAACTGTATGTCCGTACAGGTGACAATCATAAACTGATACCCAGACCAATACCAGAAGTTAGAGGGCGAAGGATGTTTCAGTGAACATTCAGGATCTATTTTAATGGGGTCTGTTATTAAAATTGAATAATTCAATATTAGTTGGCAGAATATCCTAACAAGATGAACTCTCACTTCCACCTGCTATCGCTGTCTCCCATTCTAGTGTTCTGTATTAATTTACTCTGCATTGTTGTGCAGTGATCACTGCGTCACCTGCTCTGCTTCATTCTCGCGGCAGCTTCGTGGCCTATTCTTTCATTCGGTTCCGATATATTTTGTGAACTCAATTCTGACAATCTGCCACGAGCTATCTGGTGACTATTGGAAAATGTATATCCTTGCAGCCAAGATTACTCATCGTGTAGATGCAAAATGCTGGAGTAACTCAGCTGGACAGGCAGCATCTCTGGAGAGGTCCAGGCCCTTCCCGAAACGTCACCCATTCCTTCTCTCCAGAGATGCTGCCTGTCCCACTGAGTTACTCCAGCATTTTGTGTCTATCTTCGGTGTAAACCAGCATCTGCTGTTCCTTCCTACATATTATTCATCGCGTGTTGGTTTAGTTATCACAGTGTGGGTGGGAGGTTGTGGGGAGTGGATGTGTGAAGAGGGGAAACATCAGGAATATCTGTGGATACATGTGGTCCCTGCACAATAGGACTTGCTTAGCCAAACTCACCATCTCCCAGAAACAGGATAACATTCTTAGCTCGGTGAGTCAGTGGCTTCAGTTCCAACGCTGCCTTCAAAGACCGTTTGGCATTCTCATTCCAGAACACTGGCGAATCTTCTGCTGCTGTAGTATTAAACAAAGTTTTCAAATTTCACTTTTAACATAATGAAACAATAAAAATAGTGCACTGCTTGTCAATGTCATGCCATTTTCCACGCTCTGCTATACTTGCTGGATTTTCAAGCTTGTTTGATGAAACAAAGGCAGGTGTTGTTATTGTTTCTGCTCCATGCACCAAGTTGTCAGTGATCGCCATGCACCATAGCTGTTACTCAGCAATTATTGCCCCTTCAGACTTCCCCTGACACTGTGACAGTGAGCAGTCCTCTACCCCACAGCCCTGCACTGGTGAAGAAGCAGTCATGTTGTGAGCAGGGAGATCTGGGATGCAGACCACCAACTAGGAGGATTGGAAACACAAGAGACACTTATTATGGCCGTTCCAGGTACAGAAATTCTCCCGCACAAATTCACAGATCACTACCAAAGATATTGCGAAACTGAATAAAGATCACTCACAGAATTTACATGAAAAAAGTAAATAAGTCAGCATGTTGTAGGAAGCAACTGCAGATGCTGGATTAAACCAAAGATGCTGGAGTAACTCAGTGGGACAGGCAGCATCTCTGGGGAGAAGGAATGGGTGACGTTTCGGGTCGAGACCCTTCTTCAGACTCCTAATAGTTTTGTTCAACTTGATGACTGGGCATTGGGTTGTGGAGACCACCGGCTGTCAAGGCACAGTTGTTTGACACTCCTGTTAGATCAGTCTCTGCCAGGTATTGCCCCGTGTTTCAGTGTTGCCCGTGGCTAGCTAACGGTGGCCATTATCTGATGAGTTGAGAGTGGAATTGAATGCCGGGTAAGATCACCTTGGACAACCCTGCTCTGACATCATGACATTGGGCAGCGGCTGAAATGCTGGTGGCCAATGACCCCGACAACCCCATGGGGCTAGAGGTCAAATGTGCAGCTGCCTTCCACCTGCCATCACGAGCTTTCTTCACCCTGCCCAATGACATGGCTCTGTGGTGGTGACCAACAATGTTGCCTCACCTCCCTCTCCTCCCTCTCATCCTCTCTCTCCCCTCCCTCTCACCCCCCCTCCTCCTCTCACTCCCCTCTCCTCCTCTCACCCCCTCCTCCTCTCACCCCCCTCTCTCCTCCCTCTCATCCTCTCTCTCCCCTTCCTCTCACCCCCCCCCTCCTCCACTCTCTCCCCACCTCTCCCCTCCTCCCTCCCTCCGTGAGGCAGTGCTGGCACCGACAGCCCACACTAACGGCAGGGTGATGGGTTTGGGAGAAAGCGCCTCTTGATGTCTCTGCTGATGATGCGTTCATGACTGGGGGATTAGTTTGATTGGATATGTCCAGCATTTGTGGGCAGGAAATCATCTTCCCGTGATGTGGGATAGATGCTGGAAAAGGAAGGGTGGGCCTGGAGACACGGATGGTTCTGGAACACATCTGCACCTAGGCACGATGGGACTGTCATGACACATGGTGAACTCACCCATTGCTGAATGGAATCACGTTGGCCATAACCAGGCCAGGAATCCAACAGCTGACCCCATGGGTCACTCACTGGCCGTTAGTGGCCGATGGTCACAAACATTTCACTCAGTCACGCCCTGGGTATCAGGCAAACCAGAGTAAACATATTAGACATCTGGTGTCTCGAAGCAGCCATGTAAAAGATGCACAGATGTAGTGTTGAAGTTGCTCTGCTGCATTGTGGCAGCTGCGGTAGTGAAGGAGATTTCACTGCAGAGGGCGCAGTGACATGCAGCACGCTCAACACTGTTTAGTTTAGTTTAGAGATACAGTGCGGATACAGGCCCTTCACCCACTGAGTCCACTCCGACCAGCGATCACCCTGCACACTAACACTATCCTACACACACCAGGGACAATTTACATTTATACCAAGTCAATTAACCTACAAATCTGCACGTCTTTGGAGTGTGGGAGGAAACCGAAGATCTCGGAGAAAACCCACGCAGTTCATGGGGAGAACGTACAAACTCCGTACAGACAACGCCCGTAGTCGGGATGAAACCCGGGTCTCTGGTGCTGTGAGGCAGCAACTCTACCGCTGCTCCACCGTGCCACCCAGTGAAAGTGCTCAAACAGCATCAACAATCTTGACCAACTATCGCCCTGGAGTCACTAAGAACCCTCTTGCTCACACCACCACCTATTTGTTTTACTTCCTGTTTAATTAACGGCATCTCCGCCTCATTAAAACAGGAGTCGAGAGAAGTTACGATTATTGATTTATGCTGAATCTTTCTCATGTGAGCATGTGAAACACAGCAGATCAGTACAATACTGTTTAAGAAAGAACATGCAGATGCTGGAAAAATCAAAGGTAGACAAAAATGCTGGAGAAACTCAGTGGGTGAGGCATCTATGGAGCGAAGGAAATAGGTGACGTTTCGGGTCGAGACCCTTCTTCAGACTGATGTGGGGATGGGGGGGGGGTGGGGCGGGAAGAAGAAGGAAGAGGCGGAGACAGTAGGCTGTGGGGGAGCTGGGAAGGGGAGGGGAAAGAGGGAGAAAGCAGGGACTACCTGAAATTGGAGAAGTTAATGATCATACCGCTGGGGTATAAACTACACTAGTATAGTACAACTATACCAAGCACTGCTCGGTAATCATCAGCTTTAAAGTGAGAATCCATCAGAAAGGTTCCGGTGAGCTCCAGGCTGTGCTGGATTAGTAGCACATGGTCCAGTCTGGGGATGGGTGTATGGATCTGATGTGTGAGTGGGTTCTTCCAATGGAACGACATGAAAGCACACGTGCGTTAAATTATTGTGTCCATCAGAGTCCGTCCGTTCCACATCAGCCACGAAGAGGAGTTCAGATCATGTTGCTCACTGGTGCTGGCTCGAAGGGCCGAATGGCCTACTCCTGCACCTATTGTCTTTTGAAACACATTCCTAAATCTAAAAATAAAAATTATCTTTTCTTAAAAGATTTCAACTTTGAGTCAAATGAGATACTCCTTTTTATTCCCATTTACTACTTTGTTCTTTTTAGGTTTTACTAAAGTATATAAAAAAACATTCCTTCTCTCCAGAGGTGCTGCCTGTCCCGCTGAGTTACTCCAGCATTTTGCATCTATCTTCTATATAAACCATCAATGTTTCAAGGAACCAGAATTTCAGCGTCTCAACTTCATCCCCATCAAACGCTTAGAAATAATCTGTCTAATCTGGTAAAATGTTTATTTCTTGATCAATCTGTGTCCTAATTTAATATATTCCCAGTATGAAGTTCTACCATCACAGCCAAGAGCAGCAGAAACGTTTCCAAACCGTTATCATGTGTGGGTGCTGGCCGGCCGGTCAGCAGTGGTCTTCCTGCAGATTGTAGTGGCACAGAATGCCACTCCCACCACTCACACAGGGCTCAGTCCATGACGGGTTCTTAATTCAAAGTGAACCAAACAATAGCTCATGCGTTCCCTTATAAAAAAGGAGCACAATTTCACTCCCAGCAGAGTGGTGCGGATGAGAAATACTGGACCCATGATCCAGAGAAGAATGGATGGCCCTTGGCAAAGACCCAACGTCCACCCAATGTTTACCTGCAGCAAGTTGCTGTTCCTTTAGTATTGGATGTCAGAGACAACATATCTGATGCTTGGATCTGTGCATTCACAACCCTTATGAATCAACATCAACACCAAAGGATATTAGACACAAAATGCTGGAGTATCTCAGCGGGACAGGCAGCATCTCTGGAGAGAAGGAATGGGTGACGTTTCGGGTCAAGACCCTTCTTCAGACCAGACCTGAAACATCACCCATTCCTTCTCTCCAGAGTTGCTGCCTGTCCTGCTGAGTTACTCCAGCATTCTGTGTCTATCTTTGGTTTAAGCCAGCATCTGCTGTTCCTTCCTACACCAAAGGATATTTTATAATTCTCATAGCATGGCGAAGGGAATCAAGATGCTGGCTTCAGTGTTCAATCACGCTAAACTATTTATTTCAGTTCTACAACGTTGATAATGTGACTTTCACAGAACAGTCCTGTACAGGAACAGGCCCTTCTGCCCACCATGTCGGTGCTGACCCTATCTCTCAGTTCCCTACCTATTGAAATGCCTGTCTACATGCTTCTTAAACACCACTATCATAACTGCTTTCACCCCCAGCTTGGCAACACATTCCAGGCACCCGCCACACCCACACAAAGCTTGCCCCGCGCATCCCCTTTAAACTCTTCACCTTAAAGCTACACCCTCCAGTCTGACATTTCTGCCCTGGGAAACAGACTGAATATCGACCCTGCCTATAATTTGATATACTTCTGTTAACTCTTCCCTCATCCTCTGGCGTTCCAGAGAAAACAATTCTAATTTGTCCAAGCTCCTTATTTGCTAGAGTGAGATGTGGTGATCCATTCCCCGTCACTATAGAGGTTTGATCACACGTGTCCGTACAACGGACTTGTGGATCTAACATCAATGCCAGATGCTGATCGAATGGGTCCCGCCATGACAAAGACTGACATTGTCCAAGGGGTCACTCTTGTGAGTCATTCCAGGAAAACTATGCTTGCCCTGTGCAACGCCAGACCCCAACAAGTCCCAAACGTACCTGATATATTTTAGTCCCAATAATATACATTCCGTCGCCAGCCACTACTCACCAATCTCACCCCTTGTCCTCAGAGCAGCCTCATGCTATGTTCCCTGATCCTGAATGCCAACCTTACCAACTAATCCCAGGGGCCAGGGAAGACTCGAACAGTAGTTGGATCACTCTCCACCTCATGGAAGTGGCCTGAGTCCTGGTTCCTCAGCCTCCTGCAATGATGCAGTGAGAACTACCCACTGCTGATGATGCATTAGGCCACAGCGGAGATGGTTGGTGATGAGCACTAACATCAATGGTGGGGAAATAACTGGAGGGATTTGGAGGGACAGGATCAATATACATTTGGAAAGGCAAGGATGGATAGTCAGCATGGGTCTGCATGTGCCAAACGTGTCTGACTAATGTGATTGAGTTGTTTGAAGAGATAACCATGAAGGTTGATGAGGCCACACGTATTGGCAGGCATTTGACAAGGCAATGTGTGGCAGGCTGTCCAGAATGTTGGATCACATTGGATCTAGAGCGAGCTAGTCAACTGAGTACAAAGTACATTAGAGCTAAGAGACAGAGGGTGATGTCAAATATTGTTTTTCAGACATGAGGCCTCTAACAAGTGGCGTGCAACAAGGATTGGTGTTGTATCCACTGTTGTTTGTCATTTATGGAGCAGCTGGGCTTGTACACTCTGGAGTTTAGAAGGGTGAGAGGGGATCTCATTGAAACATATAAGATTGTTAAGGGTTTGGACCCGCTAGAGGCAGGAAACATGTTCCTGATGTTGGGGGAGTCCAGAACCAGGGGCCACAGTTTAAGAATAAGGAGTAAGCCATTTAGAACGGAGACGAGGAAACACTTTTTCTCACAGAGAGTTGTGAGTCTGTGGAATTCTCTGCCTCAGAGGGCGGTGGAGGCGGGTTCTCTGGATGCTTTCAAGAGAGAGCTAGATAGTGCTCTTAAAAATAGCGCAGTCGGGATATGGGGAGAAGGCAGGAACGGGATACTGATTGGGGATGATCAGCCATGATCACATTGAATGGCGGTGCTGGCTCGAAGGGCCGAATGGCTTACTCCTGCACCTATTGTCTATTATATTAACCATTTGGATACAAATGTACGTGCCATGGTTAGTGAGTTTGCAGATGACACTAAATTTGTTGGTGTAGTGGACAGTGGAGAAGGTTATCCAAGATTACAACAGATCTTGGTCAACTGGAGCCAATGATCAGCTGCTGTTTAATTCAGATAAATGTGATGTATGGCACTGTGGTAAGACAGACCAGGGCAGGACTTACACAGTGAATGGCCCTGAGCAGTGTTGTAGAACCGGGATCTAGGGGTGAAGGTACAGAATTTACTGAAAATATGAACACAGGTAGATGGGTGGTGAAGCAGGCATTTGGTAAGCTTGCCTTCATCAGAGGGTGTATCGAGTATAGAAATTGGGATATCATGTTAAAGCAGTAGGCGTTGGCCAGGACACATTTGGAGTGTACTGCGAAAGAAAGGATGTCATCAGACAGGAAAGGGTGGGAGGATGTTGCCTAGACTGGAGGGTTTGAATTGTAGGAAGAGGCTGCGTTATTATTCCTTGCAGTCCATTTGAGTTCAGTTTATTGTCACGTGTACCAAGGTGAAATAATCAAAGTGAAAAGCTTTTGTTGCGTGCTAACCAGTCAGCAGTTAGAGGCTGAGGAATGACCTTAAAGAGGTTCATAAAAGCGGTTCACGAGGCATTGAAAAGGTTACTAACCAAAATACTTTTCTCCAGAGTAGGGAGATCTAAAATATAGTTTACGGGGAAGAGGAGAATGATTTAAAAAGGAACTGAGTGGTGTGAGAAATGAACTACCAGAGGAAGTGGTAGAAGCAGGTACAATCATGACATTAGGACAGGTATATCGATAGGAATGATTGAAGGAATATAGATCAGGCTGAAGGGCCTATTTCTTGTTGTATACCTCTATGGGTCTATGAATCTGTCACTTATTGCACTCAACATTATAACTTCTAGACTAGTGTTGGAAAATTATGATTCTAAACACAAAAGATCATTTGGGTCTGATACACTGACAAGACTTTTGTAATTTAATTAAAATTGAATGTGGAACTCAAAGATGGAAAATGAAGTGAGTTGGGATCTGGTTGTGTCTGACATCGGACTAGGAAGGCTCAGTTTACATGTGTGACTAATGCTGGTGGCTCTGAGGACAATGTGGAGAATTACCACACCACTGCTCACCAAACAGTTCTTGTAGAATGAACTATATCACTTTAACTGAAGCATAAGACATTCTCCACAATCTAACATTGAAAAGTTCTGTTTCTACATAGACCTTGCAAGTTGGAGAGAGTTAAAATTCAAAATACATTTGACATTCAACTGATGTTGAGCCCAGATTTTGGATTTAGAACCTAGCTTTAGTGTCAAGTACACAATCGAAACTATTTATCATCGTTCACAAGTTCACAACTTATAGTAGAATTAGGCCATTCGGCCCATCGAGCCTACTACGCTATTCAATCATGGCTGATCTATCTCTCCCTCCTAACCCCATTCTCATGCCTTCTCCCCATAACCCTTGACACCCATTCTAATCAAGAATTTGCCTAACTCTGCCTTAAAAATAGCCACTGACTTGTCTCCACAGCCCTCTGTGGCAATGAGTTCCACAGATGAACTACCCTCTGACTAAAGAAATTCCTCCTCACCCACCCCCTTTCTAAAAGATCGCCCCTTAATTCTGAATGGTTGGCATTTGCTTGCAGCACAGAGCAGCACAGACCAGTTTCAGATCCTCCCTCTCACAGCAGCTTGACTGGCCTGAGAGTTTCATATAAACATTGAGCTTTGAAAATGCTAATATATTCATGCGTCAATGTTGGACCTTGCAGAGCTGAGATGAATGCAGACTCCTTACTGTCGCCTGGTGTGATTGCAATTTTACAACAGGCACAATCGAACAAGTTAAAACATAATGAAACTGTACAGATTTATCATAAATGGAATGAATCGCATGAAGCAACAAACACAGAAAACTGCTTGAAGTTGACTTTGTTTTACCTGGGATAATAGGATTGGCGACGCTGGCTGTAACAGATAATAGTGCAATGCTGACGAGAAGGCTGAGAGACCTCATCTTGCTGCAACAATATACTCTCTCCTTTTCAAGCATGTATTTATGTACTTACACGTTTTCAAAATGCTCAACTTTGGACTTAACTTTGTACCAAAGAAAATATTCTGGGCAGGGCTGGCTTAGGAGGTGCGGGGCCCAATTGGGAAAATTTTTGGTGAGCCCCAGGTTCCCAGCCAAGGTCTGTAGAATCATAGAAATACAAATAAAATCTATTATAGACTTTATATCTCTATGGTAGAATGGAAGGTAATCAAAATGTGCGCTTAAACAGTGCCTGCGTGTTAATGGACCAAACACATCTAAGCTACATTTTAATATAAAATTGCATACATGTACCTACAAGTAACAAACAACATGTGTAGATCACCTTTGAAAAGTACATAGTTACAATACCACTTGTTTTAGTGACTGTGAAATGAAAAACAAGTAATTTAATTAAATCCTGGAAACCAATAACTATTGGCGAAAAAACAGTCCAGGCATTAAATTTTGGGCTTCAGCCCCATCCTACCCTTTGGGCTTCTACCCCATCCTAACTTAGTTGTGTGTGTGTGTGTGTGTTAGTTGTCTGCGTTATGTGTGTGTGTGTGTGTGTGTGTGTGTGTTAGTTGTCTGCGTTATGTGTGTGTGTGTGTGTGTGTGTTAGTTGTCTGCGTTATGTGTGTGTGTGTGTGTGTGTGTGTGTGTGTGTGTGTGTGTGTGTGTGTGTGTGTGTGTGTGTGTTAGTTGTCTGTGCGTTATGTGTGTGTGTGTGTGTGTGTGTGTGTGTGTGTGTGTGTGTGTGTGTGTGTGTGTGTTAGTTGTCTGTGTTATGTGTGTGTGTGTGTGTGTGTGTGTGTGTTAGTTGTCTGCGTTATGTGTGTGTGTGTGTGTGTGTGTGTGTGTGTGTGTGTGTGTGTGTGTGTGTGTGTGTGTTAGTTGTCTGTGTTATGTGTGTGTGTGTGTGTGTTAGTTGTCTGTGTTGTGTGTGTGTGTGTGTGTGTGTGTGTGTTAGTTGTTTGTGTTATGTGTGTGTGTGGGAGGGAAGGAGAGAAGGGGGGGAGAGAAGGGAGAAAGGAGAGGACCGGGCGGACGGGTGTGAGCTGAGGCCAAGGTTTGTAAACGTTGCTCCAACCCCCGTCCCGTCCCTCCCTG
Organism: Malacoraja senta; assembly: GCA_038087875.1. Taxonomy (NCBI): domain Eukaryota; kingdom Metazoa; phylum Chordata; class Chondrichthyes; order Rajiformes; family Rajidae; genus Malacoraja; species Malacoraja senta. Next base: position 54,738,447 of record CM075984.1, read on the forward strand.
TATTGTTCACCGCGCCTCCCCGGGGAGAGAGAGGGGTGGAGCCGGGGCTGTGTGCGTGAAGCACGACGACTGGAGGGGCGGGAGCGCTGCCCTGGGACCGCGAGAGAATGACCCACCTCCCCCTTCTCCATTCCCCCTCACACCCCCCTCCCCGTCTACCCCTTTCTTCCCCCTCCACCCCTCTACTCTCTCTCCACCCCTCTCTCCCCCCTCCCCCCGGGGTAGATCTACCCGAGCCGAGAGTAGATTACACTGGCGCGGGGCCCAATTGGGAGCAATTGGTCCAATTAACTTAAGGCCGGCCCTGATTCTGGGTATTGCAACTGGGTTAAGAGAGAAAATATCAAAGTGTGCACATTTATAACGTAATGGCACTGTTAATGACACAGTATCATTTTTCATCATGGATTGACAGATATGTGTGTGAGGTGTTGACATGACACAAAGCTAGGAAGTGCGGAGATAGTCATCATGAGCTGAGAGTTTGACTGCACAAAGGCACAGGTAGACAGGCTGAGTGGGTAGGCAGATGGCAGGTCACCTTAAAGCTGGTTTAAACCAAAGATAGACACAAAATGCTGGAGTAACTCAGCGGGACAGGCAGCTTCTCTGGAGAGAAGGAATAGATGATGTTTCCGGTCGAGACCCTTCTTCATACTGAAAGTCACGGGAGAGGGAAACGAGAGATAAAGACGATTATGTAGAGAGATATAGAACAAATTAATGAAAGATTCAGATTCAACTTTATTGCCATTGTGCAGTGTACAGTACAGAGACAACGAAATGCAGTTAGCATCTCCCTAGAAGAGCCACATAAATATGAGCAATAAATAAATCTAATAAATCCTGGTGGGAGGAGTGTCCAGGGGAGGGGGGGGGGGGGGAGGTGATTGGTAGTCACCGAGGTACAGTGTTGAGAAGTGTAACAGCCGCAGGGAAGAAGCTGTTCCTGGACCTGCTGGTCCGACTATGGAGAGACCTGTAGCGCCTCCCGGATGGTAGGAGGGTAAACAGTCTGTGGTTGGGGTGAGAGCAGTCCTTGGCGATGCTGAGCGCCCTTCGCAGACAACGCTTGCTTTGGACAGACTCAATGGAGGGGAGTGAGGAACCGGTGATGCGTTGGGCAGTTTTCACCACCCTCTGCAGTGCTTTCCGGTCGGAGACAGAGCAGTTGCCATACCATACTGTGATACAGTTAGTAAGGATGCTCTCGATGGTGCAGCGGTAGAAGTTCACCAGAATCCGAGGAGACAGATGGACCTTTTTTAGTCTCCTCAGGAAGAAGAGACGCTGGTGAGCCTTCTTGACCAGAGTTGAGGTATTGTGGGTCCAAGAAAGGTCATCGGAGATGTTGACCCCCAGGAACCTGAAGCTGGAAACACGTTCCACCTCCGTCCCGTTAATGTGGATGGGGGTGTGCATGCCGCCCCTAGACTTCCTGAAGTCGATATGCAAAAAAGTAACGATGATAAAGGAAACAGGTCATTATTTGCTGTAACTAGGTGAGAACAAACAGCTGGTGTGACTTGGGTGGGGGAGGGATGGAGAGAGAGGGAATGCTGGGGTTACTTGGAGTGAGAGTAATCAATATTCATACCACTGGGCTGTAAGCTGCCCAAGCGAAATATGAAATGCTGTTCCTCCAATTTCCGTTTAGCCTCACTCTGACAATGGAGGAGACCTAGGACAGAAAGGTCAGTGTGGGAATGGGTACGGGAATTAAAGTGTTTGGCAACCGGGAGATCAGGTAGGTCCAGGCGGACTGAGCAAAGGTGTTTGTTTACGTTTGGTCTCACCGATGTATAAGAGTCCACATCTTGAACAACAGGTACAGTGTTTCAGGTCATTGGGACGGAGAAACAAAGATAATACAATAATGTATTATTACAATACAATGGTATTTACAATAATTACCTCAATTGAAACATTTTAAACATCCAACATTTCTTATGGGGGGCTCGATATGGTAGATACGGAGAGCATCTTTCCCATGGATGAGGAGTGTGCAGATCCAGAGTCTCTGTAGTCTTGGATTCTCTACCCTGCAGGGCAACAAAGACATTCAGGCTAGGGACTGGATCTCTGGATGTTGAAGGAATCGGGGGCAGCACAATGGTGTATAACTGCCAGTGTGGTTTACCAGCCACATCACACGTATATTTATTAATTGAGCATACCGGCACCTTTTAATGTACTAAAACAGAACTGATAACAGCTATAATCCTGCTGAATCCTTAGATTCTGGGAGTAGTTCCTGAGGATTGGAGGGTAGCTAATGTAACCCCACTTTTTAAAAAGGGAGGGAGAGAGAAAACGGGGAATTACAGACCAGTTAGTCTAACATCGGTAGTGGGGAAACTGCTAGAGTCAGTTATTAAAGATGGGATAGCAGCACATTTGGAAAGTGGTGAAATCATTGGACAAAGTCAGCATGGATTTACGACAGGTAAATCATGTCTGACGAATCTTATAGAATTTTTTGAGGATGTAACTAGTAGAGTGGATACATAGATACATAGAAAATAGGTGCAGGAGTAGGCCATTCGGCCCTTCGAGCCTGCACCGCCATTCAATATGATCATGGCTGATCATCCAACTCAGTATCCCGTACCTGCCTTCTCTCCATACCCCCTGATCCCTTTAGCCACAAGGGCCACATCTAACTCCCTCTTAAATATAGCCAATGAACTGGCCTCAACTACCCTCTGTGGCAGAGAGTTCCAGAGATTCACCACTCTCTGTGTGAAAAAGTTTTTCCTCATCTCGGTCTTAAAGGATTTCCCCCTTATCCTTAAGCTGTGACCCTTGTCCTGGACTTCCCCAACATCGGATAGGGGAGAACCAGTGGATGTGTTGTATCTGGACTTTCAGAAGGCTTTCGACAAGGTCCCACATAAGAGGTTAGTATACAAACTTAAAGCACACGGTATTGGGGTTCAGTATTGATGTGGATAGAGAACTGGCTGGCAAACAGGAAGCAAAGAGTAGGAGTAAACGGGTCCTTTTCAGAATGGCAGGCAGTGACTAGTGGGGTACTGTAAGGCTCAGTGCTGGGACCCCAGCTATTTCAATATATATTAATGATTTGGACGAGGGAATTGAATGCAACATCTCCAAGTTTGCGGATGACACGAAGCTGGGGGGCAGTGTTAGCTGTGAGGAGGATGCTAGGAGGCTACAAGTTGACTTGGATAGGCTGGGTGAGTGGGCAAATGCCTGGCAGATGCAGTATAATGTGGATAAATGTGAGGTTATCCACTTTGGTGGCAAAAACAGGAAAGTAGACTATTATATAAATGGTGGGCCAATTAGGAAAGGGGAGATGCAACAAGACCTGGGTGTCGTGGTACACCAGTCATTGAAAGTAGGCATGCAGGTGCAGCATGCAGTGAAGAAAGCAAATGGTATGTTAGCATTCATAGCAAAAGGATTTGAGTATAGGAGCAGGGAGGTTCTACTGCAGTTGTACAGGGTCTTGGTGAGACCACACCTGGAGTATTGGGTACAGTTTTGGTCTCCAAATCTGAGGAAAGACATTCTTGCCATAGAGGGAGTACAGAGAAGGTTCACCAGACTGATTCCTGGGATGTCAGGACTTTCATATGAAGAAAGACTGGATAGACTCGGCTTGTGCTCGCTAGAATTTAGAAGATTGAGGGGGGATCTTATAGAAACTTACAAAATTCTTAAAGGGTTGGACAGGCTAGATGCAGGAAGATTGTTCCCGATGTTGGGGAAGTCCAGGACAAGGGGTCACAGTTTAAGGATAAAGGGGAAATCCTTTAGGACCGAGATGAGAAAAACATTTTTCACACAGAGAGTGGTGGATCTCTGGAACTCTCTGCCACAGACGGTAGTTGAGGCCAGTTCATTGGCTATATTTAAGAGGAGTTAGTTGTGGCCCTTGTGGCTAAAGGGATCAGGGGGTATGGAGAGAAGGCAGGTACAGGATACTGAGTTGGATGATCAGCCATGATCATATTGAATGGCGGTGCAGGCTCGAAGGGCTGAATGGCCTACTCCTGCACCTATTTTCTATGTTTCTATGAATGGATGGCCTGGTTTGATGGGCTGAAGGGCCTACTCCAAGTTCCATTTGTTGTGTTAGTTATAATATTCCTTCCCACTTGTCCTTGTATTGTCCATGAAGCTAGATGCATCCATCTGCATTGACAGTGTATCCATCGCTGCTCCATCTCCAGTACCTCACCATCACGAGAAAGCTGGGGCAATGTTGCAATCTTTTCATTCCCATGCTGCCTGCAGGAACAGAATTCTTCCCTTGGCTTTACAAAAGCAAGGGGCTTCCATCTCTAGCCCCAACCTCATAATCATTTCTGCATAGCATTGCAACACTATAAACTAGAAGTCATTGCCTTACTCAAGAACAAAGCAACAACAACAACACTGCTCCATAGGAACCGCTAGTGAGACAAATGTAATATTCAAATGACCAAAGGCACCAGGTGAGTGTCCAGCGAGCTGCATTCACCAACCTAATAATCTTGCTGACTGGTGTCATGTTGTGGGGGAATAAGGACACATTTGGTTGGCTTGTCAGGATAACATCGCTGCGTGTGCAGTGGGGTTTTGGTGCATATATTGAACCTGGAAATGATACAATATGTAGTGTGGTGGGACTTGTTTATGTTAACCTTTGAACTATGAATAACCAGGAATAGAAACATAGAAATTAGGTGCAGGAGTAGGCCATTCGGCCATTCGAGCCAGCATCGCCATTCAATATGATCATGGCTGATCATCCAAAATCAGTACCCCACTCCTGTTTTTTCCCCATATCCCTTGATTCCCTTAGCCCGAAGAGCTGGAGCTTCTCTGAAACTTGATCAGAAACATGACACGGACTATCTCCTGTAACATGCCAGGGTAGACTGAGAGCAGTTGATATTAAGTCGTCAACAATGCAAGTACTGTACGTTTCACTCTATCTGAACCTGCGTGGTAAGCCTCCATCAGCTCGATCATCTTTGTTGATGTCAACGTGTGAAGGTGACTTTGGGACAGTTAACTGTGTAACAGTGGAGGAAGGTGATGGCACCTACACCACGCACTGTGAGGATGACCAGGCTTTCACTTCCGTAAGGTCCACATGGTGGGAAATCTGTAACTAAACGCCGCTCGCCCTTCACTGGCCAGTCAGAGGCTGCCGTGGGCCACTTCATTTTCAAAGAGGCTGTGGCAAGGACAGAGCAGAGAGTTCTGTGAGCAGCTGCAGACCTGGGCTCACGTTTGACAGCTACTGCTCTTGTAACCAATTCCAGGGCTGCCAACATTGGGTGAGAGTTGGGAGTGAGAAATTGTGAGAAATCAAGCCCGAGGGAGCATAGCGACCGAGGGGGGGGGGGGGGTAGGTTGTTGGAGGGGGGTGTCCTCCCCTCCCATTGATACAGAGCTTTTGCATTTTTCAGCTTGAAATTGTGCAATCTGGTGCATACTGTAGCGAGTCTTTTAACTTATACTTGAATGCAATATTTATGCTTTAAATTTAATTAGCTATGAATAAGGTTAGGCTAAATTACCTTCCTAATTACATTCCACAGTAGAGCCAGGCTCCGATCAACAGGTGCAGCACATGAATGATCTTAGTATATTCATGTATGGAAATCAGATTATAATCAAACACTTGGCCCATGTTGACCAACCTGGGTCTCACTGCACACCTGGTACTACTCCTGACCCTGACTCCAGTTGCATACCTTCTCTCATTCCTGACCCTGAATCCAGCCTTACACCTGGCCCCCTTTACTACCCTGATCATAGCTGCTTACCTGCTTAGGTTCCCAGTGCTGAACACTCCCATTGTCCCAGCATTGCACACCTAGTACTATTCCAGACCTTGACTGGATGCACACTTGACCTTGCTCCTAGCCCCACTGCACTGACAATATATCTGGCCAACACATAAAGCCCCATATCTGACCCCCTGGACTTAACCTATTACGTTGAAGTTCACAGGTGCGTATCTACTGCGGTAATCTTTTATGGGGCACTTCACAGACCAAATTTTGTGTAACAAAATTTGCCACACCCATTGGCTTCCTTATTATCTAACATGCTAGTTACTTTGTCAAAGAAGTCATCAATTGGTTGAACACAATTTCTCATCCATAAAATTATACTCACTCAGTTGTATAAGTATTCTGTTACAATTTCCTTTATTTTCCTAACAAACTGTCCTGAAATCATTTTCACCCTCAATATTTTCAGTATTTTGCTGTCTTCCTCTTTGCTGGGACTTTCCCGAAATGCAGAGTCCAATAACTATATATTTAAGCAATATTATTCTATTAAATGTGATCTTGGGAGTACATAATATTTTCTGTGGTATTCATAATGCAATGATAAACATATCTTGGATTTTGTTGCACCTACCTACATGCATACATTATTATATTACAGTTAATATGTACCGAGGGCAATTTTTTTTTCCAATGCTCCCCATTCCCAATTACTTTTACATTGAAGTGTCACTCCTTTATAATATGCCCCTTCTTTGAACAAGCTCTGAATCAGTTTCCATCTGATTACACTCCTTGAGGATGTTCATCTATGTGTTCAATTAATAAAACAACAAGATTAGGGACATTTCTATTCAACCTGTCAAAGGAATTTGAGGGGGAGTTTAGAAATAGTCAGTGAGGTAAACAAACATAATAGTTGAGTGGCAAATGACAATAGTACTACCTGTCCAATATTTAACTGAAGGAATTAATGGGATATCGGGGCTGTAGGTTGTGACAGACAGCTTGACACCTTGCATGTCATTTTTAATATTACACTTATCCCATCCTCCTGGATATTCCGGATTAGTAAATTAAGGTTTTGTCAACTAATTACAAATCAGGCTAATTACATATCAATAACATTAGTCAACTCCGAAACATGAAGCGCTGAGCATTTGGATCCAGACATCACGGACAACTGGCCTCAGTTCCCCGCTCACATCTGGCAGTGTTCTCCGTCTGAACCAGAGGCCACGGAGCGTTTTTGAAAGTGGGGGGGGGGGGGGGGGGGGTGGGGCTGAGCGTCACTGATCACTGGCTTGGGGGTACCCGGTGAGGAAGTGGAGCAACCGAGCGGGGAGAGGGGGTGGGAGAGGGGTGTCCCCCCCTCCCACGGTAGGGACTTTTTGAAATTTGATGTACTAAAATCATGTTTTAGTGCAATGTAGAAGTATGACGGCCCGGGACCCTTGCACTGTGGCTGCTCCATGGCCGGAGCTGCAGCGAGCGACACGCCATCCTGGCAAACACTCGCCAGCCCGGCAAACACTCGCTCCCCGTCCGCTTCCGTCTCCGCTGCTGCTTGTGCTTCAATCCCTCCCTCAGCCCCGGTTCTCTAACACCCGCGGCCCATGCAGTTGATATGCGTTTTAAAATTTTCGTTGATCACAGAATTTCTCACGACAGAGCGTGAGAGATTTGTGATCAGCGTGAGAGCGTGAGAATTTGTCGAAATGCGTGATTCTCACGCTCAATGCGTGAGAGTTGGCAGCCCTGCAATTCCTCAAGCTGTGCCTGGGCCTGGGGCTGAGAAATATGAGCAGATGCCACTGGCATCACTGTACAGAAACAAAGGGAAGTCTTATTCTCAGGTTCAGCTGAATATCCTGGTGAAAGGCAGAACATTTCTGCTGATATTTGTAATTATTGGGGTTTAGTGCAGACAAAGGCAAGTCAGAAGCACATTGACAACCAGTAGCAACTTGTGTGATTGGCTTTGCAATAAAGAGTTAAGACAGAGTTGATATGATCAAAATAAAAGCTGGCCCTCTTTCCATTATGTCAATATACAACAGAACGCAGTGAAATTATAGCAGCATCATAAACATATCATTCAGCACAAGGTTTAAAGGGCAGCACACTGAAGATTATGGCACTCAGCACACTGTGTTACTCACTCCTCAGGCCATTTGTATTGGACCTTTCTCAGCTGCGCCCATTGCTTTGATTAGAACACTTTGTGCACGCTGCCTGGGCCATCACACTCCCCAACACTGTGGGGAAAAGATCCATGTGCTGATTCACAATTATTCAATCATTGCCACATAAAATGGAGATATGGGATGGTGATTGTAATACTCCTCTCAATTATCAGCAGTACAATAAGTAACTTAATTGGTTTATCTACACTGCCAGATATACTCTGACCCATCCAATAAAATACAGCTGATAAGCTTGTTGTTCAGCAGTGTCTCAGATCCACTAGATGCCCTTTGATGGAAAGTAGCTTATTGTTAGATCTCTGAGTGATTGCAAAAACAAAACTACAATCACATCTCCTTTCTATGCACAATTATGAATGGTGAATCCTTGCCCTTCTGTTTTCTCTCTGGAGGTAGTTAATTATCACCCAGACTGGTGACTTCCTCTTGCATCAGCTCAGTACAGGGCAGCCCAAGGCCAGACAACCTGTGACAAAGTCTAAAGCCCAGTTGGTCTCCTGGGTTGAAGATAAGACGCAAAAAGCTGGAGTAACTCAGCGGGACAGGCAGCATCTCTGGAGAGAAGGAATGGGTGACATTTCAGGTCGAGACCATTCTGCAGACTCCTGGGTGATGTCTCTGGCGACACTGGGTACCTGGCCTTACTCTGTGCAGGGGCAGTGGACAGTTCTTGACAAACCAGACCGTCCCCATCAGTGCCATTCAGTGAATGCATCTCAGTGGTGGTTTCATTGAGTCATAGTAGTCACTTATTAATATCTCTCCTAGGGATCAATACTTGCTCATTAATTTGCTGGGTGTGTGTGGCAAAGATCACAATAGGAATAATATTTAACCTGATGAGCACAGTGCCTGATATCAGTCTAGCACAGCAATGCAGAGTAACCCAATGCAGAACACAGTGCTGGAGGAACTCAGAGGGTCAGGCAGCATCTGTGGAGGAAGTGAACAAACTATTGACATTTTATTAAAACCCAACTTGTTTAGTCATGTGTTGAGGTGAACCAAATCCAGCATCTGCAGTTTCTTGTGTCTTCACTGAGAAATCTCCTAGTATTTCCACTTTCAAGATGTCCTCCTGCTCTCCCTAACAAGAGTTTTGTGAGACCAACTCTCACTGCTTTCTCTCTGTGATTCCCCCGCTTGTCTCTCCCACTTCTCGATTCCACCACTTGGAAACATGTTGATAATTCCTTCACTCGCCGCTGTCAAATTCCTAAATTCCTCCATGACAGCATTGTGAGTAAACACACATGTCAAGGACTTCAGCGGTTCAAGCAGGCAGCTCACCATCTAGAGGCCAAATATGGATGGGCGATTAAATGATGGTTCTGCCTGTGAAGCCCACATCATGGGATGAATGAAAGAAGAATAATTTTATGGTTCTGGATCATTTTTATATCCCTTGCTAACTGGAAAAC
>CM075984.1:54748033-54835533 GCA_038087875.1 Malacoraja senta
TCACCATCTAGAGGCCAAATATGGATGGGCGATTAAATGATGGTTCTGCCTGTGAAGCCCACATCATGGGATGAATGAAAGAAGAATAATTTTATGGTTCTGGATCATTTTTATATCCCTTGCTAACTGGAAAACAAACACAGAAACTTGAATGCGGAATAGATGATGGATAAACGAGTAAATAGGTAAATGCTTTCCCCAGACCCGCAATGGACCCCAACTTTGCTTCATTCTTAGTCGAAAGAAGGGACTCGACCCAAAACATCGCCAGTTCCTTTTCTCCAGTGATGCTGCCTGACTCCAGCTTGTTTATCTTCAGTTTAAACCAGTATCTGCAGTTCCTTCCTAGACATGTTGAGTTAGCAGGTTGTCCAAAGAGGTGGGTGAAGCAGGTTGATCACCAATGACTCTGCCTTCTGTATGGTCAACCGAAGAATTAATTCCCCTTGTTCAAATTATGCAATAATTAAACAAGCTCAGGAGGCATCATGTATCAGCAACTCAGACTGATGAAGAAATGAGCAAGAAGATTGGTGTGGCAGTGTCCTGGGCATGTCTACATGGACTTCAGCATGGCCTTTGGTAAAGTTGCTAGGCTGCTCTGGAAGATCAGGTCATGTGAGATCCAGGGAGAGCTAGCAACTGGATACAGTTGGCTTCGTGATATCTCAAAAAGATCCTGCCTGCCCAATCTCTCCTTTTAACTCAAATCCTTTCCAGGTCCGGTAACAAAAGACACAAACTGTTGGAGTAACTCAGTTAAATCATTCCTTCTCTCCAGAGATGCTGCCTATCCCGCTGAGTTACTCCAGCAGTTTGTGTCTATCTTTGGTTGAAACCTGCATCTGCAGTTCCTTCCTACACATTTCGTCAGCTAAATCTTGCTTTGCACCCTTCCCTTTTAATGACATCTTTACTGCAGCATGGAAGCTGTTCCTCACCAATATCTCAATGCTCTGACCAATGAAGGCAATTGTGCCAAATGCTATGCCACTTTCACAGATCTATTCACCTGCACCCCAAAGTCTTCCTGCCCTACAATACTCCCAGGGGCCTACCAGTTAATGCCCCGGTTTGCCTTAACTAAGAGCAACACCTCTCATCTACCTGTATCTGAGTTAACCTCCATCAACCATTGCTTGGCCCATTGGCTCAGTAGATCACTGTCTTCATTGTTCACTGTATTGTTATCCACAAACTCACTAACCACGCCATTTACATCCAAATTGTTACTATAAACTAGATTAAGTGTCACACAGAAGGCTTGGTCCCCAGCGCAATATTCCACCACTCACCCATAGCCCCAACTGCACAGGCGCAGCTCATTTCCCCTCATCCCGAGCACTCTCCCTCCCTCTCCTCTTCTTTCCCCTCTCCTCCTCCCCTCCCCTAATCCCTCCCTCACCTCTCTCTCCCTCTCCTTTCCCCTACCCTCCATAACTCCTCTCCCCTTCCTACCCCCTCCTATCCCTCTATCCCCCACCTCCCCCACTCTCCCTCCTCTCCCTCTATTCCTCCTCCTCCCCCACTCTCCATCCCTCCCTCATCTCTCCTTTCCCCTATCCTCAGTCACTCCCTCCCTCCCTCCATAACTCCTCTCCCCTCCATACTCCCCTCATCTCCCTCTATCCCCTCTCCTCCCCCACTCTTCCTCCCCAGGATCTCGAGGTTGCCGCTCCTCTCCCTTCTTGCGTGCCCTGGAGGAGCATCAGCCGTCAGCGCGGATCCTTGGCTCGACCTGGAAGCACCAGCAGCGCCGGCGTGTAGGGGGGGTGTGGGGGGGAGAGCTCGGAGAAAAGACGGGGGAAGAGCCATGGGGGAGAGGGGGGTATCACGGGGGAGGGGGACAGGAACCAGCGAGGGGGACCAGAGGGGAAGGGGCTGGAGCTGCGGGGTGTTGTGATGGCGGTGCGTTTGGGACTCACAGCGGGCGCTGGCCGCTCTCATACACCGTGATCAGATTATCCACTTTCCATTTGGCGACATCTCCGGCGCCGCCCAGCGTCCGGTCTCTCCGAAAATTGTGTCCGGTTGGTGACCTCCGCCGGCCACCCGCAGCATCCCTCAGCTCCAGTAAAGACTCGATGGCACAGGAAGGGGTGGACCGTCCCGCGGAGTGACAGAACAAACCAATCCGCGCGGTGTTGACTGGCAGGAGAGGAGATCGATCTGCGCACGCATGGTTTTAAAGATTTTTAAACCTCGTTAACATTTATGATATACTATCAATCGGAATGAAACGTGGTGCACTCACAGCACAGGAGAACGGTGAGGAAGCTGGCAAAAAATCATTGCGCTATCGCATACCGTTTTTGCGAAAATAGAAAAACTGCGCAAACTGGAAGATAACAAGATCAGAGTTTTAGTCATGTATAGAGAAGAAGAGAAGAAGAAGATAGAGAAGAGATAACATAGATAGATAGATGATAGATAATGAAAAAATGTGGACCCAGCACCAATCCCTGTGGCACACCACTTGTACAGGCAGTGCTGCCGGAACTCACCGGAGCCAAAATAAACAACTAGAATTTTAACTAGTGGGTGTGTGGTCAGGGTAACCTGGTTGGATTTAAGAGAGTTAGATAGAGCTCATGGGGCTAGTGGAATCAAGGGATATGGGGAGAAGGCAGGCATGGGTTATTGATTGGGGACGATCAGCCATGATCACAATGAATGGCGGTGCTGGCTCAAAGGGCCAAATGGTCTCCTCCTGCACCTATTTATTAAAAAAAAGAATGGGAAGAGGAAGACCCATCACTACTGAGGTTCCCTGTAGGAGGGGGGAGCACTAGGACCCAGCAGAGACAGACCACGTGCTGTCTGCATGGTGGAGGTTGTGGGCCTGGTGCTGAGCCGGGAACTCTGGTGAGGTGACGGCTCTGGCCCGCTGGTGGCCGGTGGAGAGGCAAGGGTTGGCGGAGTCGCTGGTGGAGGCCCGTGGGGAGCTGGAGTAGAGATACCGGTCGGTGGCAGCAGCATCGGTGGCCCCGGGGAGGCGGTGAGAGTCGGCAGCCGCGGCAGTTTCGGTGGTTCGGGCCTGGGTTTGGCCGGGAAGGCGGTGGATGTTGTTGCTGCTCCTCGTGGTGGCCATCTTGGCCTCGTGATGGTCGGGCAGGTGGCGCCCCGGTCCAGCGGTGGAGCACCGGGCCTGCGGGCGGTCAAGTCGAGGAGTGTCAGTGGAGGGACCAGTCTGGAGGCGTGCAAGCTTGTGTCCAGATAGGCGAGGAAGCTTTTGTTGAGGGTGTGGATCTGATATCGAATGAAGTAGAGGTGTGGTCCATTGCAGGTGTGAGTGGGTGAGTGACTGAGTGGGTGAGTGAGTATTATGTTTTGAAGTCTGAAGAAGGGTTTCGACCCAAAACGTCGCCTATTCCTTCGCTCCATAGATGCGGCCTCACCCGCTGAGTTTCTCCAGCATTTTTGTCTACCTTCGATTTTTTTCAGCATCTGCAGTTCTTTCTTAAACATTATGAGTTTTATAATACACTAGACCAAGTGCTGACCCGTTGGGTCTGGACCCCGAACGTGCTTCAGACCCCGGGGTATGGTTCCCGAACGTGCTTCATCGTCTTGACGGCGTAGACACAGAGGACGGCAAAAAGCAGAGGTGGAAGAGCCGATGTTTGGCTTGAGCCAGCGTGAGAGAGCTGGCCCGGGGGGAGGGGGTGTAATGGAGGAGAGCCGGGCGGCAGCAGCGAAAATTGCCAGCGAATTAAGAAAAATGTCGGCGTTTTTGGAGGAGAGCCGGGCGCTTGAGCCAGCGTGAGAGACGGCCCAGGGGGGGAGGGGGGGGTAGTGGAGGAGAGGTGGGCGGCAGCAGCTAAAATCGCCAGTGAAAGAAAAAAAATGTCGGCGTTTTTGGAGCAGAGCCGGGCGGCAGCAGCCGTTATGGTGGCTGGCCAGTAGGAGGCGACAAAATGAGTGAGTGGGGGGGGGGGGGAATTTTATTTAAAAATGTGTATATAAAAATGGCTAAATCTAATAAGGGGTGTGTTAGGGTATGTAAAAGTGTAATGTCTAGCGAAATGGAAAAAATCGCAGAGTTTTCGCAGAGCAAGGAATCAAAGGCCAAATCTGACACCCACAAACACACACACAGAGTTTTATTAGTATACTAGACCAAGTGAAGACCCGTTGGGTCTGGACCCCGAACGTGCTTCAGACCCCGGGGTCTGGTTCCCGAACGTGCTTCAGCGTCTTGACGGCGTAGACACAGAGGACGGCAAAAAGCAGAGGGGGAAGAGCCGATGTTTGGCTTGAGCCAGCGTGAGAGAGCCGGCCCGGGGGGGGGGGGAGGGTAGTGGAGGAGAGCCGGGCGGCAGCAGTGAAAATCGGCAGCGATAAAATTAAAATGTCGATGTTTTTGGAGGAGAGCCGGGTGCTTGAGCCAGCGTGAGAGAGCCGGCCCGGGGGGGGGGGGAGGTAGTGGAGGAGAGGCGGGCGGCAGCAGCTAAAATCGCTAGCGAAAGAAAAAAAATGTCGGCGTTTTTGGAGCAGAGCCGGGCGGCAGCAGCCGTTATGGTGTCTGGCCAGCAGGAGGCCACAAAATGAGTGAGTGGGGGGGGGGAGGATGGATTTTATTTAAAAATGTGTACATAAAAATGTCTAAATCTAATAAGGAGTGTGTTAGGGTATGTAAAAGTGTAATGTCTAGCGAAATGGAAAAAATCTCGGAGTTTTCGCGTGTCGTTTTGGCGGAGCAAGGAATCAAAGGGCAAATCTGACACCCACAAATAAACACACACACACACAGATAAACACACACACACAGTTTTAATAGTATATAGATAGATAGAAGATAGATAGATTATAAGTATTGTATGTTTTATTGTACTAGTTATACACTGGGATGTAGTGATATGCTATAATCTTGTTTGACCCTCTAGGGAGTCTAGCTTGCCCCCCCCACCAAAGCCTGAAATGACGCCCCTGTTTGAAAACTCCGGCACCTATATGATATATATGATCACTGCAACACTGACCACCATCCCTTGCCTTCTACCTTCAATCCAATGGCTAGCTTGCCCTGTATCCCATGTAATCTTGCATTCCAGCCCAGCCTACCATGTCGCACCTTGTCAAAGATCTTGCTAAAGTCCGTGTATACCACATTTACCACACTGGCCTTATCAATCAGCTTGATTTCCCAGCACGGAGACATGCTGACATCAGTCCTGGCCTTTTGAAATGATCTGGATCCTGTCTCGCAGAATCCCTCTCAATAATCCCTCCACATTGAAATCATTCTGCAACATGTTGCTGCAATTGCAGAAGAGGATTTACTGTTCACAGCTGAGTTGCAAGAAAGGCACCCCTTGATTAATGAACATTCAATTTACAATCTCGTTATAACACAATTGACCCCTGGGGGTGTTTGTCCACGACGTGCAAAGCCTTTTTCACTAGAATGTTCACTAATGCAGGAAATTGAAATTTCGGGCAAACACAGCTGTATCAACACAGGCTGGTATCTATCTTCTGCACTTATTGCTGCTCTCCAACAAACTGATGCTGATGTTAACCCAACATGTCTCCATGGAAAGAATCTGCAGTCTGCTGACTGTGTACAACTGTTCATGGAAAGTTGACCTTTCTGGGTTGTGGCAGAACTTTACCTTGGAAGAGCAAGAAGTGTTGCGATGGAACGAATGGTAAAATGATGAAGCAAATGGTTAGAAGATCAAATTCAACCCAGGTTATAGTCATCGAGCTGTACAGCATAGAAACCAGCCCTTCGGCCCAACTCATCCATGCCGACCACGTTGCTCAACCGATCTAGTCCCATTTACCTACAACATGGGCTCTCAGCATAGAGAGGCTTTTGGAGGCATTCTGTCGCCTGAGAAAGTGAGAGCTATCTTTAGAGGTGAAGGTCCCAACATGTGGTGTGGCACCAGATGTGGCCACAGGTAGAAGCGGCCCTGTTCATTATCAGATGAAGGACAGGAAAGCTGTCCAGATGTCCATGGATACCTTTCCTTCACTTTGTTCAGGAAGTTTGAGAACGGACTCACACCTTCAATGTTGCAAGCTCCATTAGTCCCAGCTATGCCATCATCTGACCACCAGTGACAAACATGTCCCTCACCATCAGTCACCACGATTAGGAGCAGGAGATCGCCGTTCCCACCAAACCTGCCCCACCAAACCTGCCCCACTCAACCTGCCCCACCAAACCGGCCCCACCAAACCTGCCCCACCAAACCTGCCCCACCAAACCTGCCCGACCAAACTCGCCCCACCAAACCTGCCCCACCAAACCGGCCCCACCAAGCCTTCCCCACCAAACTGGTCCCACCAAACCGGTCCCACCAAACCTGCCCTACCAAACCTGCCCCACCAAACCGGTCCCACCAAACCTGCCCCACCAAACTTGCCCCACCAAACCTGTCCCACCAAACCTGCCCCACCAAACTTTCCCCATCAAACTGGTCCCACCAAACCAGTCCCACCAAACCTGCCCCACCAAACCTGCCCCACCAACCGCCCCACCAAACTTGCCCCACCAAACCGGCCCCACCAAACCACCCCCACTAAACTCGCCCCACTAAACTCGCCCCACCAAACTTGCCCCACCAAACCGCCCCCACCAAACTCGCCCCACCAAACCGCCCCACCAAACTTGCCCCACCAAACCTGTCCCACCAAACCTGCCCCACCAAACTTTCCCCATCAAACTGGTCCCACCAAACCAGTCCCACCAAACCTGCCCCACCAAACCTGCCCCACCAAACCGCCCCACCAACCGCCCCACCAAACTTGCCCCACCAAACCGGCCCCACCAAACCACCCCCACTAAACTCGCCCCACTAAACTCGCCCCACCAAACTTGCCCCACCAAACCGCCCCCACCAAACTCGCCCCACCAAACCGCCCCACCAAACTTGCCCCACCAAACCTGTCCCACCAAACCTGCCCCACCAAACTTTCCCCATCAAACTGGTCCCACCAAACCAGTCCCACCAAACCTGCCCCACCAAACCGCCCCACCAACCGCCCCACCAAACCTGCCCCACCAAACCGGCCCCACCAAACCACCCCCACTAAACTCGCCCCACTAAACTCGCCCCACCAAACCTGCCCCACCAAACCTGTCCCACCAAACCTGCCCCACCAAACTGGTCCCACCAAACCTGCCCTACCAAACCTGTCCCACCAAACCTGCCCCACCAAACCGGCCCCACCAAACCTGCCCCACCAAACCGGCCCCACCAAACCTGCCCCACCAAACCTGCCCCACCAAACTCGCCCCACCAAACCTGCCCCACCAAACCGGCCCCACCAAATTGCCCCACCAACCGCCCCACCAAACTTGCCCCACCAAACCGCCCCACTAAACTCGCCCCACCAAACCTGTCCCACCAAACCTGCCCCACCAAACCGCCCCACCAAACTTGCCCCACCAAACCTGCCCCACCAAACCTGTCCCACCGATCCTGCCCCACCAAACCGGTCCCACCAAACCTGCCCCACCAAACCTTCCCCACCAAACCGGTCCCACCAAACCGGTCCCACCAAACCTGCCCTACCAAACCTGTCCCACCAAACCTGCCCCACCAAACCGGCCCCACCAAACCTGCCCCACCAAACCTGCCCCACCAAACCGGCCCCACCAAATTGCCCCACCAAACTTGCCCCACCAAACCGGCCCCACCAAACCGCCCCCACTAAACTCGCCCCACTAAACTCGCCCCACCAAACCGCCCCACCAAACTTGCCCCACCAAACCTGCCCTACCAAACCTGCCCCACCAAACCGGTCCCACCAAACCTGCCCCACCAAGCCTTCCCCACCAAACTGGTCCCACCAAACCGGTCCCACCAAACCTGCCCTACCAAACCTGCCCCACCAAACCGGTCCCACCAAACCTGCCCCACCAAACTTGCCCCACCAAACCTGCCCTACCAAACCTGTCCCACCAAACCTGCCCCACCAAACCTGCCCCACCAAACCGGTCCCACCAAACCTGCCCCACCATACTTTCCCCACCAAACCGGTCCCACCAAATCGATCTCACCAAACTTGCCCCACCAAACCTGCCCCACCAAACCGCCCCACCAAACTTGCCCCACCAAACCTGCCCCACCAAACCTGTCCCACCGATCCTGCCCCACCAAACCGGTCCCACCAAACCTGCCCCACCAAACCTTCCCCACCAAACCGGTCCCACCAAACCGGTCCCACCAAACCTGCCCTACCAAACCTGTCCCACCAAACCTGCCCCACCAAACCTGCCCCACCAAACCTGCCCCACCAAACCGGCCCCACCAAATTGCCCCACCAAATTGCCCCACCAAACTTGCCCCACCAAACCGGCCCCACCAAACCGCCCCCACTAAACTCGCCCCACTAAACTCGCCCCACCAAACCGCCCCACCAAACTTGCCCCACCAAACCTGCCCTACCAAACCTGCCCCACCAAACCGGTCCCACCAAACCTGCCCCACCAAGCCTTCCCCACCAAACTGGTCCCACCAAACCGGTCCCACCAAACCTGCCCTACCAAACCTGCCCCACCAAACCGGTCCCACCAAACCTGCCCCACCAAACTTGCCCCACCAAACCTGCCCCACCAAACCTGCCCCACCAAACCTGCCCCACCAAACCGGTCCCACCAAACCTGCCCCACCATACTTTCCCCACCAAACCGGTCCCACCAAATCGATCTCACCAAACTTGCCCCACCAAACCTGCCCCACCAAACCTGCCCCACCAAACTTTCCCCACCAAACTTACCCCACCAAACCTGCCCCACCAAACTTGCCCCACCAAACTTGCCCCACCAAACTTTCCCCACCAAACTTACCCCACCAAACTTACCCCACCAAACCGGCCCCACCAAGCGGCAATTTATTCCTTGAAGCGTGACTTTATCTGAGAAATTTATCCACTCTCATGGAAAGATATAAATGGTGTTTCCACTTAAGATAAGATGATGATACAGTTAACAAAATGAAGAGGTAAGCACAAATTACCTCCAGCAATTCAATAGACTTTTGACACCTGAACCTGTGGTTGACGTGATTTCTTAGTCAGCCAGATGAGTAACAGAGTCATTTAGTGCAATTGGTAAGCAATGTTATCATCGACTTACCTGGCCTGCACGTACGGGCCTCTCCCTAAAGCCATGTCACACTGAAGACTGAAGCAGCCACATTTGTGATGGAAGCAGATCCAAGAGTTGTGTTTAAGAGGCTTTTCTATAACCGCATGAATATGTAGGGATTGGAGGGATATGGATAATGTACAAGCAAAGCAGTTGAACTTGGCATCATGTTTGACATGGACATTCTGGGCCAAAGGGCCTGTACCAGTGATGTACTGTTCAATGTTTCCTTCGCAGAAGGCAATCTGTTGCTATCAAAGATACTGCATCAAACTCGTTCAACCCAAATGTGGCAGGAAACCTGAGATATCTCTCATGAATCTATGGACTTTAAACATTGAAGCAGATTTGTAGATGTAGCTGGAAAAGCTGGATACGTAGTTGACCCAGTGTGTTTGAGTGATGGTAATTTTGAGCCCAACCTGATGGACTACTCATTTGGCATTTCCACCAACTTTGCTGGAATTGATGACCTTGAAAAATCCTGGAAACTGATTAGTTTTCCAGCAGATTCTTCTCCACATCAGCTGCGGTAACATGATGTTTGTCATTCTTTGGTTAAGTAATCCATGATCAATAATAGGAACAGCTGGGAGAAACTGACTGAAGCACCAGTGTCAGTAACATCAAGTGAGATATCTTGTGAGGCTATGACATGGAGCGGAGTATTACACAGGTAGCTGTGCTATAAACCATGTTTCTACATAGTCAGTCAGGTGTAATTGACAAAGTAGGGAATGTATTTTGTATTACATGGACAAATTGTTATAATGCCATTTTGATCGGAAATTAGAGAGCCACTTAAGTTAAAAGTTACATCAGAAATTGGCAAGCAGGAAAAAACTTGGGGGAAACAAATCAGTTTCCATGTAACCTCCCCGCAGTAATCAGATGCCATTGTCTCTGAGGAACACAGTCTGTCAGTTTCACCACGGGAGGCCATTGAAAATGATCATTGACAAGTGATCAGTTCTATTGACACTTGATTGAACAATGCAACATACAGCCTTTAGTGATTTTAGCTTGCAGTAACAAAAATAAACTTAGTTATTAAAATACCTTTAATTTTGAAACTTCTGTGGGGAAAGTTAACTTTGTATTGCAAGTCTGAAACTCTCGAACTTCTTGCCTCCTTTGACACGATTGACTTTATAACACGATTTTCTGTAACACAAATCTTTTAAGGAATGTAGCTCTCCTGTTAGAGCAGAACTACGTATTGTTATTTTTAAGATTGCGCAAGGCGGGAATATTAATAGATGTAAGGTTATGAAGGAGTATGTCTTGACCGATTGCTTTAAATTCAGGTTCTATCTCTGATTATCAACCTTCATGTTAAGAATTTTTTAAATATTAATGTAACTGCTGGTGCCTGTTTATACAGTCAAGAATGGATTAGTGCAATTAGCTTGTGAATGGTTTAGTGTATTAAACATACCTCTGTTTTCTGACTAATTCTAATGTTTGCTTGTCAAGCATGCATTTCATTGACTGAGGCATCTTAACAAGGGAGAACAGGACTGATTCTAACATTAAAGATTCCAAAATAAAAATTACATTAATTTGAAATATTGCAGGAACAAGCAAACATAATATGAGCCCGGGTAAAACAGAGAAGTGTCATAATTGGTTCTCAAAGTCTTTGTAAACGTATTCATATTTTGTTAGTCAAGACCACCAAGCTGTTTATAGAATGATTATGGGTGCTTTAAGCCAGCAGATTTTGCTTCAACTAAAATAGCGTGCAAAAGCTAATCTTGGACACAGATGTTAAAACAGAGGGAGCTAGCACTGAATCACCATCCATGCAAAAGAAAATCTTTACGTGGCATTCTGAGAGTTTTTCCCTGGTACCTGTGTCTAATCAACTGTTAAACTATCTCAACGGCGAACAATTAAAGAGCATCAAAAAACAAAGTTATCCTCCAACTTACAAAGTGGTTACATTTTGGGAGGAAGTTTCCTTTATGTTAAGAATGTAGGAGGAAGTTTCCTATACCCCCATCCATATAAACGGGACTGAGGTGGAGCGCGTCTCCAGCTACAAATTCCTCGGGGTACACATCTCGGAGGATTTGTCCTGGTCCCTCAACACCTCCAAACTGATCAAAAAGGCACAGCAGCGCCTTTACTTCCTGAGGAGGCTCAAGAAAGCCCACCTGTCCCCCCAGATCCTGACCAACTTCTACCGGTGTACCATCGAGAGCATCCTGACCACCTGCTTCACGGTATGGTACAGCAGCTGCACTGTTGCGGACAGGAAGGCACTACAACGGGTGGTGAAAACCGCGCAGCACATCATCGGTGCCCCGCTCCCTGCCATGGATGCCCTCCACCGAAAACGGTGTCTGAAACGGGCTGGGAAGATCATTAAAGACCCCTCCCACCCCAACCATGGACTGTTTGCCCTCCTCCCATCAGGGAGGCGGTACAGGAGGATGAGGAACAGCTTCTACAATTATACCGTCGCATTGCTGAACTCGGAGTCCCGCCGATAGATTCCTCCGGTCCCTCCGTCCCCATTGTTAATTATTCTGTATTTTTGATTATTCTGTATCCTCTTTTTTTTTTAATTTCTATATTGCACTACTACTACGGACTGACACAAAACTGCATTTCGTTGTACCCATACTCAGTATTTGTGCAATGACATTAAAGTTGAATTGAATTGAATTGAATTATCAGAAATTCATAAAATAACTTTAAAACATGGAGAGTGTACTTGATTGAAACAGACAAGATCCTGAGGTGTCTAGGCAGGCAGAACATGGAGAGGACATTTCCTCTGTGGAAAAGACTAGAAGACAGTTGTTGTCTCAGTAGTTGCCACACCATCCTGGCCACACTCTCATTGCACTTCTACCATCGAGAAGAAGCTACAGATGTCTGAAACTGTGACATCCAGTTTAGAAATAGCTTCTTCCCAACAACCATAAGACTATTGAACACTACGAACACAAACTAAACTACAAACTGCCTCTGTTGCAGTTTTTCTTATCTATTGAACTTTTTTTGTGTTTGTTTATATAATCGATTGAGTACTGTGCCGTTGTGCTGCTGCAAGTAAGAATTTCATTGCTCTGTTTTGGGACATGACAATAAAACACTCTTGACTCACTTCCTTAAAGCAGAGATGAGGACTGAGAATCTTTGGGGCGACCTTCCTTGAAAGCCCAGCCGCTCCATTCTATCAACATACGACAGTCCCGCCATCCCGGGGATTAACCTGGTGAACCTACTCTGCACTCCCTCAATAGCAAGAATACAGTGACGTGCAGTGAGGTCAATGGCTGGGGAGGCACTGGCTAGTATCAGTGGCCCGGCCCTCCCTGTATTGATCACCACGTCTCCTCGGGGAGAGAGAGGGGTGGAGCCGGGGCTGTGTGCGTGAAGCACGGCGACTGGAGGGGCGGGAGCGCTGCCCCTGGACCGTGAGGGAACGACCCATCTCCCCCTTCTCCATTCCCCCTCACCGTCTACCCCTTGCTTCCCCCTCCACCCCTCTACTCTCTCTCTCCACACCTCTCTCCCCCCTCCACCCGGGGTAGATCTACCTGAGCCGAGAGTACATTACTCCAGCGCGGGGCCCCCTTAGGCATGGGGCCCAATTGGGAGCTCTCAGCGGCCCAGAGCCTCCGAATCAACCTACCAGTCAGCTACGCCCGCGGCTGGAAACTCGGCACCGCCAGCGGTGGAATCCAGTGCTGCGCCGCCGCTGCTGAAGCTAGCTAATGTGGAGGGAGAGTGAGGTAGCGTCAATTATGTGGGCTGAGCCTACGTAATTGACGCTTGCTCTCCCTCCACTGGGCTTAAGACATGCCCCCTTGTGAGGCAGATGTGATCGCTGCCTCCCCTGGAACTTTTTCATTGCAGTTTTATGATGAGACCAGCGAGCCTAAATGTAATATATTTATATGTGAAATAGGTTACCTGGACCATGGAAGGTGAGGACATGTAATGAAGGGGTTTACAAACATTACATTGGTGACATACAGAGAGATAGTAACAGGCACACGCTTATTGCCTGCGCTCCATGTAGTTTCTAAGTGGTTGCGCAATCAGAGGGGAGGCTCAGCTCGTCGCTGCCTCACCTCTCATCTCTCCCTGTATTTGCAGCAGAGCTGCGCAAATTTGGCGATTTTGACTATAAAAAATGATTATTCATATAGAAATGACATTTATAAAACAGATCAGTGGAAAAATCTTTATATTTATTTTATTTTATTATTATTTTTCTTTACTTTTCTTAACAGCTATTTTCATTGGGAGTATGACAGGTGAGGTTCTGCCTCCCCTGACCACATCCCTGCAAGAATATCCTTCCTCAAGTTTGGAGACCAAAACTGCACACAATACTCCAGGTGTGGTCTCACTAGGGCCCTGTACAATTGCAGAAGGACCTCTTTGCTCCTATACTCAACTCCCCGTGTTATGAAGGCCACATGCCATTCGCTTTCTTCACTGCCTGCTGTACCTGCTTGCTTACTTTCAGTGACTGATGAACGAGGTCCCCCAGATCCCGTTATACTTCCCCTTTTCCCAACTTGACACTATTTAGATAATAATCTGCCTTCCTGTTTTTGCCACCAAAGTGGATAACCTCACATTTATCCACATTCAACTGCATCTGCCCACTCACCCAACCTGTCCAAGTCACTCTGCATCCTCATAGCATCCTCCTCACAGTTCACACTGCCACCCAGCTTTGTGTCATCTGCAAATTTGCTAATGTTACTTTTAGTCCCTTTATCCAAATCATTAATATATATTGTAAATAGATGCGGTCCCAGCACCGAGCCTTGCGGTACCACACTAGTCACTGCCTGCCATTATGAAAGGGACCCGTTAATCCCTACTCTTTGTTTCCTGTCTGCCAACCAATTTTCTATCCATGTCAGCACTCTACCCCCAATACCATGTGCTCTAATTTTGCATACTAATCTCGATGTGGGACCATATCAAATGCTTTCTGAAAGTCCAGATACATCACATCCACTGGCTCTCCCTTGCCCATTATACTGGTTACATTCTCAAAAAATTCCAGAAGATTAGTCAAACATGATTTCCCCTTCATAAACCCAGTGACTCGGACCGATCCTGCTACTGCTATCCAAATGTGCCGCTATTTCATCTTTTATAATTGACTCCAGCATCTTCCCCACCACCAATGTCAGGCTAACTGTTCTATAATTCAATTTTCTCTCTCCCTCCTTTCTCAAAAAGTGGGATAACATTAGCTACCCTCCAATCCACAGGAACTGATCTGAATCTATAGAACATTAGAAAATGATCACCAATGCGTCCACGATTTCTAGAGCCACTTCCTTAAGTACCCTGGGATGCAGACCATCAGGCCCTGGGGATTTATGAGCCTTCAGTCCCATCAGTCTACCCAACACCATTTCAAGAGGAGTTGCGTATAGGAGCAAAGAGGTCCTTCGACAGTTGTACAGGGCCCTAGTGGAGTATTGTGTGCAGTTTTGGTCTCCAAATTTGAGGAAGGACATTCTTGCTATTGAGGGAGTGCAGCGTAGGTTCACAAGGTTAATTCCCGGGATGGGGGGACTGTCATATGTTGAAAGAATGGAGCGACTGGGCTTGTACACACTGGAAATTAGAAGGATGAGAGGGCATCTTATTGAAACATATAAGATTATTAAGGGATTGGACACGCTAGATTTCCCAATGTTGGGGGAGTCCAGAACCAGGGGCCACAGTTTAAGAATAAGGGGTAGGCCATTTAGAACGGAGACGAGGAAAAACCTTTTCACCCTGAGAGTTGTGAATCTGTGGAATTCTCTGCCTCAGTAGGCAGTGGAGGCCAATTCTCTGGATGCTTTCAAGAGAGAGTTTGATAGAGCTCATAAAGATAGCGGAGTCAGAGAATTCCACAGATTCACAACTCTCGGGGTGAAAAAGTTTTTCCTCATCTCCGTTCTAAATGGCTTACCACTTATTCTTAAACTATAGCCCCTGGTTCTGGACTCCCCCAACATCGGGAACATGTTTCCTGCCTCTAGCGTGTCCAAACCCTTACTAATCTTATATGTTTCAATGAGATCCTCTCTCATCCTTCTAAACTCCAGAGGTTACAAGCCCAGCCGCTCCATTCTCTCAGCATATGACAGTCCCACCATCCCGGGAATTAACCTTGTAAACCTACGCTGTACTCCCTCAATAGCAAGAATGTCCTTCCTCAAGTTTGGAGACCAACTGCACACAATACTCCAGGTGTGGTCTCACTAGAGCATTGTACAACTGCAGGACGTCTTTGCTCCTATACTCAACTCCTCATGTAATAAAGGCAAACATACCATTCGCTTTCTTCATTGCCTGCTGTAGCTGCATGCTTCCTTTCATAGACTGATGTACAAGGACCCCCAGATCTCATACTTCCCCTTTTCCTAACTTGACACCATTCAGATAATAATCTACCTTCCTGTTTTTGCCACCAAAGTGAATAACCTCACATTTATCCACATTCAACTGCATCTGCCATGCATCTGCCCACTCACCCAACCTGTCCAAGTCACCCTGCATCCTCATAGCATCCTCCTCACAGTTCCCACTGCCACCCAGCTTTGTGTCATCTGCAAATTTGCTAATGTTGCTTTTAATCCCTTCATCCAAATCATTAATATATATTGTAAATAGCTGCGGTCCCAGCACCGAGCCTTGCGGTATCCCACTAGTCACTGCCTGCCAATGTGAAAGGGACCCGTTAATCCCTACCCTTTGTTTCCTGTCTGCCAACCAATTCTCTATCCATGTCAGCACCCTACCCCCAATACCATGTGCTCTAATTTTACCCACTAATCTCCTATGTGGGACCTTATCAAATGCTTTCTGAAAGTCCAGGTACACTACATCCACTAGCTCTCCCTTGTTCATTTTCCTAGTTACATTCTCAAAAAATTCCAGAAGATTAGTCAAGCATGATTTCCCCTTCGTAAATCTATGCTGACTCGGACTGATCCTGCTACTGCTATCCAAATGTGCTGCTATTTCATCTTTTATTATTGACTCCAGCATCTTCCTCGCCACCGATGTCAATCTAACCGGTCTATAATTCCGTTTTCTCTCTGCCGCCCTTCTTAAAGAGTGGGATAACATTAGTTACCCTCCAATCCACAGGAACTGATCCTGAATCTATAGAACATTGGAAAATTATCACCAATGCATCCACGATTTCTAGAGCCACTTCCTTAAGTACCCTGGGATGCAGACCATCAGGCCCTGGGGATTTATCAGCCTTCAGTCCCATCAATCTACCCAACACCATTTCCTGCCTAATGTGAATCTCCTTCAGTTCCGCCGTCACCCTAGATCCTCTGGCCACTAGTACATCTGGGAGATTGTTTGTGTCCTCCTTGGTGAAGACGGATCCAAAGTACCTGTTCAACTCATTTGCCATTTCCTTGTTCCCCATAATAAATTCACCCTTTTCATTCTTCAAGGGTTCGACTTTGGCCTTAACTAATTTTTTCCTCTTCACATACCTAAAGAAGCTTTTACTATCCTGCTTTATATTCTTGGCTAGCTTACCTTCGTACCTCATCTTTTCTCCCCGTATTGCCTTGTTAGTTATCTTCTGTTGCTCTTTAATAGTTACCCAATCCCCTGGCTTCCCCCGCTCATCTTTGCTAAGTTATATTTCTTCTCTTTTATTTTTATACCATCTCTGACTTCCCTTGTCAGCCACGGTCGCCCCTTAGTCCCCTTGGAATCTTTCTTCAACTTTGGAATGAACCGATCCTGCACATTCTATATTATTCCCAGAAAAACCTGCCATTGTTGTTCCACTGTCATCCCTGCTAGGGTATCTTTCCAGTCAACTTTGGCCAGCTCCTCCCTCATGGCTCCATAGTCCCCTTTGCTCAACTGTAACACTGACACCTCTGATCTACCCTTCTCCCTCTCAAATTGTAGATGAAAACTTATCATATTATGGTCACCACCTCCAAATGGCTCCTTTACCTCGAGTTCCCTTATCAAATCCGGTTCATTACACAACACTAAATCCAGAATCGCCTTCTCCCTGGTAGGCTCCAATACAAGCTGCTCTAAGAATCCATCACGAAGGCACTCCACAAACTCCCTTTCTTGGGGTCCAGTACCAACCTGATTTTCCCAGTCTACCTGCATGTTGAAATCTCCCATAACAACCGTATCATTACCTTTGCGACATGCCAATTTTAACTCTTGATTCAACTTGCACCCTATATCCAGGCTACTGTTTGGGCCTGTAGATAACTCCCATTAGGGTCTTTTTACCCTTACAATTCCTTAGTTCTATCCATACTGACTTCACATCTCCTGATTCAATGTCACCCCTTGCAAGGGACTGCATTTCATTCCTCACCAACAGAGCTACCCCACCCCCTCTGCCCACCTGTCTGTCTTTTCGATAGGAGGTATACCCTTGAATATTCCGTTCCCAGCCCTGGTCCTCTTGCTGCCATGTCTCTGTAATTCCCACAACATCAAACTTGCCAATTTCTAACTGAGCCTCAACCTCGTCCACTTTATTTCTTATACTTCGCGCATTCATATACAGCACTTTGACCTCCGTATTCACTTCCCCTCTCACAACTGTCACTATTGGCTCTGACCTTACACTTATCCCTTCTCAAACTTTCCTTCCCATTAATTCGGGAGACTTTTGTAACTTTTCCTGTACTCACTTCCCCTTTAACTCCATCCGCCCCCCCCCATTATTTAGTTTAAACCCACACGTGTAGCCCTAGCAAACCTGCCTGCCAGAATGTCAGTCCCCCTCCAGTTAATGTGTAACCCGTCCCTTTTGTACAGGTCACCCCTACCCCAGAAGAGATCCCAGTGGTCTATAAATCTAAATCCTTGCTCCCTGCTCCAGCCCCTCAGCCACACATTCAGATCCCCTATCTCCCTGTTCCTGTCCTCACTAGCATGAGGTACCAGAAGCAATCCAGAGATAACCACCCTAGAAGTCCAGCATTTCAGTCTTCTTCCCAAACTCTCTGAACTCATGTTGGAGAACCTCCTTCCTCTTCTTCCCGATGTCGTTTGTGCCTACGTGCACAACTACTGCCGGCTGTTCACCTTCTCTCTCGAATGTTCTGAATTCGGTTTGTGACATCTTGAACCCTGGCACCAGGATGGCAACAGACCATCCTCGAGTCTCGGCTGCCGCCAAAGAATCTCCTGTCCGTACCTCGGACAATGGAGTCACCCACCACTATGGCTCTGCCCGATGTCGGTCTTGCCGGTCGAGTCTCATCTCTAGAATTGGAGCCACCGACCAGTCCGCCGCTCGGACTGGAAGTGTCGTCTACCCCGACAGCTCCCAAAAGGGAGTACCTGATTTCATTTGGCACAGCCACTGGGGTCTCCAGCACTCCACGGTTACTCCCCTTTCTCACCGTCACCCACCTTCGGTCTTCCTGTATCCTTGGCGTGACAACCTCACTGTAGGTCCTGTCCAGGAAACTTTCATTTTCCCGGATGTTCCTGAGGTCATCAACTTGCTTCTCCAGTGCCCCAACACGGTCCTTCAGGAGCTGAACCTGGACATACTTACCACAGTTGTAGCAGCCAGAGGCACCATCAGTATCCCTGACCTGCAAGCCTCACACTGAATCAGCTTACCCGCCATGTCTTCACCGCGTCCCGTCCTCTCCAACTTTTGGCGTAGTCTCCTCGCCGAAGACTCTTGAGCCAAAGACTCGCACTTTTCTCACAAGGCACTTCTCTCGACAAGACGCTCCCCGACTGGTTGCTCCCCGACAGCAAACCTTGCTTATATTGGCTGATAATTGCCCAATTTGCCACTTAACCAATCAACCAATTTGCAAATTGAATTCCTCAGCCAATCACCGAACTTATTCCTGCCGCTCCCGAACTTCAAGGTATGTCTTCCTAGCTGGTCGCGCCCGGTTTTAAACTAACCGCTCCATTCAATATGCTCATGGCTGATCATCTAAAATCAGTATCACGTTCTGACTTTTTCCCCACATCTCTTGATTCCCTTAGCCCTAACAGCTAAATCTAACTCATTCTTGAAAACATCCAGTGAATTGGCCTCCACTGCCTTCTGTGTCAGAGAATTCCACAGATTCACAACTCTCTGGGTGAAAAGGTTTATCCTCATCTCAGTCCTAAATGGCCTACCCCTTATTCTTAAACTGTGACCCCTGATTCTGGACTCCTCCAACATCTGGAACATTTTTCCTGCATCTAGCCTGTCCATTCCTCTAAGAATTTTATATGTTTCTATAAGATCCCCTCTCATCTTTCTGAATTCCAGTGAATACAAGCCCAGTTGACCCATTCTTTCATCATATGTTAGTCCCACCATCCCAGGAATTACCCCTGGTGAACCTAAGCTGCACTCCCTCAATAGCAATAATGTCCTTCCTCAAATTAGGAGACCAAAATTGCACACAATACTCCAAGTGCGGTCTCACCAAGGCCGTGTACAACTGCAGTAGGACCTCCTTGCTCCTAAACTCAAATCCTCTCGCAATGAAGGCCAACATGCCATTAGCTTCCTTCACTGTCTGCTGTACCTGCATGCTTACTTTCAGTGACTGATGTACAAGCACACCCAGGTCTCGTTGCACCTCCCCAGTCTCCTAATCTGACACCATTCAGATAATAATCTGTCTTCCTCTTCTTGCCACCAAAGTGGATAACCTCACATTTATCCACATTATACTGCAACTGCCATGCTTCTGCCGACTCACCCAACCTATCCGTCACCCTGCAGCCTCATACCCCCAATACCATGTGCTCTAATTTTGCACACTAATCTCTTGTGTGGGACTTTGTCAAAGACTTTTTGAAAGTCCAGATACACCACATCCACTGGCTCTCCCTTATCCATTCTACTTGTTACATCCTCAAAAATTTCCAGAAAATTTCCCCTTCATAAATCCATGCTGACTTTGACTGATCCCATCACTGCTTTCCAAATGCGCTGCTATAACATCTTTAGTAATTGACCCCAGCATCTTCCCCACTAAAGATGTAAGGCTAACTGGTTTATAATTCCCCGTTTTTTCTCTCCCTCCTTTCTTAAAACTGATCCCGAGTCGAGAGAACATTGGCAAATGATCACCAATGCATCCACAATTTCTAGGGCCACCTCCTTGAGTACTCTGTATGCAGACCATCAGGCCCTGGGGATTTATCTGCCTTCAGTCCGAATAGTTTACCTAACACCATTTTCTGACTAATGTGGATTCCCTTCAGTTCCTCACTCCCACTAGATCTTCGGTCCCCTAGTATTTCAGGGAGATTGTTTGTGTCTTCCTTAGTGAAGACAGATCCAAAGTACTCGTTTAACTGTTCTGCCATTTACTTGTTTCCCATTATAAATTCACCTGCCTCTGACTGTAAGGGACCTACATTTGTCTTCACTAATCTTTTCCTTTTTATATACCTATAGAAAGTTTTAGTCAGTTTTTATGTTCCCCGCAAGCTTTCTTTCATGCTCTTTTTCTCTTCTTCTCCCCACTCTCACAAATCCCACCCTTCCTCGTCCCCTGATGGAGGCTCTGATCTCCACTTGGCATCGTTCGCATCAACCCAACCCTGGTTTATGACAACGGCTCTATCATGCACATGATCCCTGATAACCGCGGTTTATTGGTATTGGTTTATTATCGCCACTTGTACGAGATACAGTGATAAAGGGTGTGCAATCCAGGCCAGTCATAGCATGCATGACTACTAGCTGGTGCAAAACGGGAAATGAAAGAGTACAGTCTTACAACACATTCTCACTGTGACCACGTGGATTTCCTCCAGTTTACTCCCATATCCCAAAGACACGCGGATACGTAGGTTAATTGGCTCCCTGTAAATTTCCCATAATGTGTAGGACAACATAGAAGTAGTGTGAATGGCTGATGGATGGTCAACACGTACTTGGTTGGCAGAAAAACCCTTACCAGGTTCTACACATGCTCTATGGAGAGTGTCCTATCCAGATTGCCTCATCGATTGGTATAGCTATTGCCCTATTTTCCACGTTGTATCTCTAAACTAAACTTGCGCGTGTATTCCAACCCGATTCCTGAAATCGATGATCAGTTCCTTTGTTTTGTTAATGTTGAGGGTGAGTTTGTTGTCTTGACGCCATGTTAACTAAGCTCGCCAGCTCCTTCTCTTCATTGTTCATGATTCAGCCCACCACAGTAGTCAGGCAGTCAGGCAGTCAGTCAGTCAGTCTGTCTGTCTGTCTGTCTGTCTGTCTCTCTGTCTGTCTGTCTCTATCTATCTATCTATCTATCTATCTATCTATCTATCTATCTATCTATCTATCTAAACATAACTAAAACTCACAACTTGTTATCTTCCGGTTTGCGTTGTTTTTACATTTGCGCAAAAACGGTACACGATAGCGTTACGACTTTTCGCCACCTTACTCAGCATTCTCCTGTGCTGCAAGTGCAACAAGTTTTGTTCCGATCGGTGGTATATTTTAAAAGTTATTAAGCTTTCAAAATCTTAAAAACCGCACATGCGCAGATTGGTCTCCTCTCCCATCAGTCACCGCCGGGACGGCGACGCCCCTTCCTGCACCATCGCCGAACTGATTGACTGCGTCCGTTGTCAGCCACAGTCGGCGCCCGCCTCTGCCGCGGCTTCCGGTCGGCGCAGCCTCCGGGGGAATTGAGAGAGAGGAGGGGGTAGGGAGGGAGAGGGGGGAAAGGTGAGGAGGGAGAGTGGGGAGGAGGGGGGATAGAGGGAGAGGAGGGGGTAGGAAGGGGAGAGGAGTTATGGAGGGAGTGACTGAGCGTAGGTGAAAGGAGAGGTGAGGGAGGGTTTGCGGAGGGATTGGGGGAGGGTAGAAGTGGGGAAAGAAGAGGGAGGAGGTGAGGAGGGAGAGTAGGGGGGAGGAGGGGGAATAGAGTTAGAGGAAGTGAGTGTGGAATAGAGGGAGAGGAGGGCAGTGGGGGAGGTGAGGAGGGATAGTGGGGGGGATAGGGGAGGTGTGGGGGATAGAGGGATAGGAGGGGGTAGGGAGGGAGAGGAGTTATGGAGGGAGGGAGTGACTGAGGGTAGGGGAAAGGAGAGGGAGAGAGAGGTGAGGGAGGGAGAGGTGAGGGAGGGATTGGGGGAGGGGAGGAGGAGAGGGGAAAGATGAGGGAGGGTGATGAGGAGGGGGAGAGAGTGCTGGTGATGATGGGAAATGAGCTGCGCCTGTGCAGTTGGGGGCTATGGGTGAGTGGTGGAATATTGCGTTGGGGAGAACGGGTTGCTTTGGGGGACCCAACGGGTCTCACTTAGTCTAGTATCATCATAAAACTTAGAGTTGAATAGAGTTGAAGCAGAATTTGCCTACAGGGGCGAGTGGACTGGTAGTGTGGTAAGGAGCTGAGAACGCATCCCTGCAGGGATGGTGTGGGGATGTTTTGTTGCCAATCCTCTATGCTACACTTCCACTGGACAAAAGTGGAACAGCTTTACAGGAGAAATTGTGAAAGCTTACCTCAGATGCCAATAAATTCCACTGTGACAATAGACAATAGAGTCCACTGTGATAAGCGAACAACAAAGCAGTGGTTGGAGCCCCCCCCGGACAACACTTGTAGAATTATGGAGAGAGTCACACAGCATGGAAACAGCTTTTAGCCCACTGCAGCTGTGATCAACATCAAGTCTCCATCCACACTCGTTGCATGTTCATTTTTCCTTCATTCTCCCCACCTCCACCATTGATTCTTTTGCCATCAATTCCACCCAGGGCAAATTAAAGCAGCCAATTAACCTACCAACTACCAACTACAACACATCTTTGGCATGTAGTAGAAAGCAGAGCACCCAGGAGAAACCCACACAATCCACCCAACATGCAAACTCCTCGCAGGCAGCACCCACAGGGTTAGCATCACTGCACCACTCTGCTACCGCATCATCAGCAACAAGTGGACAACAGCCTTTGTTTTATTAGTTGCACTGAAGTACAATACGACAGAGTTCTCCTGAACTGTGTATAAGGCTGGTCTGGATATATATTTAACATCAAACATTGTACACTGCAATATCAATTCATCTTTACCACACACAAATTGTCAAATAGCTCTGTTATTTGCTGACCTACATCTGTAACAACATTGCACAAAATCATGACACAAATAATGCTAAAAGTTCATGCATCAGACTGCCCACTCGTGGTTATATTCTACAGACAGTACTTTTTATAATCCTGGTAAAATTTGCTGCAACGGTACTAAATCAAAACTTAAAATTACCATTAAAATGTTTAATCTTTACACAATGTGCATTCGTAAAATAACTTGTAAGTTAACAAACTATTTGGTTTCAGCAGGAATTTTCAGTGACGATTTCTTTCCTCAGGAGTCTGGTCTCTTGAGAACGGCGCTGAACTTGAGGGCTGTGTTGTCTGGTTTTAAGATAACTTCCACCAATGCAAAAATGCTTATTACCTGGATAACAAAGTTCAATGTCAAGTCAATAAAGTTTTCAAATTAATAAAATGAAAGCTCCAATTTCAAAGTTTAAAAAAAAAATGGAGTAAACCTTTTACAAGTGATAATTAGCTGAAGCAATAAAAACATGGACCTTTGACATCAGTCCAGTTAGCTATAGAATGTGCACTGTCTGAAAGTTTATTAAACTTGCAAAAGTTCATTAAGTTCACTATCAGAATTTAATTTTGTAAACTCAAGTTACTGAATTACAGAAAAGTATTTTTCATTTAATTTCAATATAATAATTTACTATTAATTCCCATCATGTTTAACAATACGGAGAGAATGCAATCATATCTTCCAATACTATTTTAAAAGGTAAAAACAAATGCAAAGGATAATGAAAGTTTCAGTGGCAAAATAAATGGTACAGCTGAGTCCAACATTGGTCACTGCCAGCCACAAGCATCGGTCACTGCCAGCCACAAGCATTGGTCAGTGACAGCCACAAGCAAGTACCTGGCAAGCTGGTTTCTGATCCTGTGTCTCTGGTTCCCACATCAATCTTAGTTCAGGGTTCTTTCCTGCTCTGTGAAAAGTAAACCCTTGGAGAGGAAGACCCTACACAAATGCAAGAGAGGAGGTGGATAGTTAATATTAATGAATGGAATAAAAGCTTTGGCATTTTGTATAAAGAGAAAACAACCATACACAAAGTGATTTATGTTCATGGACATAATTTCCCCACGTTTCACAGCTGACTTTCAGGTTTGTAATTACATTTGGAAAAAAATATTTCCCATCCAAATGTAACCTTTCCAAAGTTTGGTGTTAAGTTGGAGTAAACACTTGCGAGATCCTTTGGAAGAACAATGGGCTTTCACGTTCCAATATGGAAAGTTCTGTTTCGAACTCTCAAATTACAATAGCAACAGATAGCAAGCACTTTTAACAGCAATTGACTTGCACATTGAAAACCTTTGCTCGTTGCGCATATCTGTAAAGCTTTAAAAAAGTTAAAACTTTACTCTATTAACAATTTACAGCACCACTCCTAGTTTGTATAAAATAATTAAAATAAACACACCTGGCCCAACAGAAATAGGCAAGGGCCAAATGCAGGCAAATGGGACTAGCCCAGTATCAATGGGATTAGCCCAGTAACACAAGGCGGGCTGCATGAACAAAGTAATCCGAAGGATTTGTTTCTGTGTTGTATAGCTCCATGACTAATTTATAATAATGCAACTAATCTTTCATCATGTGAAATGCTTGCCCTCATTATAATTCATTAGTTATAAATTAGTACCTAAGACTTTCATAGCTGGAGCAGGAACAGTCACTTCATTGCATTACTTCAGAGTTACGTTGAGGGATTACGTGAAGAGCCCGTCCAGCCGCACACGCGTCATATCGTCAGACGCATAGCGTGAGTGCCGATGTGTTTGGAGTGAGCAGAGCTCCTCCAACCCGGTAAGTAAAAAACCTGAAGGTAAGTTTTTACTTACGTTTTTCAGGTTGATTTAAAAGACTTGTAGTAATGAAACACAAGTCATAATGAAAAATTTGTGGAGGTGTACCGCAGAATGCTTAGACAGACCGCGGGTCTGTGAGTAGCGGGCTCCCTTTTTATAATTTTTTAAAAAACGGTTACCGTTTAGCGCCATTAGATCGCATAAGATAAAGAGGTGGCCGTTAAAGAATTCAGACCGGAAGATCCCCGATTCAGGTAACTAGTTGGTTATATTTAAAACCTAGTTACAAGGCAATGCAGGGAATGCCTGGGGAAGGTCCAGGTTTACCGTTGGTCTAAAGTAGAGCCAGCATATGAAGTGCCTAGGGAAGGTCCGGGCTTAGTGTTGGCCTAGAGAAGGCCAGTGTATGAAGTGCCTGGGGAAGGTCTGGTTTAACATTGTCCCTACAGGGCCAGTGCAGGGAGTGCCTGGTGGAGGTCCAGGTTTAGCGTTGGCCTAGAGGAGAGCCATCGCATGGAGTGCTTTAGAAGGTCTGGCTCAATGTTGGCCTAAGGGAGAGCCAGCATAGGAAATATTTGGGAAAGTCCGGTTCAGCGCTGGCCTACAGGTGAGCCAGTGTGAGCAAATGGTTGGTTAAGGTGCGTTGGTCTACAGGAGAGCCAGCGCCAACTATATCTGGAAGTTAGCGTTGGCCTACAGGTGAGCCAGCGCCAGCAGCACCTGAAAGAGGGCTGCATATGATGGGCCTACAGGAGCCCGCATGGAGAGCAACTGGGAGGGTTGCTATGCGTAGGCCTATGGGAGAGCCAGCACTAGAGATACCTGAAGCAGGATGTAAATTCGCTCCTCCATGAGGAGGATTATTTCATACAAAGATTCACGTAAACGAATCATATCAGGACTAGAGCCCAATACAGAGCCATAGGACCAGAGTTGGCACAATATATCAAAGTTGTGGTTCCAAAAAGATGAGGAACCATTGGGAGATAAATAAACTATGTCAATAAAATACTTACACTCCCAGCAGCTCTAGGTTCTAACCAGGTATGAGCTGTCTACAAATATAAACCCGCAATATTGAGCATGATAAGCAAGTCTCAGCGGGGGAGAGGGTATTGAAATTACTGGTCAGGTGTTAAAGGCTTTTTTGACCAAAGGTTTGATGGAGAGCATGTGTTTATATCACAATAAGGTTGAATTAGCACTCATGTGTAGTGCGCACTTGCAAATAATTGTTTTATAAAAGTGCTATAAAACCTAATATATACCCTAAGTTTGGGGGCTCTGTACACCATCAAATATTTAAATTGTCCATTAATCTGTTTTTAGAAAGATCTAGCCAAAAAAGGTATGATCCTGGTTCTGTAAGAAACATATTAAATGTTTTACATTTACAAGATGGGGAAGATTACATTTCTTGCTAAAATGGCAAATTGATATTATACTGTACAGTATTGTGGGGTTTAGAATGTAGTTCTACCCATATTTGGTTTCTCTTACTAAGGTATTTGAAATCAGAGACATATTTTCTCAAAATAAGAGAATATGTAGATTCAGACAAAACATGAAATATTGTGAAAAAGAGATGATTAAGAAGTCAGTTCACCATTACCATCAATTAATGCCAAATATGTTATGAGAGCAAATAAGGATGGTGGGTGTAGAATTATTCTAGATCTGACAAAATGTTAACTCTTTTTTGTACAGTATAAACAGTGGATAACATTTGTTAATGTTATGCAGCCAATTTCACAAATAAACATTTTACTATGTGACTGTGTATGGTATAATAGATATTTTTATTTTATCTGGATAAGCCAATTATGGCAATTTAAAGCATTGTATTAATGTTTAGTCTCAGACTGGAGACTATTTGACAGATTGTTGGATCTAATATTAGCTTTACTAAGAACTCAGGGCCATTTAGTAATGGTCTATTGCCATATTCTGATTGTAGGAAACATTCGGACTACAACAGAACCATGAGTGTTAGAATAAAGCTCACTGGAGATTTGTTAACCATCGAGATAAATCTAAACAGTTTCCAAACACAGTTATTGATTATTTGGGTTCCATTATTAAATGAGAACACATGTTTTGAATCCGATTGCGGATTAAGGCTGCATTTAAGTGGAAGTTGTATAAAGCTCATTATAGAGCATCAACCATTGTATAAAGGTCATTATAGAGCACTAATCCCCAATTAGGCATTTAATTGGAAGTGGTAATAAGCTCATTACAGAGCACCAACCCTCAATTAGGCAGGAAACAAGCCTATTAAAAAAAAAATTGCTTATTTTCAGCTGTAGAATTTAGACTGCGGCATTATCAGAGTTTATAGTAAGCATGGATAGATCAATGGATAATACAATTTATGGCAAGTTTGCCAGGCCATATATTTGCCAGTTATAGTTATTACTGAAATATTAATGAATCAGGCATGGATACTGACAAATTTAAATCTTATTTCACCAGGGCACCATCAAGTTTGAGGGCCAAGGAATTGGATGTTCTAATAGAACATATCCTCGTGGCTGCAGGCATAAGTGAAAGAATTCACCTATTACCATAAGGAGATTATAATACCTTTGGTTATTTGGTGGTGTTATTTTGGATTTAGTATTAAATATTCCTCTTGTGATAAAGGGGTTACTATTATGGTGATAAATTAACCATTAACTGGTTGCATCCATGTTATGGTTGTGCATTGTTGATTGTTTTACTTCGTCAATCAATGCAGTGAGCCCCTGGATTTGAATCTACGGCCTGAAATCACAGAGCTTTGAAATCTTCACGTGACTCCGAAGTAAAATAGTAAGATTAAACGAGAACTTACCAGTTTGAAGTTTGATCTTTATTTTATGAGGAGTTACGTTGAGGGATTACGTGCCCTCCGCTCCCACCCTCATAAAAGATCGAGCTGGTAGTTCTAGTCTTTATGTATCTTACTATCATACTTCAGTAATTGTCATCTGTGATTTCACTCCGCTGCTTTGAAGATTGACGCGTGTGCGGCTGGACGGGCTCTTCTTCACGTAATCCCTCAACGTAACTCCTCATAAAATAAAGATCAAACTTCAAACTGGTAAGTTCTCGTTTAATCTTACTATTATAATTCATTAGTTATAAATTAGTACCTAAGACTTTCATTGCTGGAGCAGGAACAGTTACTTCATTGCATTGTAAAGTTGTTTCCATTGAACTCTGGTATTTATCCTGGGATAGCATAGACTATCTAACTTCATATCTTCAGC
Source organism: Malacoraja senta (assembly GCA_038087875.1). NCBI lineage: Eukaryota > Metazoa > Chordata > Chondrichthyes > Rajiformes > Rajidae > Malacoraja > Malacoraja senta. The sequence continues at coordinate 54,776,289 of CM075984.1, forward strand.
CTCAACTTTGAGGCTAAAATGATTAAACATTGCTTAGTGAATGAAATTAACAAAATGGCATTCAGTCTGCCAGCATTTGCTATGCATTCAGGATGAGGGCAATGGAATTCCAGAAACAAATATTCTTTCCCATCAAAACCGTTCATGTAATTTGCAATGGGCGCAGTGATAGGTGAAGAACGACCTGATGCATCTTCTCTGAGACTGGGGCACAACAGGAATCGGGTATAGGGTAGACCTGGCCTTCACCACCACTGGTGAGTGACTGGACCGGTACCTTGCAGTTACACCACTGATCCAGACATGAGTAGAAATCCCAACTGTGGAAATTAAATTCATTTAATTAAATACATTTTGTATGAATGTAATGATGGTAATGAAGCTACTGGATTGTAATGAAAGCCCATTTGGCTCATTAATGTCCTTTGGGACAGAGAATTTGTCATTCCCAGCCCAGCTGGCCAGACACATAACTGTGGTCGTCCCATAACTGAGCTCTGGAGTGAACTAGCAATTAGGATTGGGTAATAAACATGGCTCTTGCTATTGCCATCCTCATTGTGGGAACCAATTAAAACTAGAATGGTTCCAACTTGTTGTATTAACAGATGTTGCAACAGCAGGGAATCGACCTTTAAAATTTAAACAACTTCAGAAAAGTTTTCTAAAACTCATTACAAATGTACAGACACTGGCACACTTGATGCCTGATTATTATGGTTCTCTGTACATTCATACTGTGAGCTTTGGTACTATTTCAACCTTAAAAAAATGTATGGAGATCGGCGCCCAGTCTACAGGAGTGAGCCTGAGACACTTGAGACTGCAGATGCTGGAATCCTGAGCAAAACACAAAGTGCTGGAGAAATTGGCTGCAAGAGGACCAGGGCTGGGAACTGAATATTCAAGGGTATACGTCCTATCGAAAAGACAGACTGGTGGGCGGAGGGGGTGGGGTAGCTCTGTTGGTGAGGAATGAAATTCAGTTCCTTGCAAGGGATGACATAGAATCAGGAGATGTGGAGTCAGTATGGATAGAACTGAGGAATTAAAAGGGGAAAAAGGCCCTAATGGGAGTTATCTACAGGCCCCTAGACGGTAGCCTGGATATAGGGTGCAAGTTGAATCAAGAGTTAAAATTGGCATGTCGTAAAGATAATGCTACGGTTGTTATGGGAGATTTCAACATGCAGGTAAGACTGGGAAAATCATGTTGGTTCTGGACCCCAAGAAAGGCAGTTTGTTGAGTGCCTCCGAGATGGATTCTCAAAGCAGCTTGTATTCGAGCCTACCAGGGAGAAGGCAATTCTGGATTTAGTGTTGTGTAATGAACCGGATTTGATAAGGGAACTCGGGGTAAAGGAGCCATTAGGAGGTAGTGACCATAATATGATAAGTTTTAATCTACAATTTGAGAGGGAGAAGGGAAAATCGGAAGTGTCAGTATTACAGTTGAGCAAAGGGGACTATGGAGCCATGAGGGAGAAGCTGGCCAAAGTTGACTGGAAAGAGACCCCAGCAGGGATGACAGTGGAACAACAATGGCAGGTGTTTCTGAGAATAATACAGAAAGTGCAGGATCAATTCGTTCCAAAGAGGAAGAAAGATTCTAAGGGGAGCAAGAGGCGACTGTGGCTGACAAGGGAAGTCAAAGACAGTATAAAAATAAAAGAGAAGAAGTATAAAGATGAATGGGAAGCCAGAGGATTGGGAAACTTTTAAAGATCAGCAGAAGATAACTAAAAAGGCAATATGGGGCAAAAAGATGAGGTACGAAGGTAAGCTAGCCAAGAATATAAAGGAGGATAGTAAAAGCTTCTTCGGGTACGTGAAGAGGAAAAAATTAGTTAAGACCAAAGTTGGACCCTTGAAGACAGAAACAGGTGAATTTATTATGGGGTACAAGGAAATGGCAGATGTGTTGAACAGATACTTTGGATCTGTCTTCACTAAAGAAGACACAAAAAATCTCCCAGATGTACTAGTGGCCAAAGGATCTAGGGTGAAGGAAATTTACATTAGGCAGGAAATGGTGTTGGATAGACTGATGGGACTGAAGGCTGATAAATCCCCAGGGCCTGATGGTCTGCATCCCAGGGTACTTAAGGAAGTGGCTCTAGAAATCGTGGGCGCATTGGTGATCATTTCCAATGTTCTATAGATTCTGGATCAGTTCCCGTGAATTGGAGGGTAGCTAATGTTATCCCACTTTTTAAGAAAGGAGGGAGAGAGAAAACAGGGAATTATAGACCAGTTAGCCTGACATCGGTGGTGGGGAAGATGCTGGAGTCAATTATAAAAGATGAAATAGCGGCACATTTGGATAGCAGTAACAGGATCGGTCCGAGTCAACTTGGATTTACGAAGGGGAAATCATGCTTGACTAATCTTCTGGAATTTTTTGAAGATGTAACTAGGAAAATGGACAAGGGAGAGCCAGTGGATGTAGTGTACCTGGACTTTCAGAAAGCATTTGATAAGGTCCCACATCGAAATTAGTGAGCAAAATTAGAGCACATGGTATTGGGGGTGGGGTAATGACGTGGATAGAAAATTGGTTGGCAGACAGGAAACAAAGAGTAGGGATTAACGGCTCCCTTTCAGAATGGCAGGCAGAGACTAGTGGGGTACCGCAAGGCTCGGCAGGAAACATGTTCCCGATGTTCGGGGGTCCAGAACCAGGGGCCACAGTTTAAGAATACGTAGTAGGCCATTTAGAACAGAGACGAATAAAAAGTTTTTCACCCCGAGAGTTGTGAATCTGTGGAATTCTCTGCCGCAGATGGCAGTGGAGGCCAATTCTCTGGATGCTCTCAAGAGAGAATTAGATAGATCTCTTAAAGATAGCAGTCATGGGATATGGGGAGAACGGGTTACTGATTGTGGATGATCAGCCATGATCACAGTGAATGGTGGTGCTGGCTCGAAGGGTTGAATGGCCTACTCCTCCACCTATTGTCTGTTGTTGCAACAGATTCCATGCAAGCCCATCAACACCTCTGCTGCCATCTGGGCACCTTTCAGCTTTACACGCCCAGCAACCTTAATCTTTCTGTTTATTTGGGAACTGGCCATACTTGCCTCCATCCTATCTTCCCTTTTTGATTTTTCATACAGTTGCTAAGCTTTTCCAGCATTTTTTGTTTTTATTACTTGACTACAAATTTGCTTGAAGTGGATTGCAGAATGGTTCTCAGTAATCCATATCCTTGCGTTCCCTGCAAATCCACTTGTCAGGAAACAACTGTGGCCAGATACCTGGATACCAATGTGTGAATCAGTCTCAGGAAGGGTGCTGACCAGAGTGTTCAGGCTCAGGCTGACCCTGAGGCCAGATGACCAAAGCACCGTGGGGGGGCCAGAATCAATTACAATCCCTCGGACCGTCAATTAACTAAAGGAAATGCTGACCGCTCATCACTTTGCAAAAGACGGCTACTTTTGATTTTCCTATTGAGCTGCTAGTAACTAAATATTTCATTTGGGTTTGAGAACTGTCTGCATCCTATATCTAGCTTTGGGATGAATCGGTTATGGAAAGGTGACATCCTACACAAGAACAGCTGCAAGAAGATTTTTTCTGTTGAATTGGCAAGTTGTGCTAGTTTCAAAGAAATGCCGACAAAAACAATTTTTTTGATAAACTACTTAACAGTACCGCATCTGGAAATTGGAAACTGATAAAAGATAAACATTAAACTATAGTCTAAGTGAATAACTAGTTTGAAAAATATTTAACCTTTCAAGCATATTTAATAAACTTACATTACAGTAGATCCTCTTTTGGATACCATATCGCAGAACCAGTACATCAAAGGCCTGGTCTAAAACGGCCATCACCATCGCTTCAGATTCCAGAGGACCACATTCCTAATGCAACATATTAAAGAACTTTGAATAATCACAAACCACATTCTCCCATGATATATTGTGTAGGTGGAGTCAATGGTGGGGAGTCTGGTCTGCAGTATGTGATGGACTGGGCTACATCTGCAATTTCTTGGGGTCTTGGGCAGTTGTTCCCAAACCCAAGCTTTGTTGCAGCCCAACAGTATGCTTTCTACAGCGCATCTAGAAAGGTTTGTAAGAGTCATAAGAGACTTGCCAAATTTCCTCAGTCTCCTAAGGAAGTAGAGGCGTTGATGTGTCCTCTTGGCTGTCACTTCAATGTGGTGGGTGCATAACAGATCATTGGTACTATTAACTCTAAGGAAGTCGACACTCTCCACCATTTCCACCATTGATACTGATTGGGGCATTTACTCCACCTCGCTTCCTGAAGTAAATAACTAGCTCCTTCATCTTGCTGACATTGAGGGATACGTTGTAGTCCTGACTCCATGTCACTAAGTTCTCTATGTCCTTCCTGTACTCTGTCCCATCATTGTTCATGATCTGGCCCACCACATTGGTGTCATCTGCAAACTTTAATGATCTTTTTGAGTCAGTCTTGAGAATTGTTGGCAGCAAAACTCAGGATAAAGAGTGCTAATTAATTTCCATAATCATTGCAAGCATTGTCAATATCATCTACATGCCGAGAAAAAAGCTATGCAAAAATTCAGGTCAATCTTGCGCTTTGCGCAGGTACAATCTCTCTCAAACCACTTTTGTACAGTCACTTACCTATGCTGGATTTGGCTTAGTGGCATAAAAAGCAAGCTCCTGGGGTTTGCATTGCTAAATTTGGCTCCTTTATCTCATTGGCAAAATCACAAACCCACAAACAATGCATGTCGAATTATAACACTGGAGCAACTGAGCTTGTTTCTGTGGCCCAAGCTGTCCCAGAATCTGACCTTAACGTTACTGCATGCTCTTCATCTCAGAACAAAATGTCTTTGTTTTATATTCTCTTTATTCAAGGCTATTGGTCAAGAGAGTTAAAATAAATTAAATAAATTAACCTTATTTAATTCTATAGGCCATTACCCTTTATCAAAATGTTGTTCTCTTCAGCGTTACACCTGTCCACTTCTGGTTTGCTGCTGATTCCTTCACTTTCATTCGGGCTATACTTTTCAAATGTGTTGGAAGGAACTGCAGATGCTGGTTTACACCGAAGATAGAAACAAAAGGCTGGCGTAACTCAGTGGGACAGGGCAGCATTTCTGGAGAGAAGGAATGGGTGACGTTTCGGGTCGAGACCATTCTTTAGATCTTTCCTTAATACGTTCTTCAACTGCTTACATATGAGCTAATGGTCCATAAAGCTCCATTTTGTGTCAGGTTTTATTTGGAGGGTGACAGTGGTGGAAGGAGTTAAAACAAAGTCATTACAGATATGATGTCAATCTTATGCGTTATTATTTACAATATAACAATAAATTGTCAATAATTCTAATTGTAACAGTTCCACGCCTTGTTGCCCAGTTGCTGCTCTGTGTAGGTCTGACCATGCTGAACTCTATGATGGACTGTTTAAATCTGGTTCAGTGCCATTTACTTTCCCAAGAGTATTTCCATTTTGCTTATACATCTATTTACTTTGGATGAAAGAAAATTCAGTTCAGCATCAAGCTAGCTTTGACTTTAGTCTTGGATACGGGATACACTGATACTAACGGGGCATCGGGTGAATGCGTTTGTGTTACTGAGCCACACAAGTTGTGGAACAACTCAGGCGGTAACCATGGTGTGGAGATGAGTTCAATGATATCAGCCTTGGCAGCAGTGGAAGCCTTTGTGCCCTGGAGCTAAAGGGAAACAAATGCCAGTGTTCCTGCTCCCGACTGCTATTCCTATTACTGGAAAATAGACAGGAATATCAGATGGAGGGCAGAATTAGACCTGATTGTGTTAACCCCGACCAAATAGCCCGCTGACTAACAAAGTCCACTTCAGACAAATAAAGATGATGGAAGTTAAGGCTGCCGTGGCCACCCCTCAGAACTGATGTAGGCTCAAGAGAGTGGAAAATACTGCAAAAATGTATCTCAGCAAGGACCATGTATAAAATAACATCTTTATAATGATTAAACATGTGCATGTAATAGCTTCCCACTCAAATAGTTGCCCTGAAGGATGAATCATTGGTGAAAATACAACTGATTAATAACTAGTCCGACTTTCTGAAAAGTCTAAAGTGGTAAAAGGCTTTTTTGACGACAGGAAAATTAAATTTCAGGCTATTAAAAACACTATCAATGATACAATGGTACAACACTTGTCGTGAAATCCTGTTGTAGTTATTACCAAAAACTTCAACGATAAGCATCTATAAGCTCTTTAATGCTAGTAAGAACTGAAGAGTCTGAAGAAGGGTCTCGACCAAAAACGTCACCCATTTCTTCTCTCCAAAGATGCTGCCTGTCCCACTGAGTAACTCCAGCATTTTGTGTCTATCTTTAATGCTAGTAACTTCATTGCAGTGACAAGAATCTTGGTTGCAGGTTAAACACCAAAGTTTCATGCATTCAAGCAGCATTCACCTGTTACGCCCATTATGCTGCCTCTCCACTCAATCCAGTTAGGACCAGCGCGCAGTCTGCCTCTCACTAGCCACATGTTCAGATTTACAATGGCATTTCATCATTCGACAGGTGTATACTCGCAAATTAACACTTTATATATATATACATACACGCACACATATACACACACATACACATATATACACACACATATACACATACATACAGACATACACGCACATATACACATGCACATATACATACATACATATACACACATACATATATACACACATATATATACGCATACACACACATATATATATACATGCACACATATATACACACACATAAACACACATATAGACACACACACATATACACACATATATATACACACACACATATAAACACATATATACACACACATACACATACACACACACATATATATACATACACACACATACACATATACACACACATATACACAAATACACACGCATATATACACACACATATATATACACACACATATATATATACACACATATATATACACACATATATATATATACACACACACATATATACACACACATATACACACATACACACACACACACACACACATATATATATATATACAAACACACACACATATATAAACAACTTTTTCTGCAAGATTTGCCTAGGTGTTTCGAGAGTCAAGAGTGTTTTATTGTCATATGTCCCAGACGGGACAATGAAATTCTTACTTGCTGCAGCACAACAGAATATGTGAATATGTAAACATTGTATATAACGGGGAAAAAAAGAAAAAGTTCAATAAATAACAAATATAGTGCAGATAACAAATAATAATAGTCTTTTGCAGTTCAGAGCTCAGAGCTTATTCGTTTGTCAAAGGTGTTTGTCAAAGTCACAAGAAACTGTAGATGCTGGTTTATAACAAAAGACAGAGTGCTGGACTAACTCAGCTAGTCAGGCAGTTTCTCTGGAGAACATGGAAAGGTGACGTTTCGAGTGGGGCCATCACTCCTGTAAAGTAGTGGTGTATCAAGTACTGAGCACCGGAAACAGACTTATGGTATTAGCATAGCAAGAAATCTGTAATCACTGGACGGGGACAGCAATAGTTCTGTTGGATGGGGTACCAGAGGAGGTGTGTCTATCTGTGATGAGGACTCCAGAAGAAGCCTGGTGAGCTGGTGCGAGAGAAAGGGCTGTGGGTACTTGAGTCCTTGGGATAGCTCTGGGGCAGGGTGGGATCTGTATAGTGGATGGGTTGCATCGAAATTGGATGGGAACCAATATCCTTGCAAGGAGGTTTGCTCATGTTACTTGGGAGGTATTGTGGCAGTGCAGCAAGTGGCGATCTGACTCAGATATAGAGCAAGTACTCCTGAAAAGTACATTTGAATCCTGAGACTCCTCCACGATGACATGCTTGCCACAGTCATGGCCAGCAACAGCAACTGTGAGCCGTTTCAAGTCAGGTCAGGAGTTAAACAGGGATGCGTGATTGCCCCAACACTGTTCACCATCTTCATTGCGACAACCATCCACATCATCCAGGACGACCTACCCCCAGGAATCGAAACAGTCTACAGAACAGATGGCAGACTTTTCAATCTTGCCCGTCTCAAGTCCAAAACTAAGGCATCTATGAGCTCTCTCATCGAGTTCCAATACGCAGATGACAACTGTGTTGCAGCTCTCTCAGAAAATCATCTGCAACAGATCCTGACTGCCTTCAACAGTGCATACTCGAAACTTGGACTTACCATCAACTCCAAGAACTCAGGTTATCTACCAATCGTCACCAACTGAGACAAAGCAGAAAGAACCATCAATTCAACTTGGTGAAACAACCCTGGAAAATATGGATCACTTTCCGTACCTTGGAAGTCACCTCTCCTCCAATGTCGACCTTGATGACGAGATCCAACATCGTCTTAAGTGTGCTGGAACAGCTTTTGGACGTCTTCGAACGAGAGTCTTTCATAATCGTGACATCCGAACTGACACCAAAACGTTAGTGTACAAGGCAGTGGTGATTCCAACGCTCCTGTATGCATCAGAAACCTGGACAACATGCCGACGCCATCTGAAAACACTTGAAAAGTTCCATCACCGATGTCTTCGAAGCAGCTTAAAGCAGTTAGGAAGACAGAAGAACCAATGCCAGCGTGCTGAATGAAACAAAAACATCGAGCATCGAAGCCTTCGTCATCAAGAACCAACTAAGATGGGTCGGTCATGTTGTTCGGATGGAAGATGAGCGTCTACCAAAGCAAACCTTCTACTCCCAGCTTAATGAAGCCAAACGTAAAAGAGGCGGTCAAAAGAAGAGATTCAAAGACGCCTTAAAAACCAGCATGAAGAAATGTGAAATCAACATCGACAATTGGGAAACCAATGCTAAGGACAGGAAACTCTGGCGAACCATCATCCAAGAAGGAACAGCGACCTTCGAAGCCAAGAGATGTGCAGAATTAGAAGAAAAGAGAAGTAAACGGAAAGAGAGGCAGCAACAACCAAAGCCCGATCTGCCATCTGGAATTACCTGTCCTGATTGTCGAAGAAATTTCAAAGCCAGGATTGGACTCATAAGCCACCTGAGAGTCCATAAAAACAACAGAACGTAGACCATCATCCTCGACCTCGAGGGATCGCCACGACGACGACAGCAGGCAGGGCAGTCAGAGACAGGTGAGGGAGAGTGGGAGGATCAGGTGCAGGTGCAGGTACTTTATACCAGAGCCTCCCAGGTCAGACAGATGGGTTTGGAGCATGGACCGTGAATTAGAATTACAATATTATCAAAATCGCGGACAAGTCGCTGCGGGGAGGACACGACGTGCTACTTTGTTTTTGCCCTGTTTCGTTCATTTAGAAATTTTACGTGTTTTTTATGTATAATTCCTGCTTCTCCATTGTCCAAGTCCAGTCTGAGATATTTCTGCAAGCTGGGTTTTTCAATGTACCTCATTGTGCTTGTGGGTATGACAATCAACTCAACCTCAGCTTCAATTTAGATGTGGCAGCATTTTTTTAGCGCATCAGTGGGAGATTGTTGAGACGATGTGTGGAGAATCTTACCACAGGGCTGTATTTGACCTTAATGTACGAAATGATGCTGGGCAGTTAGTAGTGTTAGAGGCGACCACGTCAGGAGCAGTGACCATCATTCTGCACGTTTCAGGGGAGGTTGGGAAAGGGATAATAGAAACATATAAAATTCTTAGAGGATTGGACAGGGTAGATGCAGGAAAAATGTTCCCAATGTTGGGGAGTCCAGAACTAGGGGTCACAATTTAAGAATAAGGGGTAGGCCATTTACGACTGAGATGATGAAAAACTTTTTCACCCTGAGAGTTGTGAATCTGTGGAATTCTCTGCCACAGAAGGTAGTTGAGGCCAATTCACTGGATGTATTCAAAAGAGAGTTAATTTAGCTCTTAGGGCTAAAGGAATCAAGGGATATGGGGAAAAAGCAGGAACGGGGTACTGATTTTGGATGATCAGCCAAATGGGATAGTTGAGGATGGAGTTAAAGGGAAAGAGAGTAAAAGGAGGGTTAATGACCCCAGAATTAACGGGAAAGGAAGCTCACAAAGGGATAGGAGAGTATGGCCAAGTGTAATAGGGATCGATGTGAAAGGTGAGATGCGTAAGGAATTAAAAGTATTGTATATGAATGCGCGAAGTATAAGAAGTAAAGTAGATGAGCTTGAGGCTCAGTTACAGGTTGGTAGATATGACATTGTGGGGAATTACTGAGACGTGGCTGCAGGAGAATCGGGCCTGGGAACTTAATATTCAGGGTTATACATCCTATAGAAAAGACAGGCAGGTGGGCAGAGGAGGGGGGGGGGGGTAGCTCTGCTGGTGAGGGATGGAATTCAGTCCCTTGCGAGGGAAGACATAGGGACTGACGAGGTATAGTCACTGTGGATTGAGTTGAGGAATTGTAAAGGCAAGAAGACACTAATTGGTGTTATTTACAGACCCCCAAATACTAGCCCAGATGTAGGGTGTAAGTTGCAGCAGGAGTTAAAACTGGCATGTAACAAAGGTAATGCCACTGTGGTGATGGGGGATTTCAATATGCAGGTAGACTGGGAAAATCAGGTTGGTTCAGGACCCCAAGAAAGAGAGTTTATAGAATGCCTCCGAGATGGATTCTTAGAGCAGCTTGTAATGGAGCCGACCAGAGAAAAGGCAATTCTGGATTTAGTGTTGTCCAATGAACCAGATATGATAAGAGAACTCCAGTACAGATGTACTGGAGGACAGAGGATCTAAGGGGGTAGAGGAACTTGGAGGTAGTGATCATAATATGATTAGATTTAACCTGCAATTTGAGAAGGAGAACGTTAAATCAGAAGTGGCAGTGATGCAGTTGAACAAAGGGGACTATGAAGACATGAGAGGGGAGCTGGCCAAAGTAGACTGGAAAGGGATCCTAGCAGGAATGACGGTGGAAATGCAATGGTAGGAATGTCTGGGCATAATCCGGGAGATGCAGGATAATTTCATTCCAAAAAGGAAGAAAGATTCTAAGGGGAGTAGGAGGCAACCGTGGCTGACAAGAGAAGTTAGGGATAGAATAAAACTAAAAGAAAAGATGTACAACACAGCAAAGAGTAGCCGGAAGCCAGAGGATTGGGAAACTTTCATAGGACAACAGAAGGAAACAAAACGGGCGATACGGGCTGAAAAGATGAAGTACGAGGGGAAGCTGGCCTGGAATATAAAGAAGGACAGTAAAAGCTTCTTTAGATATGTTAACGGAAAAAGAGTAGCAAAGTCAAATGTGGGTCCCTTGAAGACAGACACGGGTGAAATTATTATGAGCAACAAGGAAATGGCAGAAGAGTTGAATAGGTACTTCGGATCTGTCTTCACTAAGGAAGACACAAACAATCTCCCAGATGTACTGGAGGACAGAGGATCTAAGGGGGTAGAGGAACTGAAAGAAAGTTTCATTAGGCGAGAAATAGTATTGGGTAGGCTAATGGGACTGAAGGATGATAAATCCCCTGGGCCTGATGGCCTGCATCCCAGGGTCCTCAGGGAGGTGGCTCTAGAAATAGTGGACGCATTGGTGATCATTTTTCAATGTTCAATAGATTCAGGATCAGTTCCTGTGGATTGGAGGATGGCTAATGTTATCCCACTTTTCAAGAAAGGAGCGAGAGAGAAAACGGGGAATTACAGACCAGTTAGCCTGACTTCGGTGGTGGGAAAGATGCTGGAGTCAATTATTAAAGAGGTAATAATGGGGCATTTGGATAGCGGTAAAAGGATTAGTCCAAGTCAACATGGATTTATGAAAGGGAAATCGTGTTTGACTAATCTTCTGGAATTTTTTGAGGATGTGACAAGTAAAATGGATGAAGGGGTGCCAGTGGATGTAGTGCATCTAGACTTTCAGAAAGCCTTTGATAAGGTCCCGCACGGGAGACTGGTGACTAAAATTAGAGCACATGGTATTGGAGGTAGGGTGTTGACATGGATAGAAAATTGGTTGGCAGACCGGAAGCAAAGAGTAGGAGTGAATGGGTCCTTTTCAGAATGGCAGCCGGAGGCGAGTGGAGTGCCGCAAGGCTCGGTGTTGGGGCCTCAGCTGTTTACCATATATATTAATGATTTGGAAGAGGGAATTAGGAGCAACACTAGCAAGTTTGCGGATGACACAAAGCTGGGTGGCAGTGTGAACTGTGAAGAGGATGTTAGGAGGTTGCAGGGTGACCTGGACAGGTTGAGTGAGTGGGCAGATGCGTGGCAGATGCAGTATAATATAGATAAATGTGAGGTTATCCACTTTGGCGGCAAAAACAAGGGGGCAGATTATTATCTCAATGGGGTTAGGTTAGGTAAGGGGGAGGTACAGCGAGACCTGGGTGTCCTTGTACACCGGTCACTGAAAGTTGGCTTACAGGTACAGCAGGCAGTGAAGAAAGCTAAAGGAATGTTGGCCTTCATAACAAGAGGATTTCAGTATAGGAGTAAAGAGGTTCTTCTGCAGTTTTATAGGGCTCTGGTGAGACCACATCTGGAGTATTGTGTGCAGTTTTGGTCTCCTAATTTGAGGAAGGACATCCTTGTGATTGAGGCAGTGCAGCGTAGGTTCACGAGGTTGATCCCTGGGATGGCGGGACTGTCATATGAGGAAAGATTGAAAAGACTAGGCTTGTATTCACTAGAGTTTAGAAGGATGAGGGGATATCTTATAGAAACATATAAAATTATAAAAGGACTGGACAAGCTAGATGCAGGAAAAATGTTCCCAATGTTGGGCGAGTCCAGAACCAGGGACCACAGTCTTAGAATAAAGGGGAGGTCATTTAAGACTGAGGTGAGAAAAAACTTTTTCACCCAGAGTTGTGAATTTATGGAATTCCCTGCCACAGAGGGCAGTGGAGGCCAAATCACTGGATGGATTTAAGAGAGAGTTAGATAGAGCTCTAGGGGCTAGTGGAGTCAAGGGATATGGGGAGAAGGCAGGCACGGGTTATTGATAGAGGACGATCAGCCATGATCACAATGAATGGCGTTGCTGGCTCGAAGGGCCGAATGGCCTCCTCCTGCACTTATTTTCTATGTTTCTATGTTTCTATGATCATATTGAACGGCGGTGCTGGCTCGAAGGGCCGAATGGCCTACTCCTGCACCTATTTTCTATGTTTTTAATATTGGTTCTCAAGTTAAATCCCTAAATAGGGGTAAGAGTGATTTCCACAGCGTAATAGAGGATGTGAAGACAGTGGTTTGGGATCCTCAGAGACACTCTGAATTTCCTCAATTGCCCGAGGTGGTAAAGGCGCTGCCTTGCCTACTCACCAGTGCTGCAGCGTGTGATGTCCATGTCAGATCCTGTGTGATGTGGACTCCCAGGTATTTATTGCCCCCTCCAAGGATATATCTCTAGCCATACCTTCTCAACCTTTCATCCTTATCAGAACATGCTGGCCCTGAACTCCCACTAACTCTTCTTTGAAAGACTCCTGCTCATCAGATGCCATAATGATCTGCTACAGTCAGGCAAACGCCTCCGTTGCCATGCTGTGAAAACGGAGAGAATGAGAAGGAGTTTCTTCCCAGAGGCCATTAGGACTGTAAACTCCTATCTCACTAGGGACTAACTTTACTGAACCAATTTACTGTTGTGTGGTGTCTTTTTAAAATTGCTGTTTTTTTCTTTTTTTTCCTCCCACAAATATGTAATATGTGATTCTGTTCCATTCTGTTTTGTAGTTTTTTTGCACAAACCCGCAAGCATTGCCACTTTTCATTTCACTGCACATCTCGTATGTGTATGTGACGAATAGACTTGACTTGACTTGACTATGAGCACCCTTTGCTCTCCACACGTTCAGTGGTCAGTGCTTTGGCCCTCACTAACAGCACCGTTTCTGGCTTCTCCCTTTTCCTTTCCCGATAGTCTCTGCCATCTTTACTTTGTTTCAGTTTCTCCCGCGTTGTCACCCTTCAGCACCAGAGTCTTGTTACTAATGGTGTTATCTCTGGCTGCAGCATTCACAATTAATTCTCATCAGTAACACGCAGCAGCTGAACTCACAACCATTCCCAGCTGCTATTAGGCAGGGCCTACACTGCAGGACAAGGCGCTGGTCTGCACTGATTTTGTCAGCAAATACTGACAGGGAGCAGGCCAAAAGCACACTGTCAGTGGACATACGTAATGGCACCAGCAATCCTTCTCACACTTGCACAGTGAGGGTGGCCTTCAACCTCAGTCCGTTCCCTGCTCCTGCTACAACTGACATCAGCACAACAACCTTGGGAGTCAGATAAATAATCCTGGGTATCCTTACCTTCACAAAAACAGAGAAATATATGTCTGCGCTGAGCTCCTGCACTTTTTTTGAGGCACTTTTTTTCTCGTTGCAATGGTCTGCTTGTTTCTGAATCTCACTTTTATTAAGGCCCACCTGTTGAGCAGAACCTGAAAAACAAAATCCAGAATAGCAGCGAATATTAAAGGCAGCTGTTAAACGATGATTCTAATGTCAACATGCCGCACTTGAAAGTTTATTATTGGTTTAGCGGAGTTTATAAAAATGGCTAATTATTCCACTGGAGAACAAAATTAAAATGTTGCATTGGTAAAGTGCAATCATTGTTGCTACAAGTTATCAACCTATTATGCCCATTTCAATTAATATTATAGTTACATTTATACTTTGCCTCGATGCTAGCAGTTAATTAGGAATTCACCGTATGAGACGAATTTGTTCTGTGAATAATAACATGTCAGATTAAATGGTGAGTCGACCACCAAAGAAACAAAAAGTTAGTTTAGTTTAGAGATACAGCGCGGAAACAGGCCCTTCGGCCCACCGAGTCCGCACTGACCAGCGATCCCCGCACGCCTGCACTATCCTACGCACACTAGGGACAATTTTACATTGATAATACCAGGCCAATTAACTTACACACCTGTACGCCTTTGGAGTGTGGGAGGAAACCGAAGATCTCAGAGAAAACCCACGCAGTCAGGGGAAGAACGTACAGATAGCACCCGTAGTGAGGATTGAACCCGGGTCCCTGGTGCTGTGAGGCAGCAACTCTACCGCTGGGCCACCGAGCAAGTTTTGTAACTTTCAGTGGTATTTCTTTAATTTGTAAGGCGGATGTTACTTACCCAGGTGTTTCAAGGAAAGGATGCTTTATGCAAATGTGCAATGGATATTGTCAACAAGCAAAATATTGTTAGCACAGATATATTTCTACACTCTCAGCAGCACAGGCAAAATCAGGCAATCGCACATCACATTGTTTATTAGCCAAACTCGGCTTTTATTCGGAGAGACTGGGTTAGAACTGAAGACCAAAACAGAAATAATCTCCAGCCTTTTCCTTGCACTGACAAAACAAAACAGCATGATCTAAATGATTTGGAATGATCACTAAAGAGTTCTTGCTGTTAGCATCACTGCCACAGTGGCTCCAGAGAAAACTGTGTTAGAGGGAATGGGAATCTTGCAGCAACTCATCCACAAGAAAGCTTTTCATATTCAATATTTTATTAGAGTCAAGACAAGAGGCGAGTGTTTTATTGTTGCACTAGACCAAGTCACACGGCCGCAACAATTAAATTCTCACTTGCAGCAGCACAGCAGATATGTTAGAAATTACAAAGTAAAATACTGTGAGTTTTATAGTGTAAATATTCATCTCAGCCAGGATTGTGTGACACTTCATTGTTTATAATAATGACTTGCATTTAACTGTAGGGGCCAGGATGTTTGCCAGTGCTATTGACATTGTGAGTGCACTCATTAGTCAGGAAGCAGGAGGGTATCTGTGGATTGTTAAATGCAGCAAATGGAAATTAATGCACAGATGTGTGAGGAGTGTAATCGTGAACCAGAGGATACAGGTTTAAGGTGAATGGAGAAAGCTTCAATAGGAACCCGAGGAGCAAAGGTGGTAGGTGTATGGAACGGCACGGACCAGGTGTATAGTGCAGCACGGTGGCGCTGCGGTACAGTTGCTGCCTTACAGCGCTTGAAGTACCCGACACCCGGGTTCGATCTTGACTACGGGTGCTGTCTGTACGGAGTTTGTACGTTCTCCTTGTGACCTGCGTGGATTTTCTCCGAGATCTTCAGTTTCCTCCCACGCTCCAAAGACGTACAGGTTTGTAGGTTAATTGGCTTGGTGTATGTGTAAATTATCTCTAGTGTGTGTAGGATAGTGTTAATGTGCGGGGATCGCTGGTCGGTGCGGACTCGGTCTGCCGAAGGGCGGGTCAGCGCTGTATCTCTAAACTAAACAAGCTGCTGGAGGAGGTAGTTGAGGCAGGTACTATCATGATGCTTAAGAAACATTTAGACAGGTACATGGACAGGATAGGTTCAAAGGAATATGGACCAAACGTAGGCAGATGGGACTGGTGTAGATGGGGCATATTGGTTGGCGTGGGCAAGTTGGGCCGAAGGGCCTGTTTTCATGCTGTATGACTCTGTGAGGCGGTAGCTGAGACCAGTACTCTAACAATATTTAAAAGACATTTGGATAGGTACAAGGATAGGAAAGGTTGAGGAATAAGGGCAAAATGCAGGCAGGTGGGACTGGCTTAGATAGGGCATCTTGGTTGGCATGGACGAGTCGGGCTGAAGGGCCTATTCCCGTTCTGTGTGACTATGAATCTATAAACTTTGGAGATTTGTTTTCTCAGTTGATTCCTGACAATGTTTTAAACACATTCACTCAGATGCAGACACATACAAACACACATTCATTCACAAACCCAACTGAAGCGAGCTCGTACAACTGACCAATAGATGCAGCAAGTAGCCGGTGGACAATGACATCAGCATAACGGCGGATGGGGGAAGTGAAGTGCGTGTAGAAGGGCACATTGAGTGCATAATGGCTGAACAATGCCTCATCAAGGAGGACTCCAGTGCAGAAGTACTGTGCCATCTGGAAAGAGATTAAACACTTTGCAATGAAAGATGACGGGTAGTTTGTAGATGTAATATAAATTTGATTTCCAATTTTACTCTGCATTTTACATTCTATTTGGTCAACTGAAAAAAGAAAGGCTCCAAATGGTGTAATCGGATACTTTAGTATACTCGTTTAATCAGTTTAAACACAAAATCTGAATAAAATTTGACTTGGAGCAAGCTATATCATGCAAAAACTTTTTTCAATGTCTTTTGTCATAAGATTAAAAGCTACACACTGCAATAATTTTCTAGTTTCACCATCACAGTCACACGCACAAAACTTGATCATTATAGCTGGAATGACCCAATGGATGCAAAAAGCAGAAATCTAGGAGAAAATGAAAAATGGGCTGAGAACGGACTTTTCAGAGACTTGTAAGTTGCAAGATGGCGTTGGAACATGGCGACTCTCTGCCTAGAAGAGGATCTATTATGCACATGTACAGGAGGGTTGGACTAGATAGAATGCAGAACAAGTGTTTCACTGGATCTGTACACGTGACAATAAATACACTACATATTGTTATACACAAAAAAAAATAGATTTTACATTTCATAATGTCAATATGTGTGAATACAGATTTAATCAAGTAACAAAAATATTCCTACGATCAAGTACATCATGAGAGAATATATTTAAAATTCAGATCATTGTAATGGAATTAGATTATTATTATTCGGTCTCGAGGTGTAATTAATAATCCAAACTATGCTTTCTGAAAAATTGACGGCTATATTTTTTAGTTACAACATGAAACATCGTTTAACTTTATACATTTTTCTGACTATTGAAGAATGCTTCATCAGGAAGGACTCCAGTGCAGATGCACTGTGCCATCTGGAAAGATATTAAATGTGTGTGCATTGAAAGATAACAGGCATAATTTATAGACTGGTTTCTGGTGTGTACCACTGTCTAACTGTGCCTCTATGGAGAATGAAGAACAAGATGTGAGGAAGGACAAAGATTCTGAATGTCGCAGAGTGAATCAAGTCATTGTCCTCAAGTTACTTTGCAACAACAAACTCTTTAACGGGAATGTTTTAAATTCAGAGAGCTCTCCCTTACACATACTTCAAATCATTCAGTTGTCAGGGTGCAACGATCTAGGTGTGACACATCACTCTCTTTACCGTTGAGAAACTCATTGAATGCACCGCTATACCAACCATGTTCATGGAACATCTTAACTATTACACCATCGTATTGCTTTGTATATGTGCAGACATTTGGGGAAACAATGACAAATATATTCCCTCCCCATTATATTTGCATTATGATATATTAGAATACAATGCAGCTGCAAAGCTATGAATAAATATATTTTGTTTAAAAAAATCTATCTTCTGATATTTCCTCCCGCAATTGAGTCTCAGGAGTGTTGCCAGTATATTTTTAAGTGGCGGCTGCTCCAAGAGCTTCACAATATGTGCCTATGGCAATATTCCTTGCACTCTAGACAGCAAATGCTAAAATATTCTAGCAGATGACTTATGAAACAAAAGACAAATACCATGATAAATTAAATTCCTCTGTATCTAGTAATAGAAATGCTCTACCTAAAAATGATGCAAAAAAAGCACTGCTAGGCAACCACATAAAACACCAGCACATAATAACAGAGGGAAGTTGGGTGGTGACTGTCAGATACCCTGTCACATGCCATTCAGATTAGATGAAACAACATACGGCTGCTTTCCTCGTGCCTATACATTACTGGACTTCCACAATATGTACAGTATATACAGTATGTGGACAACTGCAAACATCTAATGTGTAAAAGATACTACAAATGTACTGAATATTAGTTTGATTTGCCTTTCCTAATAAATGATTAACATAGATGGAAAACAATCGGACGGAGCAAACGAACTGGCAAACAAAGAGGTGCTTTTGGCTTAAACAACCTCTGGATAGTTCAACACATTTGCACAAGAAAGTGAGGAAATTTAACTTACATAATATTAGCAACTTGATTTTTTTCCCCCAAACTTTTTACTTTAATATTAAACCGTGAGGAATTGCAACATACTGGCAAGCAATAAGTTCAGGCAGTAAACATTTGTGCCTTTCAGAGACAAATCTGAGGATAAACAGTACAAGTTGGATCTCACTACATCTAAGTGTGCTTGCACACCAAGTGCAGAAGCCCAGAGAACTGTGCGAGGATTAATGCATCAGTTTGCATCAAGCCTGTCAGTTGTGGAGCTTAGGGAGAGGGAAATGACTTCATGTATGTGCTGGGGGAACAATGACCCAATGATCACCCGCAGGTTTTACCACCAGCTGGGGCAGTTGCCCTGACAACGTACTGCGTGGGTGGTGCCCTGGGGGTGTCGGCATGGTGGCTGCTGGCGTCTCTGATGCTGTAGGGTGGGGTGATGGGCCGTCCACATCCACAGCAATGGACTCTGCAGCCACGGGGTCACCATGGGTAATGATCCTGGACTGAACCGGCAGGGTTTGACCCAAAGAGTCTTTCAGGAATATTTCCTTAACTCTATTACAATACTTGAGGCAAGAAGGGAAATATTAGCCAAGAACTGGGGCCTGCGGTGGAGCAAGTGTTGTTGCCAATAAAACCCGCCACCATCCATCAATGTCTGTGGCGGTTTGTCCACTTTTCCAACTCCTGTCACTGTCTCAATTTATAATTGAATAGAGTTTGTTAAGTTATGCCTGAGTGTGTGATTTAAAAACTCAAGACCACCTTCATTTAACCGAATGCAAACACAGGGGAGCACTGATCTATTAGCAACCAAAATCTCCCTTCAACATCAGCCTTTTGCAGAAATACTGCCCACTTCACCAAGTAATGATGGTAAACTCTGATAGTTGGCATTAATATCATGCCCTCTCTATTTGAAGTGTGGTGTGAGGAATTGATATATTTATTTGGGTAACTTGCTTATTTATGAAACCTAACACTCAAATGTAGGGAGACAGAATTTGTCGGATGAGCCCAGATCTGCACAGAATTTGAGGACGGCATTATTCTCAAGGCCAGGTCCTTGCGAGCCACCCTTCCATGTACAATGCAGCAGAATGGTTTCCCATCAAACATTCAACCCAAATGTGAGCACGACACATTATCACATGCTGATGGGTTTGTGAATGTAAGTTTGGTTATCATCAATAATGCATCTCTCATTAAATGCATAAGCAGTTGGCAGAGTTCAAGCAAGTATTCATGAAATTAAAAATAAAATGAACAATCTTTTTAACAAACTAAATAGTATTTGTGTCCAAATAGAGCTGTATCAATGTAAATGTCTCACCTGCATCGGTCGAGCACACATGTGGGTGAGGACTTCCTTCCTGGCGGCAGAATATTGATCTATTCCCAGTGTTTGATTTAAGCTCGTCTGTTTCACAAGTGACAAATAAAGCATTATTACCGGTTACATCTCCTGGACAGCCTGTACTTCCTTCTGTTTCTCCAACATTTCCTTCACCTTTTTATGCTCTTGCCTTCCACCTGATCACATACGTTTGTTCCTGCTGGGTCAGCTGTGCCTGTCCACAGGTTGCGCTCATACCCCTGAGTCCGAGGCTCATGGGCACAAGTAGTACTCAGTCTGAGTCCAGTTACAGAGGCGGTGGTGAGGGTGAGATACAGTCTGGGAGGTGCCATCTTTTGGATGAGACAAGAAATTGAACCCTAGTCTGTTCTCCAAGGGAGGTTTAGTGGCACCACAACAAGAGGCAGAGGACATATCCACAGTGTAGAGATCAATATTTATCCCACATCTGATTATCTGCTCATTCTCAAAGCCGTGTCCCACTGTGCGAGTTCACCCAAGAGCTCTCCCGAGTTTAAAAAAAATCAAAACTCCTGGTAAGCACGTAGAATGAACGTAGTGGGTATGTCGGAGCTCGGGACGTCTCTTAGCGTTAACGGCAGGTACTCGGGAAACGTGGTAACTCGTGAAGATATTTCAACATGTTGAAAAATGTCCACGAGTAAAATATACTCGGGATGTAAAAATTTGATACTTTTTAACACATAGTTATACCGTAGTAGCTCGTGTGTTTACCGTAGTAGGACCTGGTGTCCTATATCACTATTGTATGTTCATGATGGAAATAGGAATACTCAGTATATTCATTACCTTTGAATTGTAGTTTTATGTAATCCTCCCATAATTTCTGAGTTCCATTTCACAATATCTATCAGACATACAGAATGTTGCAAGGTAATATTTTGCCCAAACTCAGTTGTATCTTTCTATCTCAATAAATATCACAAAATATGCCATTGTTTCAGCCACATTATGACAAAATATAGAATGTAGGTTATTTGTAATCAGTCACCCCATCCCAGAAACAACAGTACTTAAAGAAGAACATTTGTTTTACTAATTTACAAGCATGTACCATACATAGTCCATTGATCCATATCCATCATAATGTTGTGATAATTGCATAAAAGGTATTATTGTCTAAGAAATTTGGTGTGGAATGATAATCCATCTCAGTGCTCATTTAGGCAAGTCCCAAGCTATAGATACTTTTCCCCAACCCCCAATCCCCCTCGCCCAATCTTCATTGAACCTACCATTTGACCAATCTTTTACTCAGCTGCTGTAACGTTTCCTTCCTATCAAAATCTCTGTGTAGCATCTCTGTCCCTATCTTCAAATTCCCACTTTGAAATAAAATACAACTTTCGACTTAAAAATTTCGCATTTTTTTCCTCTGTAAAGCACTTTGGCTTCAACGTGATTTGATTTAAAAGTGCTATATAAATAAAAATTACTTACTTACTTACTTACAATAGTGATATAGGACACCAGGTCCTACTGCGGTAAACTCACGAGCTACTACGGTATGACTACGTGTTAAAAAGTATCAAATTTTTACATCCCGAGTATATTTTACTCGTGGACATTTTTCAACATGTTGAAAAATCTTCACGAGTTACCACGTTTCCCGAGTACCTGCCGTTAGCGCTAAGAGACGTCCCGAGCTCCGACGTACCCGCTACGTTCATTCTATGTGCTTACCACGAGTTTTGATTTTTTAAAAATTCGGGAGAGCTCTTGGGTGAACTCGCACAGTGGGACAGGGCTTTTACATTGTTATTTGTGGGGGGGGGGGGGGGTTTTAAACAATAAAGGCATTAAAAAAAATTCATAGGTAACAAAGGATGAAAGATTTAATGACTAATATTTCTCTGATTGACAAAAATCAGGACAAAGATGCTGAGATTCAGGTGAACTACCTTTCTTGTCCGTGTCAGAACAAGATAGCTCTGATGTTCAGCCATCCATCACCTGAGGGGCGGCACAGCGGTAGAGTTGCTGCCTGACAGCACCACAGACCCGAGTTCCATCCTGACTACAGGTGCTGTCTGTACGGAGTTTATACGTTCTCCCTATGACCTGCGTGGGTTTTCTCTGGGTGCTCCCGTTTCCTTCCACAATCTAAAGACGTGCAGGTTTGTAGGTAAATTGGTTTGGTATAATTGTAAATTGTCCCTCGTGTGTGTGATAGTGTTGGTGTGTGGGAATCGCTGGGCGGGGCGGACACGGTGGGCCGAAGGGCCTGTTTTCGTGTTGGATCTCTAAACTAAACTGTTACATCTCCTCAGATTTCCTCACCATGGATGTGGTCTGATCTGCTGCTATTTTTGGCATTCTCTTTTATTTCAGACATCCAGTAAGCTCTGTATGCCACAGCTCCCACTTCCAATGTTCAACGTTTCACACGGTCAGCAGCAGGTGTTACTGTTGCCTTCACAACCCACACCCCCCCCCCCTCTCTTTCCCCCTCTCCTCCTCCCTCCTGTACAATCTACAACACACTTGTCTTCTCACTTCTCCAACTGATCAGGGCCAGTAACCACAAACTTCATTCTTCCAACCACAGATGCTGCCCAACTTGCCAAATATTCCCACTATTTGGGTTTTTGTTTCGGCAGCCACTTTAAATCTGAATTGTAGACCACAAAAGTTGCTCTGGTTTCTAATTGAAATATTGAAAGGGTAAGAAGAAAAAAACATTATCAAATTATTCCCCTTTTGGTCACTCTGTAAAAATGATGAGTAAATTAATTTTAATGGTTTAAAAACAGGTTCTGGAGATGACTGTGTGAATAGAATTTCAAAGGGCTAAATAAATTGAGGACTGATTTTGAATACTACAACTTCAATGAAAATGGTGACGTTGAGCTAAACACACCTCACGTGCCAGATGATGAAAAACGAATTCACTGAGCTGAGGGGCGGGCTGCACTTTGATTCCAGCCCTCTCTTTAAGCCAGCCTTGGAAATATCACCACCTTTTTTTCTCTGGACCATCAGAGGCAGAGGGAGAACCGATGGAAGTACATAAAATGATGAGAGGCATAGATAGTGTAGACAGTGAGAACCCTTTTCTCAGTGCCCTGAACTACGAAAGCAACCATCTCTACCATTCAGAAGACATTTTCTTCAGAAAGGTCTCGACCCAAAACGTCACCTGTTCCTTTTCTCCAGAGACGCTGTCTGATGCGCTGAGTTACTTCAGCTTTTTGCGTCTATCTCTACCGAGTTGCCACTTTCAGAGAGTTATGGACTTTGACCTCAAGATCCCTCGGCACATCAGTTTTATTGAGTGTCGTGCCTTTAATTATATATTTTCCCCTTACATTTGACCTCACTCGCTGGAGTTTAGAAGAATGAGGGGGGATCTCATTGAAACACACAGAATAGTGAAAGGCTTGGATAGAGTTGATGTGGAGAGGATGTTTCCACTAGTGGGAGAGTCTAGGACTTGAGGTCATAGCCTCAGAATTAAAGGACGTTCTTTTAGGAAGGGGATGAGGAGAAATTTATTTAGTCAGAAGGCTGTAGAGGCCATGTCAGTGGATATTTTTACGGCAGAGATAGATTTTTGATTAGTATGGGTGTCAGAGGTTATGGGGAGAAGGCAGGAGAATGGGGTGAGGAGGGAGAGATATATCAGCCATGATTGAATAGAAAAATGACAGTAGGCACAGGAGTAGGCCATTTGGCCCTTCGAGCCAGCACCGCCATTCACTTTGATCATGGTTGATCATCCACAATCAGTACCCCGTTCCTGCCTTCTCCCCATATCCCCTGACTCCGCTATCTTTAAGAGCTCTATCAAACTCTCTCTTGAAAGCATCCAGAGAATGGCGGAGTAGATTTGATGGGCCAAATGGCCTAATTCTACCCCTATCACTTATGACCTTAAGACCTCCCAAAGTGCAACACCTCACATTTACTCAGACTAAACTCCAGCATATAATTAAAGGTAGACACAAAATGCTGGAGTAACTCAGCGGGACAGGCAGCATCTCTGGAGAGAAGGAATGGGTGACGTTTCGGGTTGAGAACCTTCTTCAGACTGATGTCAGGAGAGTGGGCGGGACAGAGATAGAATGTAGTCGGGGACAGTGAGACTGAAACATAGAAAATAGGTGCCATTCGGCCCTTCGAGCCAGCACCGCCATTCATTGTGCTCATGGCTGATCGTCCCCTATCAATAACCCGTGCCTGCCTTCTCCCCATATCCCTTGACTCCACTAGCCCCTAGAGACCGGTGGGAGAACTGGGAAGTGGGAGGGGATGGAGCGAGAGGGAAAGCAAGGGCTACTTGAAGTTAGATAAGTCAATGTTCATACCGCTGGGGTGTAAACTACCCAAGCGAAATATGAGGTGCTGTTCCTCCAATTTGTGCTGGGCCTCACTCTGACAATGGAGGCGGCCCAGGACAGAAAGGTCAGTGTGGGAAGTAGATCATGTAAAGTGAAATATTTTCAGTAAAACTGACATTTTCTGTTCTTTGATCATGGAGAGAAGATGAATTCAAAGCATCATTTGGTTCTGAGTTCTGTCTTTCTCAACACTTACGTGCAACGTGCCTGCAGAAGTGAAGTCGAGTTGCAGTCCCAGCTGCTCACACAGCTTGATGAGATCATCCAGCATCTTGGTTTGAGGTGGTGGGTGGCGGCGAAGTAAAGCTTGCTCTGGGAATAACTTGTTGATGCTGTGGGCTACAGCCATGTTCGCCAGTAACATGAACTCTTCAACCAATCTAAAAGGAACAACAATTTTTTAGGTCACAAAAAAGCAATGTGCAACTTTCTTGCCTTGGAAGGAGATTTGTGTGTTCACAGAATCACAAAATGATGCATCACAAGAGGCAATTAGGTCTGTATTTGCTTCTTTTGTAGAGCTGCCAATTAAACCCATCCCACCAGCACCATCACCTTCCACCCACTGCCCTCTAACGTTCTATCCTACAAGTCACAAAAGTCTTTGCTTTCATCAGCTTTTCAGGCACAACATATTGGTGTTACAGTTGAGCTCTACTGAAAACATGTCACTTCTGGTTATCGACTCTTTTACCAATCTACACTATTGGAATAAGTTCCACATTTACAATCAGAACCATTCAGGATTTTGAACACTGATTTTGCGCACTGAGTATTGATTTTAAATGATTGATTTTGAGAACTACAATTGTTGTGGTTTTTGGAAGTTAATTATGCCAGATCGTACCGCGATGGGCCGATGCAAGACCAATATGAGCAAATGGGGCAGACACAGAATGTGAACGTGGAACATCTGTACAATCCATGCCACACCTCCTGAGATGCCCACTTCTTGGTGAACAATGCTGCCTGGAGGATCTAGCAGTGACAAACGAGAAGGCTGTCCACTGTGCAAGAGCCTGGCCCAACATTTGAAACATAGATGATGGACACGATAGATTATGCCAGATCATCGGTGCAGGAATCCTCTGTAGAGTGAATCCAATCTAACCACTGCTGCTGTCTAGTTAAACACTAGATCATTAGAAATGATAAATGCTCCCCCAGCAGTTACTCCTGCCTGAGGCAAGGCCTGGAGTACTTACTGGAGAGTGTTAGATTTAGCTCTTAGGGCTAACGGAATCAAGGGATATGGGGAGAAAGCAGGAACGGGGTACTGATTGTGGATGATCAGCCATGATCCTATAGAATGGCGGTGCTGGCTCGAAGAGCCGAATGGCCTACTCCTGCACCGATTGTCTATGTTTCTATGTTTACTTCAACTCTGGTGATAAATCTTTGGACTAGCATTACAATTGTTAATTTATTGTATTATCGATTATTATATATTTATCTGTGTGTTATCGTGTTTACAGATCTATTAAGTTGCAGAAAGTAAGAATTTCAGAGGTGATCTCATTGAAACTTAAATTCTGACGGGGCTGACAAAGGTGTTTCAGGGAGCACACTTCCTTGGCCAAGGAGTTGGGAACAAGGAGCTCCAGCAACAGGGTAAACTACTTAGGTCTGAGATAACATTTCTTCAGCTAGCAGTATAAAGTATAAAGTATCCTTTATTGTCATTCAAACTTTAAATCTGAACGAAATTAAATACCTTGCAGTCATGACAGAGAATAAAATAACAGAACACACAATGAACACAGTTTAACATACACCACAGTGAGTCTTCCAGGCACCTCCTCATTGTGATGGAAGGCAAAAGTCTTAAAGTCCTTGTCTCTTCTTTCCTTGTTCTCTCGCTGCGTTGAGGCGATCCAGGCTTCCGATGTTGTGCCCCCCGCCGGGTGATGGTAAGTCCCACGGCCGAACCCGAGCTCCGTGAATGGGCCGGTTCAAACTCCGCGGCCCGGGGCGGACGAAGCTGCCACCCTCCAGTCCAGCGGACGAAGTTGTTGTTGCGGGAGCTCCAGAGAATCAGTCACCAACATGGGACCTGCGTCGTCCACTGGGCCCGCAGCCGAAGCCTCCGAGGCTCCGAAGTCGGGCCGCAGCCACAGCCCCGAATTCGGCCAACGAGGTCGGCCCCAGTTGGAGGCCGCCAGCTCCGCGATTAGGCCTCAGCGCAGACGGAGACGGAGACGGAAATACAACAAAGAAAAGGTCGGATCCCCCCCGAAGGAAGAGACTAAAACAAGTTTCCCCCGCCCCCCACACATACACAACTAAAAATAAACTAAAACATACTCCAACAAGTCAAAAGAAAACAAAAACAAAGAAAAAGACAGACGGACTGCAGGCGAGCTGCAGCTGCTTGCCACTCAGGTGGTGGGTCTTTTGAATTCTCCAAGCTGAGTTACTAAGTTTGTTCAAACTCAAAATCAATATATTTCAGTTTATTGGAGAAATGAAGAGATATGAGGACTCTACAGCAAAATCGAGCGTCCAGTCAGATGAGCCTTGATCTTGATCAATGGCACATGAAGCGTGAAGGACCAGAAGGCTTACTCCTATTCTGACTTGAATGCACCCCGTCCACTGTCAGAAACTATCACCCCTTTGTGCACATCTTCCAAACTTACAATCGTTATCTAGAC
This sequence comes from Malacoraja senta, assembly GCA_038087875.1. Classification (NCBI taxonomy): domain Eukaryota; kingdom Metazoa; phylum Chordata; class Chondrichthyes; order Rajiformes; family Rajidae; genus Malacoraja; species Malacoraja senta. Next base: position 54,803,513 of record CM075984.1, read on the forward strand.
GATGTAGGAAGCAGCTACACAGGAATATCATCGCCACCAATTTTGTCCATATGGTAAGATTAGATAGATTAGATTAGATTTTATTACTTGTCATCAGAACCTCAGAGAGGCTCAAACGAAACTCCGTTTCCACAGCCATACAAACAAAACAATTCCTACACGACACACAAACAATTCAATTTATAGAAAACATCCATCACAGTGAATCTCCTCCTCACTGTGATGGAAGGCAAAGTCTTTTTTCTCCCAATGTCGACGCCCCCGGTGGGCAATGTTGAGTCCCACAGCGGTTGAGGCCGTGCCGGGCGATGTACCCCAAGCACTTTGTCTTTTTTTAAACCAGTGCATCATCCATCCTTCCAGCAGATGGCAGCAGCTGCTAGCCGCTGCGAGATGTTGAAGCAGAAATGGGGAGAAGCCAATCCACACACATGTTAAACAGAATGTCTTCACTCCAACACTCAAGACAGAAAAAGAACAAAGCAGATGTTTTATAAATTACTTTTGCAGGATGCACATTTAAAATTAAATATGTTTTACAAATCTCAGGAACCAGAACAGCTGCACATTTGATCTGTTGAGAAGTTTTGCGTAGATCAAAAACACCCATGCCTCACTTGTTAATCTTTATGGAGTAATGAGTATAGGCTGTTATCACTAAGGGATCCTCACAGTACATGCAATCAAATGCTCATACACTAGAAATAAAAGTAGGCTTTGGTGTTGTACAACCTTCCAGCTGGAGGCAGCATAAAGAGCGCTTGAGTACAATTGGAATCGGAGAAATCTCAAATCTCAAAGTATTTTGCACCAATACTTTGTAATAGCAAAAGTAATAGCAAAACATTTTGAAATAATTTGCCATCTTCAAACGAGTTAAATAAAATGCACCAGAAAGTAGTGGCATTTTGCATGGTGCTCTCCTTAACATGGCTTCTTGTTGTCCATCTGTCCCAGCGCTCAGAAAGTCATTAGATCCAGTGCTGAGACAGAGTGTCGGAGTAACTCAGCGGGTCAGGCGGCATCTGTGAAGGGAATGGATAGATGATGTTTTGGGCCAGGACCCTTCTTTAGACTGCTTGCAGGGGTAGGGGGAAGAAAGCCGCAAGAGAGGAGTAGGACAAAGTCAGCAAGTGATAGGGGGTAATAAGTCACCTAGCCTTTACCTCCAGAAATGCTGCCTGACCTGCTGAGTTACTCCACAACAGTTGATGACAAACATGAAGGCTCAGAACAAAACTGCTGTTTTGCAGAGGGGGGGGGGGGGGGGGGGGTCAGGGATTGCTGTGTTCTTTGTTTCACTGTGATATGGCTCATCCTGCTCACCTGACCCTGCTACACACCTTGAGGGTTTTTCCATTTATCATGTGGGTCGTCGGGAATCTCAGGCAAGGGGAAAGGCAGCAGCTACCAACTCGTGAACAATCACCTCTCTCACACCCCTTCCTGGAGGTGCCTTCACATCCCCTCACTCTTAACTCCACCTCACTCGGTTATTCCTTTCTTGCACTTTATTTTTTTGTCCTACTTTCGATTACACTACAATCTATGCACCAAAAAATCAACATGTAAAAAAGGTATCAGGGCAGATATCCAAAGACTTGGCCAAACTAGGTCGGCATGGTGACGCAGCGGTAGAGTTGCTGCCTCAAGGGCCTGTCCCACTTTCACGAGGCAATTCACAAATTCTCCCAAGTTTTCCCCTTGATTCAAACTCGCAGAATGTTCGTAACGAGTCCGTAGGAGTTCGTAGATATATCGTAGCGGCTCGTTATGCCAGCCGTAGGTACTCGGGGCATCAGGTAAGTAGGGACGTTTTTTCCAGCCCGGTAACAAATGTCCACGAGTAAAAAAATGGTCGGGATGAAAGAAATTGCAACTTTTTACTCGTAAGGAGGGCATTGAAATAGTTGTGGGAATTCGTAGACATACTCGTAGGAGTTCGTGAACATAGTCGTGGAAGGTCGTAGGAGTTCGTAGATTACCACGATCTTGATTTTTTTTTTTAGGTCCTTTAAACTCGGCAGAGGTTTTGAATTGTCATGAAAATGGGACAGGCCCTTCACAGTATCAGAGACCCGGTTTCATCCTGACTGCAGGTACTGTCTGTATGGAGTTTGTACCTTCTCCCCGTGACTTGGTGAGCTGAAGGGCCTGTTTCCATGCTGTATCTCTAAAGACTATAGTAAAGTGGATTGTAATGGAATGGCAACAGGCACGACAAGGGCAACAGAAGGAGGGATGCCAGGCTGGACTGTGTGGGCAACAAGGGCAAGGTCAATAGGTTCAGCAGCCAGAGATGAGGTAAGACCACAGGTGGTGATGGTACACTAGGGGGAAATGGGCACTCTTAGATAGTGCAGGTGGGATCTCCAAAATACAATTTGGAATCAAATCTGAAGAGGATTGGGAAGGTTGGATGGTTTGGAAGGCTGGAGATAGTGTAATAGCTCGATGGACTGAAGGTATTTTTGAGGATAGACACTAAATGCTGGAGTAAATGCAGGACATTTTTGAGGACGTGTGTGCAGACAGCAGAGGTTAAGAGAAGGGCTGTGCCTGAGTGGAACACAGCATCATCATGAACCAACCCCATTAACCATAATCAGATAAACTTTAAGATCAGATTTTTAATGGAAATAGAGTTCTATGATCATGAGGTGAATTTCATAAATAAGTTGAATTCGCCATTTAAATAGGTTAGGTCAAAATGACTCCAATTACTTTGAGAAAACGGAACTTAACTGCAGCAGAGAAAGAACATGTTTTGCATTATGTGGCAAGATGGTTTGCGCCCTATAAAAACAGCGTATTATTCAACTTACAGTGAATACTACCAAGGGAGAACAGTTAGTTATATATTAAAAAGGTACATCAAAACATAGATATCACACTCTGTTACAGAAGTAAAACAATACTAAACTGCAGGATGCTTCTAAGCTGTGACTTGCTGAGTTCATAAAACAAACTCCCACAACTGCAGGCTGCCTTTATCTGTGGCAATTACATTTGATGAGCTTAACAAAGTAACTTGGCTTCAATAAAATTCCACTGCAGCGGTGGCATAATAGATTGAGTGTTACACTGAATACTGTTCAAATGTACTCTACTTTCCAGCTTTCCGTCAGAATGTCACGGAACTGCCCACAATGAGTTGTATTGTAAAGCAACTTGATTGGAGCCTGCAGCCCCTCAAACCTGCTCCACCAATTAGTGAAACCACAGCGATGCTTCACCTGAACACCACATCTGCTTCTGCACCATATCTCTTGGAATCTATTGCACTCGAGTTTCAGTTCCAATTGATTCAGCACCCAGAGCATTTTGAGAGAGATCCAGATTTCCAGCTCTTGTGTGAAAACCGTTTCCTGATTTCAACTCCAAAGGCCCACTTCTAATTTTATGATGACTATTTTTTACACTTCTCCCAAAGGAAATAATTTCTGTGAAAGCACACAATAGAACCTTTTCATCCTTTTAAACATGATCCATTTAACTGAAGTTAATAAATGTAACCTTATAATTTAACCCTTAACCACGCTTTGGTTTCATTCAGGTGAACCTACATTAGACTATTATCCAGATTATTAACTTCATTATACTGAAAACCTGACCATTGTTATATCACAGTTTTTTTAGCTTCAAATTAAATTTTCTCCAATAGGTCCAAGAGAAGAACATAGATTTATCTACTGAATGGAGGAAGGCACAAAGCAAAGGTGACTGATCTGCGAATAAAGAATAAAGAATGATACTTTCATACCTCTGGTACTTTTTACCTTTGAAACTAGAGGAGAATATTACATTTGCCACAAACATTTAAGGCACATACAGTAGCAGCTTGCATTACCTCCGGAGGTCACTAGATGCTTTACCATTTAAGTTCTGTTGAAGTTTGCATAAATAACACTTCAGGCTATTTGTACAGCAGCTTCCTTTATATGGCAATGAGATATGACAATATAAATTGTGTGGGAGCATCAGTATTAAACTTTGCTCAGAACCTGACAGAATTTTCCCTTGCTTCAAGTAGCATTATGGGAAAATAATATAAAACATTTCAAAATGTGTACCTGTATGTTTATGATTAGAACAATTGAAGTCTGAAGAAGAAACAACACAAGATCTCATTGTGAGGAGGAGGTGGGGGCAAGAGGATAGCAATGAAGCAACAGTCATCACAATGTCAATAAGTTCAGGTCATGCAAAATAACAAGATTCAACGGGATTCAAGCTGCTTTAATGAGTGGAGAGGGAATCCAGGACAGAACTTGGCTGGAAAAACAATACGTTCGCAATGGGAGCTTTCAATGCATTGCACAAGGGGAAAAATAAAAGTTTCTAAAGTCCCCGGGATGACTGAAGAATAAAAGTCATATATTTGTTTGATGGTATTAAAAGGTCAAATTTCAACCTTAATTTGACAAGAATGCAATGCACCCTTCATTTTACCACGGGTACCTTTAAATGTTATCAGCATTCCCTGCAGTGATGGAAATGGGTGGGTATGCAGGGGGACAGCGTTCCCCTAGTTTTCAGTTTCCAGTTTCCATCCTGTGCATTAATTCACAGCTTTATCCTGCGCTACTTAATCCAAGGACGAGCGAACGCGCGGACAGACGGACGAAAGCAACGTTGATAGAGCGGAATAGATGACATTTCGGGTTGAGACCCTTCTTCAGACTGAGTCAGGGGAAAGAGGATCAAGAGATATAGACGGTACTAAGGACAAATGAATGGAAGATATGCCTATATCTCCCGTTTCCCTTTCCCTTGACTGTCAGTCTGAAGAACGGTCTCGACCCGAAATGTCACCTATTCCACTCTATGAACGTTGTTTTCGTCCATCTGTCCGCGCGTTCGCTCTCTCATGGTGCCGGCGCTTCTCCCCTCAGATTCCTCCAAACACACACACACACAGCATGTCCGGCAGATCGGTGCGGGCCAAGACCAGGAGCAGGGAGAAGGATGACATCAAATGGGTCATGGCAGCTATCGAAAAAGTACGGAAATGGCAAGAGGGAAATTAAAAAAAACACCCGAAGGAAATAGATGTTTAACAAAAAAAGGGGCCGGCGATCGCTCCGTGTCCGTGTCAGAGGGAATTGAGTTGGGGGGAGGGGGTGGGCAGGGCCGACCTTTATAGTATGAGGGCCCCGTGCCAGAGTAATCTACTCTCGGCTCAGGTAGATCTACCCTGGGTGGAGGGAGAGAGGGGTGGAGGGGGAAGAAAGGGGTAGATGCGAAAGGGGGTGTGAGCGGGAATGGAGAAGGGGGAGCGGGGAAGGTGGGTCATTCTCTCGCGGTCCCAGGGCAGCGCTCCCATCCCTCCAGTCGCCATGCTTCACGCACACAGCCCCGGCTCCCCCCCCCTCTCTGCCCCCAGGGAGACGCGGTGAACAATACAGGGAGGGACGGGCCGGGGGTTGGTGCAACGTTTACAAACCTCGGCCTCAGCTCACACCCGTCCGCCCGGACCCCGGCATCCACTCCTGCTGCCGGCCCTCTCCTTCCCTTCTCTCCTCCCCTTCTATCCCTCCCTTCCGTTCTTCCCTCCCTCCCTTCTGTCCTTCCCTCCCTCCTTCCTCTCTCTCTTTTCCCTTCTCCTTTCTTCCATCCCTTCTTTCTCTCCTTCCTCTCTCTCTTTTCCTTCTTTCCTCCCTCCTTTCTTTCTCTCCTTCCTTCCCTCCCTCCCTTCTTTCTCTACTTCTCTCACTCCCTTCTTTCTCTACTTCCCTCACTCCCTTCTCTCCCTCCCTCACACACGCACACACACACATATAACGCACAGACAACTAACACACACACATCACACACACACACAACTAAGTTAGGATGGGGTAGAAGCCCAAAGGGTAGGATGGGGCTGAAGCCCAAAATTTAATGCCTGTTTCTTCGCCAATAGTTATTGGTTTCCAGGATCTAGTTAATTTTTTTTTTCTTCATTTCACAGTCACTAAAACAAGTGGTATTGTAACTATCTACTTTTCAAAGGTGATCTACACATGTTGTTTGTTACTTGTAGGTACATGTATGCAATTTTATATTAAAATGTACCTTAGATCTGTTTGGTCCATTAACTCGCAGGCACTGTTTAAGCGCACATTTTGATTACCTTCCATTCTACCATAGAGATATAAAGTCTATAATAGACTTTATTTGTATTTCTATGATTCTACAGACCTTGGCTGGGAACCTGGGGCTCACCAAAATTTTTGCCAATTGGGCCCCGCACCTCCTAAGGCCGGCCCTGGGGGGGGATGGCTTGAGTGGGTGCAGGATTTTCTGGAGCTCCTTCCAAATGGCAATATTTTGTATGTTCAACGTTAAAAAGGAGGACTAGGCAAGGATATCAGAATGATCACCTGCAGCTGAGAAAAAAAAAGATGATTTGTGCATGAAGAAGCCATGACCAAAGCAAAGATACTAGAGCGGAGACGGAAGCCGGTTACGTAAATGGTGCTGAAGATTACCCATGACCCTACTACGGCTTTATCGTCGAGTGGACTATCTTGCTCCGCTATAGGATCTTTGGTTTCCAGTCTCCATGAGATGGAGAGTGTGGAGGAAAGGCGCTGTAAGGGCAGTCCACGTCTTTCACCAGCTCATTGGAACTTTTCCCAATTCCATAATGACTGTCTAAGAACTTGGCCCTCATCAGACCTGGCGTCTCTCCGCCGCAAACGGAGTTCACCTCCTGGACGCTCAACTCGTAGACCACCTGCTCCTTCCTGAAGTGGATATCAAACAGCTGTAATCTGCTGGCGGGACTGTGACGGAACACGAACTCCCAGTCAAAGTAGCGAACGTGGTTGTTTACAATGGGGTATCTTGGTCCACGTGGCTCGAACTTGAGGGGGCCGTAGGTTTGAAACTTCTTGCGAGGTCTCAGCGAGGCGTAGTTGGGATCCGAATCCGTCCTTTGTATCTCTCACTCCCTCTTGCCTCGGCATTCCCGGAATCATTTGGCGTTCTGCGGTTCCTTCTTGTTGGGGGGGGGGGGGGGGGGAATCCTGGCCCGTGGCGGCTCCTGGTCCGTTCCCTCTGCAGGTGCCGCCTGGCCCGCTAAGTTCCTCCAGCACTCTGTGTTTTTTGTTTGGCTCTGGAGTTGAAGGTGGCTCAGCGGGACGGGCGGCGACTCTGGGGAGGGGGTGGCGTTTCGGGTCGAGACCCTTCTGCAGACATTCACAAGTACTCTCACCGACGAGAGTTCAGTTCAGTCTGAAGAAGGGTCTTCTCTCCAGAGTCGCTGCCTAAGTGTCCTGCTAAGTTACTCCAGCTTTATGTCTAACTTCAATTTCAAGAGTTAAATAAAAAACACAGAGTGCTGGAGGAACTCAGCGGGCTAGGCGGCATCTGTGGAGGGAATGGATTAGGAGTTGTTTCGGGCCAGGGTGCTTCTTCAATAGGAAGGAACTGCAGATCAAAGATACAAGAGCGGATACTAGTATCTTTGCTGCAGATCAGGCATGATATTCTTCCGATTTAAATCGTAATTCAGATTTTATTGTTTTCCTATGTTCAATTTTTTGTGCCCGATTATTTGGCGGCCAATCAACCACTGTCTCTATGGGGGTTGCGTCCAATCACTGACCAGCTTCCCTTAAAATTCCTGTCCAATTAACAAAACAGTCTCCTCTACTCCAATCAAACGCTGTCTCCAAGGGCATTTTGTCCAATCACATAATGCGCTGGTCACTCGGCGGCCAATCAGACACAGTCTTCTAGGGGCCGTTTGATCAATCACCGACCTACTTCCCTCACCGAAGCAGACGATGGCTGCAGCCAACACAGAGAGAGAGAGAGAGAGATGCAAGAAAGCAGCTATGACATATAATACACAATAAACTATTATAAATACACAATAAACAAGTGATGAATTCTTGTACTCTTACATGGGTATGACCGCAGATAAAAAAATCCCCCCCCCCCGCCCCCCTTCCCAACCTCAGCCTCACGGACCGTAGAGTACCCCTAGTTCCTAAATCCCATTTCCATCACTGATTCCCTGGTATATCAATTCAGCTTGAGATCTCTGTGCTAATTCAACTTGCTGTCTACCTGCATTCAAATCTCGATTACATTTCAACAATTCTTATTCATGTAATTCAATCTTCATATATGTACGTCTCTTCCTTATAGAGTACAGTGCTGGCGACTAACTGAAAAAGTTTCTTCATGCAGTTTAAAGTATATAGAAAAGCTATTTCATATTTTAGACAAATGAATTTTGTTAAAAAATATTCTGTCTGCAATAAAAATGTAATGTAATTTCAAAATTTCTGAAACTAATTTCTGTATTAACTGATAACTTTATCAAAGGTAAACCGTTAATAGTTAGTCATTCATGAAAGTGTAATTTTATCCAATATGTGACTATATTTTATGTTAACATATTAGCAAAATTGTTATATCCAACACTAGAAAGAAGTACTTGCAAACTTCAAGTTTCTGCAGCAATTGTCAGTGGTCACACAGTTGGAACATGACATTCACACACATGTCCTCTGGCCACACACAAGTCTTATCACCAGCAATGAAATGCAAAAATGAGCACATTCCTCTGAAGTGTTTCCACTTACAATGGCAATCCGATTCATTAAATACAACCTTTATACGACGTGCAATTAATTTGAAGTGGGAACATAAAAAATGGTGCCACTGACATTCGTTTTGAAGGGAAAGGAATGAAATGAACAGCAATTGTAGACTCAGAAAACATGCTTTTGTACGTGAACAATACCTTGTCTACTTCTATTGATCAAGTAGATGCCATGTGTTCACGGACATACATATCATTAACAAACTGAAGCACTGGTTGAACCTCAACCTGCAGAAGGTTCCTGCAGAACCTTCCAGAATTATGTACATCTGCCACATATACATAATTCTGGAAAATCTAAATTGCTTCTGGATTGGTGGAGAGTAGGATGATGAGTAAAGGCTGTGGTGTTAGACAGAGAAAGACTCTAGGTCACCTGAATGTTTTATAACTCGAGCTTCAGCATTCATGTGATTCTTATGCTTCCATTTATTGCTTCCTTTTGTAAGGTAACTGTTGTAAGAACATTTTTACTATATACTCAACAAGAATTTAGCAAATAAACTTTAGAGATTAAACATAAAGCTTCTTCATTACATTATTATGACTGGGAAATTTAAATGTCACTAAACTAATATCATTAAAATGCTACATCGTAAAACGTTTTCACGTAATCCAACCCCTGTAGGTGTATATATACAAAACTGATGCAGAGTTAGTCACTGATGTTGCAAACTCTAAACCAAAGCAAGTTTTAAACGAGCTTTTAAGAACTATTTAAAATTAAATCTCAGTTTTAGTAATTGTATATATACCTTCATGTTTTTGCATCATCAGTCATATTGAGGAAGATATAGATAGCATACAACTGATTTACACTGATCAGATTGTGATTTCTACAAATCATGACATCAGAAACAGATATACAAGTGTGACAATCAGTGTGAGAACAAATTCAAATAGTAGACACAAAATGTTGGAGTAACTCAGCGGGACAGGCAACATCTCTGGAGAGAAGGAATGGGTGACGTTTCGGGTCAAGACCCTTCTTCAGACTGATGTCAGGGGAGTGGGCGGGACAGAGATAGAATGTAGTCGGAGACAGTAAGACTGGTGGGAAAACTGGGAAGGGGGAGGGGATGGAGAGAGAGGGAAAGCAGGGGCTATTTAAAGTTAGAGAAGTCAATGTTCATACCGCTGGGGTGCAAGCTACCCAAGCGAAATATGAGGTGCTGTTCCTCCAATTGCGCTGGGCCTCACTCTGACAATGGAGGCCTGCGCTTGATCTTGCCGATATAGGAGTCAAGGGTTTCAAAGGTCTTTTATTGTCACGTGTACCAATTAAGGTACAGTGATATTCGTATTACCATACAGTCATACTAAAAAAAAGCAATAAGACACACAATTACATAAAAGTCAACGTAAACATCCAACACAGCAGATTCAACACCTGGAACAGCGGATACAGTAGATGAGGTTGGAGGAGGTGCAAGTGAACCTCTGCCGCACCTGGAAAGACTGTTTGGGTCCTTGGACGGGGGGAGGTAAAGGGGGAGGTAAAGGGAGGAGGTAAAGGGACAGGTGTTGCATCTCCTGTGGTTGCAGGGGAAAGTACCTGGGGAGGGGGCGGTTTGGGTGGGAAGGGACGAGTTGACCAGGGAGTTACGGAGGGAACGGTCTCTGAGGAAAGCAGAAAAGGGGTGGAGATGGGAAGATGTGGCCAGTGGTGGGATCCCGTTGGAAGTGGTGAAAGTGTTGGAGGATTATATGCTGTATGCGACGACTGATGGGGTGGATGGTGAGGACAAAGGGGACTCTGTCCTTGTTACGAATGGGGGGAGGGGGAGCAAGAGTGGAGCTGAGGGATATGGAGGAGACCCTAGTGAGAGCCTCATCTATAATGGAAGAGGGGAACCCACGTTCCCTAAAGAATGAGGACCTGGTATGGTAAACCTCATCCTGGGCACAGATGCGGCGTAGACGGAGAAATTGGGAGTAGGGGATAGAGTCTTTACAGGAAGCAGGGTGGGAAAAAGTGTAGTCTAGATAGCTATGGGAGTCAGTGGGTTTGTCATAGATGTCAGTCGATAGTCTGTCTCCTGTGATGGAGACGGTGAGATCTAGAAACGGCAGGGAGATGTCGGAGATGGTCCAAGTGAATTTGAGCGCAGGATGGAAATTAGTCGTGAAGTTGATGAAGTCAGTGAGTTCTGCATGGGTGCAGGAGGTAGCACTGATACAGCCATCAATGTAGCGGAGGTAGAGATCGGGGATAGGGCCACTGTACGCCTGGAACAGTGATTGTTCAATGTACCCTACAAAGAGGCAGGCATAGCTTGGGCCCATGCGCGTGCCCATAGCTACGCCTTGGATTTGGAGGAAGTGGGAGGAGTCGAAATGGAAAGTTGTTAAGGGTAAGGACCAGTTCTGCTAGGCGGAGGAGAGTGTTAGTAGATGGAAATTGATTGGTTCTGCGGTCAAGGAAGAAACAGAGGGCTTTAAGAACCTTCCTGGTGGAGGATGGAGGTGTAGAGTGACTGGACTTCCATAATAAAGATGAGGGAGTGGGGGCCTGCAAACGGAAGACATTTAAGAGATGGGCGTGTGAGGTGTCTTGGACATAGGTGGGGAGGGATTGGACCAGGGGGGATAGGAATTCAGTGGGACACGAACAAGCAGAAACAATGGGTCTGCCAGGGCAGTTCTGTTTGTATATATTGGGGAGAAGATAAAATCGGGCCATGCGGGCCTGGGGAACGATAAGGTTGGAGGCTTTGGAGGGCAGGGAGTCGTAAGTAATGAAATCAGAAATGGTGTGTGATTTTAAGGCCTGGTGCTCATCTGTGGGGTCATGGTCCAAGGATATGTAGGAGGATGTGTCTGAGAATTGTCGGCTGGCCCGGTAGAGGTCAGCGCGCCAGACTACCACGGCATCTCCCTTGTCAGCGGGTTTGATTATCAAGTCGGGATTGCTGCAGAGTGAGCGGAGGGCTGTACGTTCAGGGGGGGAGAGGTTAGAGTAGGTAAGGGGAGTGGAAAAGTTGAGACAGTTGATGTCACGCCGGCAGTTGGAAATAAAGTCAAGACTCAAGAGTCAAGTCAAGAGTGTTTTATTGACATATATCCCGAATGGGTCAATGAAATTCTTACTTGCTGCAGCACAACAGAATAAGTGAATATGTAAACATAGTACATGACGGGGGAAGAGAAAAAAAAGAAAAAGTCCAATAAATAACAAATATAGTGCAATAATAATATAGTCTTTTGCAGTTCAGAGCTCAGAGCTTCAGAGCTCAGAGCTTATTCGTTGTGTTTAATAGCCTGATGGCTGTGGGAAAGAAGCTGTTCCTGAACCTGGACGTTACAAGTCTTCAGGTTCCTGTACCTTCTTCATGATGGCAGTGGTGTGATAAGTGTATGGCCAGGATGGTGTGGATCCTTGATGATTTTGGCTGCCTTTTTGTGGCAGTGACTACAATAGATCCCTTCGACGGTGGGGGGGTCAAAGCCGGTGATGGACTGGGCAGTGGTCACAACTTTTTGTAGTCTTTTTTGCTCCTGGACGTTCAAGTTGCCGAACCAGGCCACGATGCAACCAGTCAGAATGCTCTCTACCGTGCACCTGTAGATGTTTAGGAGAATCCTTTTCGACATGCCGAATCTCTGTAATCTTCTCAGGAAGTCGAGTCGCTGATGTGCCTTCTTTATAATTGCATCGGTGTGCTGGGTCCAGGAAAGATCTTCTGATATATGCACGCACAGGAATTTCAAGTTATTGACCCACTCCATCATCGTCCCATTGATGTGAACAGGATTGTGGGTCCTCATCCATCCCCAACTAAAGTCCACAATCAGTTCCTTGGTCTTACTGATGTTGAGAGCCAGGTTGTTGTGCTGGCACCATTTGGTCAGTCGGTCGATCTCACTTCTATACTCTGACTCGTCCCCATCTGTGATTCGTCCAACCACAGTGGTGTCATCGGCAAACTTGATGATGGAGTTCGCACTGTGACCGGCTACGCAGTCATGAGTATGGAGTGAGTACAGCAGGGGACTGAGCACGCAGCCTTGAAGTGCTCCCGTACTAATTGGTACTGAGGATGAAGTGTTTCCTCCAATTCGAACAGACTGTGGTCTGTGGATGAGGAAGTCGAGGATCCAATTGCAGAGGGATGCGCAGAAGCCCAGTTCCGTGAGCTTGGTAACCAGCTTGGAAGGGATGATGGTATTAAACGCCGAGTTGTAATCTATAAACCACAGCCTGACGTAGGTGTTTTTATTGTCCAAGTGGTCCAGTGCGGAGTGGAGAGCCAATGAAATCGCATCTACTGTTGACCTGTTGTGGCGGTAAGTGAACTGTAGTGGGTCGAGGTTCTTGTCGAGGTAGGAGTTGATGTGCACCATAACCAACCTCTCAAAGCACTTCATCACCACAGACGTTAGTGCCATTGGTCGATAGTCATTGAGGCACGTCACCTTACTCTTCTTGGGTACTGGTATTATTGATGCCCTCTTAAAGTAGGAGGGAACCTCAGAAGTGAGAGGTTGAAAATGTCCGCAAAAACTCCCGCCAGTTGGTCTGCACAGGTCTTGAGAACTCGACCGGGTATACCATCAGGTCCAGGCGCTTTCCGAGGGTTCACTCCCCTGAAGGATCTTTTGATGTCGGCCTCTGTGACTGTGACTGTAATACCGTCAGGGCGAATGGGGGCTCGGGAAGGCACATCAGTGTTCCCCCTATCAAACCGTGCGTAGAACACATTAAGCTCGTCAGGGAGTGATGCTTCGCTGTTGTTTCAGCCGCCTCCTTTCGCCTTGTAGGAGGTGATGGCATTCAAGCCCTGCCACAGTTGCCGAACATCCGTCTCATCCTCCAGCTTAGAGCAGGTCCCTTTTGGCCTTTTTGATGGCCTTACCAAGGTCGTATCTGGACTTCATATAGACTGCATCGCCAGACCTGAATGCCCAGGATTGGTCTTCAGAAGAATGCGGATCTCATGGTTCATCGAAGGCTTCTGGTTAGGAAACACTTGGAAGGTTTTTGTTGGAACGCAGGACTGGAAAGTGGTCTAAAGAGGGTAGAGGACCATCCGGGGGAGTCCAAGAGGAGGGGGTCCGGTGGAGATAGGAGAAGGGGTCATCACTGGGTGGTGAGGACTCCTTCCCATAGCAAAAGGCGACACAAGAAGAGCTCAACATCGTGGCGGACCCGGAACTCATTGATGTGGGGGAGGAGGGGAACAAAGGTGAGGCCTCTGCTGAGAACAGACAGTTCCGTATCAGAAAGGGGGAGGTCAGGGGGGATGGTGAACACATGGCAAGGGTGGGGGTTGGGGTCGGGGGAGGGCAGGTGAATGGGTGGAGGCCAAGGCGATGTCTGGTGGGGGGGATGGTAGGTGTTCAAAGAGGAGGGGGGCATGAGGACTAGCTGGGGTCGCCTGGCTAAAAGGAGAAGGGAAAGACCCAGTGGAACCCCCACTGAGGTTCCCTGTAGGAGGGGGAGAGCAGTAGGACACAGCCGAGTCAGACCACGTGGTGTGGGAGTCTGCATCGTGGAGACTGTGGGCCCGATGCTGAGCCTGGGACTCAGGTAAGGCGACGGCTGCTGCCCGCTGGTGGGCGGTGGTGGCGAGGGCCGGTGGAGTCATTTGTAGAGGCCCGCGGGGGACGGGATTCCTGATCAGCGGATGAAGCGTCGGTAGTCCCGGTCAGCGGACGGCCATGGAGGCAGCGAGGATCGGCGACCGCGGTCCTGGGGAGGTGGCAAGAGCTGCCGACAGCTGTGGTTGTGGCCCCGGGGAGGTGGTGAAGGTCGGCGGTCCTGGGTAGGGGGTGAAGGTCGACGACAGCGGCAACTTCGGTAGTTCGGGCCAAGGTCAGCCAGGAAGGTGGTGAGAGTTGGTGCTGCTCCTTGTAGCGGAAATGGCCTTGTGGTGTTGGGGCACGCGGAGCAGACCAGCGGTGGAGCACCAGGCCTGCAGGCGGTCGAGTCAATGAGAGTCGGTGGAGGGAGCGGTCTGGAGATGGGCAAGCTTGTGATCCTTTGTGGAGTCCAGGCAGGAAAGGAAGCGCTTGCTGAGGACATGGACCTGGCGTCGAACGAAGTGCAGTTGGGGTCACAAATTCAAATGCTCTTTGCCAAGTGAATTTAAATACTCAACTCTATATCAAACTGCAAATTAGCAACTGCAGATGGACAGCTTTAAATTTCTCAACTATCACCAAATATACTCAAACTCATTCAAGGTGTATTTGTAAAAGCCCAAATTGATTTAAAGAAAAATCAAAGTTGTCGCCAAATGTTCCTAGTGATTCCTATTGTTAATCTGATGGGGATAGTACATGTGTCACTGACTAATCATGAGAGAGCAGTGATGATACCTTTTGCAGCAGATACATCATCGACAGGTGTAAGACACGTTTAAATTTGAATATAATAATCACAAAGCCTATTAATGATGTTGAACATATCTCAAACACTTCTTAAAATCAAATATGCTTTTTGTAGCTCTGAAAGATTACATTATATTAAATTACATTGCTATTCTCGTAGGTTTAACTATGTCATTTTCATCCATTCCTGCTGGAAACAACTGATAGCATCAAGATAGGGGAAGGTTAGTGACCGTTTACCACAGATGATGCATGCCGTACATCTCCTCGTACTTGCTTCATTCAGAGGGCAGACGATGGTTGCCGAGCTCTTGCTAAAGTCTTGCTCTTTCCAATATTGGGTGAGTTCCCATGTTTAACTGCCCAAGATACTTGCTGGAGGACTACAAAGATTATGCTGCTACACCTAGTGCCGCAGATGTGCAGGTCCAGGAAGATCACACCAGGTGGGCCACCCCTCTTTTGGGGCCACACCTGTCTTCTCTCAGTTTCCTCCACCTTCTGTCATTCATTCAGTGCAGTGCTGAGGCATGAACAGGCTTGGTGTCTCTCACTGTGAAGCACCTGTGTGCTATTAACCAAAGCTGGACATTTGCTTCAGTTGGAGGCACAGTTAAAAGTGTGGCATGCAAGGGGTCTTAAACTTCCCTCCTTCCCACTTCCAATGGGTGGGTGTCCAAAATTCATCCCCAAAACTTTAGGATGCAGACGCTTTCTTTGTTTAAAAAGTATTCAAAATATAGTTTTATGGAATATTTCCAAAGAGACAAACTATATATTAAACAAAAATTAGAGCTAAATGATGCTAATTTCTTCTAGTAGAGTGAAGTAATTTTCTGCAGAGTAAGACAGAATCGTTTCTAAGCTGCGGCACACGTTGAAAGCAGGTCTGTCTTGTGGCAGTGGCTTTGTCAAGGACAGGATGAACCCATTGACAGTTCATTGGCATGAAAGTACCAGGTGGTTCTTATCAAGGAGATAACCTGGTCAAACAATATCCATTCCAGAACAAAATGGAGATAAAGTTTCTCTTTATTAATGTTTCGCATTACTAATCTTTCTCACTATTTCTCACCGGGTCCCGGAACATTTAATCAATGCTACAGAAACCACCTGAATAAATAAAAAATAAAGTGGAAATGCTAAAAATACACAGCATGTCAGGCAGCACTATGCAGACAGAAGCAGGTGAATGTTTAAGACTGATGAGGTTATTAGACGGTTTGGATGGATAATGGGACTAGCTTATGTTGGTGAGCATGCATGAATTGGACCGAAGGGCGATTCCGTACAGTATAACTCTACTACTCTAATAGGTTTACCTTCGCATACGCCGCCTGATTATTTCCAGCATTTTCTCTTTTATTTCAGATTTCCAACATTTGTAATACTGTGCTCTGGGAACATTTGTTTACACAGGCCATTACTAGCTTGGTCTCACTTTAGCAAGACTTGTTTTCTTGGTGACTCATCAACAACCATAACACGAGCCTCCACATCCTCCGTCATCAACTTGTTTCTGCCTTTGATGTTCCCAACTCCAACATGCATTGGATGATGTCCCACCCACCCTGTTGCTTCAGTGGTACAACACCAACCTCAAATACTGGAGTGCACATGGCTCACAACAAGCATCAGTACCATTGCACCATCTGTGCCTGAACCCCGCAATGAGGAAGAGGACAACACTGCGTTGCCCTTAGTCATTCCAAGCTGCAACCTCTGATCTCACACAGCTCATGCAAGGAGCTCATGACATCAGTCCCCAAATCCTCTCCGTAGGAAAGAACTGCAGATGCTGGTTTAAATCGAACCTAGTCTGAAGAACATCACCCATTCCTTCTCTCCAGAGATGCTGCCTGACCCGTTGAGTTACTCCAGCATTTTGTGTCTACCCAAATCCTCTCCGCTCCTGCCCCAGTCCCCACACACCATTCAGCTCACTGGCATCCCTGTGCCCACATCACTTGCTGCTCACACGAGCCCCCATTCCTGCACCCCCCTCCACTGACTGGCGCTCCCTTTAAACTGACAGGGCCCCGTTTTCCACAATCCCCACAAACTTGCTCGGTTCACCAGAAAATGTATTGTAACACTGTACCATCTAAAAGACGCAAATTCAGCGTCATACAGCATGGAATTAGGCCCTTCAGCCCAACTTGCCCATGCTGACCAACATGCCCCATGCCTCAAGGTATGCCTACTTTGAAGAAGTTCTCCTCCTCCTCTCTCCGGAGACTGTTCCACACCCAACTCTCATCAAGGTATGCCTACTTTGAAGAAGTTCTCCTCCTCTCTCCGGAGACTGTTCCACACCCAACTCTCATCAAGGTATGCCCCATCTGTGCTAGTCCCACCTGCCTGCATTTGGCCCATATCCCTCTAAACCTGTCTTGTTCATGTACCTGTCCAAATGTTTCTTAAACGTTGCGATAGTCCCCGCCTCAACTACCTCCTCCGGGAGATTCCATACACCCACCAACCTGTGTGCGAAAAAGATACCCCTCAGATTCCTATTAAATCTTTCCCCTCTCACCTTAAACCTATGTCTTCTGGTTCTCGATTCCCCTACTTTGGGCAAAAGCCTTGTGCGTTTACCCAATATATTCCTCTCGTGATTTTGTACACCTCTATAAGATCACCCCTCATCCTCCTGCGCTCCAAGGAATAAAGCCCTAATCTACTCAACCTCTCCCTATAGCTCAGACCCTTGAATCCTGACAATATCCTCGTAAATCGTCTCTGCATACTTCCCAGCAACAACATCTTTCCTATAACATGTTGCCAAAAGTAAACACGATATTCTAAATGTAACCTCACCAATAGACAATAGACAATAGGTGCAGGAGTAGGCCACTCGGCCCTTCGAGCTAGACCAACGTCTTATGCAACTGAAACATGACGTCCCACCTTCTATACTCAATACTCTGACTGATGAAGGTAAAAATGAGTTGGGTATGAATAGGAATAAGATCCAGTAAATGATTGTCCAGCAGCAAAGAACTGGGCAAGACAGATTATCAGAGTTCTATTCAGAGCCCTGAAATAAATATCTTTATTTAGTGTAATCACTGCTCCAGTTTCAACTTCACTTTATTTCTAAAACATACCATGGACACCCAACTTGGTGCTGCTCCCCTGTACAAGTTATTCCAGTCTGATTTTGCCACCAAAACCACTGTGGTCTATGTCACATAATATTCCAATTGACTGAGATTTCTTTAATCATGGCCACCTTCCTAATGAGCTTGCAAATTCTGTGCACTGTGACAGATGATTGGGGTCATGCTGTAATGTGAATGATATTATATGAATATGAACTACGGAACCATTTCTATAAAGTATATAAACTCAGCAAGTACTCTGTCACATGCATACCATGTTTACAGCAAGCATCGGATAATTTGACTTTGAGCCTGCATGGGATAAGCAGCAGCCTAACAGTCCCAACATCTCTTCACTGAGTCTATGAATTAATTAACAATTCACCAAACACTCATAAAAACTGTATACGCAACTTTGAACAGAACTAAAAGGCCAAAATATTTCATTCTGAATGTATTTGCAAATAAACAATTTGATTGTTGGCAGAAATGAAAGAAAAATATTCCCTGACTGTTTTTCTCAAACATAACATGCAAAAGCTCTCTGCAGATTTCATTCACAAAAATATGAAATAAAACACCCTGGGTACATTTGTTTTAAGCACTATCAGGTATGGCAACACAAAACATTAAACAGCAAGTTTAGTAAGAACTAGATTTAGACGATGGCTGTAAAGGAATGATTCTCAGTCTTGTTCGACCTTGGAAGAGTCCAGATAATAACATTAAAGTTTTTACTGTTCAAAGACTGATCACGCAAACATAACAGTACTGAAATTTCCTATTAAAGGTCAATGCTTGGTAATTATTTTAAGATTCACATCACATTTTGCTCACCTATATGAAGCTGTCTGCTACTCTTTGCAAAATTGAAAATGTTGCATGAATGGTAAAATGATCTATTGTTGTGTAATGAGACATCAAAGAAACAAATGAAGTGTAAGGAATGCATTCAGAATACTGGATAAATACACAGTTCCATGACAACCCTGACCACAATTGCTTGTGCTCAAATACGGGGGGAGAAACTGATCAGTCAGGCATCTGTCAGACCAAGAACATAAAGCCTGTGCTTTATGCAGTCAAATAAAACATTCCTGAAGTTATTCCTCACCCTTTTGATAATCCAGGCAATTTGTATAAGGCCATTGCTTCAGCCATGAAAATAATTCTGAAATGTTTAATCTGATTATTGAGATAATTACTGGAGATTGCGATTCAGATATGAATGCCCAGCTCCTCCAATTCATGCCAATTATTCCTGTCATTTTGATTGATCTGTACAATTTATCATATCATTTCCAAAGTCAATTCAGAGCAAGATTTTTCCCATGCAAGAAATTACTGCCTTGGCCAATGCAAATACACGTGCTTTATTCAACAAGGAAAACAGAGAGACTTCAAAGAAATTATTCAGCACATTTGTAAAAGTTAGACTTTTTATGCATGTGAAATTCTTTGGAACCCATGTCCCTTTCCCAAATGCGCTGTGCACATTGGGCAGTGCAAGTTTCCTCAGTGCACACTTGAACTCTGCAGAGCCCAGCTGTATTTCGAGATTTAGTTCATTTTGAGAGCAAACTCCCTGAGACCACCGCCCTGGATCTGATGCTCATTTAGTTCATCTTGAGAGCAAACACCATGAGAGACCACCGCCCTGGATCTGATGCTCATTCCAGGCAGGGAGGAGGGATCCGTGCACTGTGGCAGACTTAGCTCACTCAGAAACATCAAGACGCCCGTGCTTTCAGTGGTGGAAACTGCTCTTGTCAGCAGCAAACTCCCATGGACCCGCAGCTCAGCAGAACTCCCCTCCAAAGAATTATGAAAACTCCACTCAACGCTGCCAAGAATCTCATCATAAAAATGGTAATTTCTGGCTCTTGCTCTGAAGAACTGTGAGGGGTGGGGGTGTTCAAAGCAAACACCCAACAATCTTTTTAAATATGATTATGACTTTGAGTCGTTTCTCACTTTCAACCAGATATTTGGAACACTCAAAACTTCTCACAGGTCCGAAGCTATCTTCAATGATGCGGACATCTCGGTTTATATGCAATTTGCCAAGACAATGAGAAAAGTTTTAAAATATTGGGGAAATGCTGCAGGGCTGAAGTTTTCAGACAGGGAAACTTCAATGACTCTTTGTATGTGCTACAGAACATGTTGCGCAGATGGCATACATGCCATGTAATAACATGGCGTAAGGTCAGAAGTCAGTGGGCATTCAATGGTCACTTCAGTCAACCAGCTGGTATAAGCAGTGAAGATTGTGCTGAAACGTATTTGTTTCACGGAGCAGACAATGACTATAGCCCTTGTTCAGTATTAGTTCCTTGAACTGGATGTAAATTACGTAATAAAGTTCATAAGTTCTAGGAGCAGAAACAGGCCATTTGACCCATCAAGTCTACTCCGCCATTCAATCCTCACATCTCTCGTCAGCCCCCTGAAGATGTGCAGAGCTCAGGTGAGAACAGGTAACAGAGAGAAACGGATGGACCATCAGCCATCGGCCTTGGAGTACCTCAGGTTTCCCAGGTTAGTTATCACCTGCAAAGATCAAACTAACAGTTTCCATTTCAGACATATTTTACGGGTGCTTATTTTTATGTTCATAAGTGATAGGAGCAGAATTAGGCCATTCGGCCCATCAAGTCTACTCTGCCATTCAATCAAGGCTCATCTATCTTTCTCTCTCAACCCCATTCTCCTGCCTTCTCCCCATAACCCCTGACACCCGTACTAATCAAGAGAGTCAAGAGTGTTTTATTGTCATATGTCCCAGATAGAACAATGACATTCTTACTTGCAGCAGCACAACACAATATGTAAACATAGTACACAGTGAACAATATAATAACGAGAGAAAAAAAGTTCAGCGTGTGTATATATACATAAATATACATATATATTGATCATATATATGTATATACACACACACACACACATATACATACACACACCAAAAAACAATAATAGTGCAATAATAACAATAATAGTTCTCTGTAGTTCAGAGCTTATTTGAGGTTAATCGAGAATCTATCTATCTCTGCCTTAAAAATATCCATTGCCTTCTGTGACAATGAATTCCAGATTCACCACCCTCTAACTAAAGAAATTCCTCCTCATCTCCTTCCCAAAGGAACGTACTTTTATTCTGAGGCTATGACCTCTGGTCCTAGACTCGACCACTTAGCGGAAACATCCTCTCCACATCCACTCTATCCAAACTTTGTGAATAATGTAAAAGAAAATAGATGCTTATTTCTGCATGGTGAATAATCAAATGCTTTGCCTGAAATAAATTGGAGCTAACCTGATGTTCAATACCAATGTTCAACTTTAACAGTGAAGCAGAGGAACTCCTTACACTATTCAATGACATTATATAGTATTTGTTACAAATACCACCAATACCTCGGGCGGCAGTACACAGACTGCGACTTGAGGTTTAAATCATTGCTTAATCTCTTCTGAGGCAGCTATGGGAACTTCTATATTATGTACCAAATACTCTGATTGTGCCGTGCTGATGGGAAGAAGAAAAACAAATGAAATTTAAATTGGAATAGCGGCATGGGGTACTCTTTGCATTTCAGTGCCGTGTAAGTGCCAATAAAGGCGAGTGTTGTGACAATCTGTATTCCTTCAGCTTTAATGTCAGGAATTTGGGTTTTCACATCGGGTACCTAAAACATTTCCATTCAGAGATGCCGATTTTAGGTTTCATGGCAACAATGGAGGATTTCAGACTAATAGTGACATAAAGTCAGGACGTTCTATTTCTCACTCAGTCAAAAATCTACAGACTGAGAGATTCAATATATTGCAAAGATGAACCGATGGCCACACATTAAACGAGGAATATTCAGTAAAGGCTTGGACAATTCTCACAATTCTCAGGGTAGCTTCTGTCAAACTGAAGCATTTTATTTTCATTTTTCAAAAACCCGTCACTTTTAAAGAAAACGATCAGTTCAGATGAAATTTCACTGTCACTTGAAGTTGCTCTTTGCTTTTTTAAAGACATATTATATGGCTTAGTATCATTAATAAATGGCTTACATCAGTAAATGGGACCGGGGTGGGGTACGCGACACGCAGCTGGTGTATAAATCTGCTGACTTAATCTATTGCACTAATGGGAAGATAATGGATTCAATCAACCACCCAAGTTGCATTATATGGCTTAGTATCATTAATAAATGGCTTACATCGGTCTGCTTCATTCCAATTCATACTTCAAATACAATTCAAAAAATACATTTCTAGTCGCATGTGTGGATTCAAACTTACACCTCTTCTCACATGCAATCAGTATAAAATCACGAGGTTTACTATGAAAGCAGATCCTATTAGCTGAACACCGTGGAGTACACTCAGGCGGGCTCCCAGATATTAATGAAATCGGTAACAATAATGAAACAGACACCGAATGAAAGCTTGTATCATCACTGTCAGTCAGCCACTGGTGTATGTTTCCTTTCACTTGCTGCTGATTTTGTGAAACTAGATAAGTTAACTGGCAAACATTGTATGTTTCAGTAAAGTTGATATTAGCATGACCATTGGTTTTATTTTATTTAGGATTGAGATTAAGGCTGAAGGCTTGCTTGACAATTTTTAAAACCACATCAGCAAACTGACAGTGAGAATGAGAGGGAATAACACACACCAGGGAACACATGCTCAGCTATTGAACACACTTCTGCAATTTTGAAAATGAGCTGAGTGCATTGATCACAGTAGGAGCAACATTACAACAGCAGCCTGAACAAAATCTGCCAATTTAACTCCCTGTTGGGTACAACACAATTATGTGACTAAATAAGAGATCATTAAAGATTTTATTCTGACATTTCTGAAGGCATCCAGAAGCACAAGCAAATTTCACAAAAGTTTCAATCGCATAATGGGAGGAGAGCAGGTGTAGAACACTGATGTTTGTAAACTAGGATATTATCGAGCTGAGCTCTAAGCAGAACATCTTCTGCCTGTGGTCTTACACAATGTTTCAGTCAGCATTTTACACACAGCCAGATGGTTAAGGCTCACAATTACATCCATACTTCTCAACTCGTTAGCAGGGTAGACATGGAAAGCTGGTTGGATTAAAAATCCAGAAATATATATTTAAAATCTCAAACACAATTCTCCACTTAATTTAAGGAAATTATTTTAATTTGAAAAAAGTTAAATCCTTCAAGTTTTCTTTATTTGTGGGTTATTTGTGCCCATGGGTGTGCATGGATCAGCTTCTGTTAAATGTGAAGCGGGTTCCTCTCTGTCATCATTCAGCTGCATTGGATCCACTCACCTCCTTCTCGTCTGAAATATCCAGAGCCACGACCCACATCAAGTGGTCAGCCCGGGCACCATCCTTACCTCCCTCTGATTTTGTCTACCAGTTGATACTCTGCAGTATGATCCAGGTTGCGGACATGCTGCTTGAATAAACAATCAAGTCTACATTTGCTTCCAGGTGGTCAGGTTGCTTGTCTGACATACAATTATGGACAAAGATCACCTGTATCAGTCTTCAGAGCCTTCCGGAAATTCCCGAGATTCTCTTCCATTGGAAAAAAAAGGAGCTGCAGATGTTGGAATCTTAAGCAAAACCAGTGCTGGAAGAACTCAACGGGTCAGGCAGTGTCTGTGGAGGGAATGGGCAGACGATGCCCGATTGGGCAGAGATGACGCCTTCCGGAAGACTGCCGCGGAGAAGTCGGAGCCAGGGCCTCTTGGGCTGGAGGGGCCTCGTGGGCTGGAGGAGCCTCACAGGCTGGAGGACCCTCGTGGGCCAGAGCCGGAGCCTCGCAGGTTGGAATCGGAGCCTCACGGGCTGGAGGAGCCTCGTGGGCTGGAGGAGCCTCGCGGGTTGGAATCAGAGCCTCGCGGGTTGGAATCAGAGCCTCGCGGGTTGGAATCAGAGCTTCGCGGGTTGGAATCGGAGCCTCGCGGGTTGGAATCGGAGTCTCGCAGGTTGGAATTCGAGCCTCTCGGGTTGGAATCGGAGCCTCGCGGGTTGGAATCGGAGCCTCGCGGGTTGGAATCGGAGCCTCTCGGGTTGGAATCGGAGCCTCGCGGGTTGGAATCGGAGTCTCGCAGGTTGACGAAGCCTGGGTCGGCAGAGCCCGCGGCTGGGGCCTGGTTCGGCGCCACGGAAGTGTCAGGCGAGGACCCGGCAGCGATTGTGGAGAGGTCGGTGCGGCGGTCGATGATGGCGCCGACCTACAAACGAGGACGGACACGTGGAAGTGAGGACGCTGCTGCCGGGGGGAGGAACAAAGGAGGAGCCGGTGTGGAGGGAGAGAGGGGGAAGAACAATGAACAATGGAGAACTCAATGTGGGGGGGGCCACTGTGAGGGGGGGACGGGGGACGGGGAGAACAAAGGGGGACCTGGCGCGGATACTTTGTGACTTTATGTGGCGACTATTGCATACCCTGGGTATGCAAGCAAAGAATTTCACTTGTCACATGTGATAATAAAGCATTCATTCATTCATGTTTCAGATCAGGACCCTTCTTCAGTCTATTCCACTCCCTGCTAACTGTACGAAGCCGGACACGTGACTCTAAGACAGGTTTGATGTCACTTTCTTTCTTGCATCTTTGACTACAATGATCCCAGACACTCCTCCCCAGGTCAAGTCAATCATATCAAGATTGGTTCTCCCATTATCCCTGTGCTAACCGATGTATATTAGTCTCTCAGTATGTCCTTCAGTCTTTTTTGCAATTCTCATTTTTATTTATAAATACTTCAAACCACATCCATTTCTAACCTTTGCATCTCTCCTCAACTCACTAAGATGACTGAATTGCTCTATCTTAATGACTCCACAAGACTGCCACTTTGCTCAAATCTTTCCAACAGCATCCTCTCTCCACTAACTTTCCTATTACTTACTGACCTATGGTTCCAAAGTTTTTCCTTTGCAATCCTTCTTAGATATATTTATTCTGATGATGAAAAACCACCAATGGGCGGCATGGTGGCACTGAAGTAGAGTTGCTGCCAGGGGCTCAGGTTCGTTCCTGACTATGGGTGCTGTCGGAGCGGAGTTTGTACGTTCTCCATGTGACCACGTGGGTTTTCTCCGGGTGCTCCGGTTTCCTCCCACATCCCAAAGACGTACAGATTTGATGGATAATTGGTCTCTGCAAATTGCCCCTGGAGTGCAGGATGTGAAAGGATAGCATAGAACTAGCGTACTATGATTGATGGTCGGCCTGGACCCGGTGAGCCAAACGGCCTGTCTCCAAGCTGCATCTCAGAACAAAACAGCTCTACATATCATTAACTTCTTCACAAAGCCTACCTATTTGACCAAGACTTTGGGCATCTCTCCTGGTATCTCCTTATGTGACTCAGTGCCAATGTTTGCCTGCTTTGCATGTAGGCATATAAGTTGTTGCTGAAACTATGACAACTCACAAATCATTGCCTTGCTTTTTTTCCTGTGCCATTAACCTGATCCCAACACACAACTGACCCATCCCAGTGATATTTCTTCCCTTGCATTCTCTTCCTATTCCTATCTATGCTCTTCGAAGACGTATTACATTTTCCTATCCTGCCATCTAATGTCTGGCAAGAGACTGCAGGAGTTCCTGCAGTCCTGTTGGAGATACTTCTGCACCACAGAGATTGGCACAGGAGCTCAAACTCTTCATAGGACAGAACACCTTGATATAAATGAGAGGACAATTTAATACTATTTGGCTGATCATTCAATGTCAATCTCAAATGACATTGGAAAACCATCAAGACAAAGTATTACAACCTCAAAAATGCAAATTATATTTATGATAAATATTGCAAGTTCCATGCAAAGAGTTAGTGGCTGTAAATGAAGCAACAATTCACTCTCCTGACAGTGACATTCCATTCTATCAGAGTGAAAATTAACTGAGCCCACCAAGTTCTGTGTTTTGTGGAAAGGATTTTCTATTTTGGAATAATGTTTGGATATGTAAAGCCAAAGTACAATGAGGTAACTCATTTAAGCACCAATTCATGAAATCAATGTGCCACATCTGATTAGGGAGCACTGATGATCACCGGTGAAGTGTTTTCCTTGCAGAAACCTGTGTATTGGGAGCCAAAGATAACTAGTGACTAATGGGACATTTTTCGTGGTTCAGTATTTCTCAAAGGGGAGATACAGTTTTTCCACAGGACAATGCAGTGTATATTGTGGAACTTTAACTTGTGCTGCTGCCACAATGTGGCAAGACGTTGTCGAGTATTATGATTCTGGCCGAATCACTGCTTCATACATCTTAGTGTTGATATTCCACAAACATGGCAGATGTAGCTGAGAAATTATATAAACCATGACTACTACAGATGCAAAGATCAAAGAACTGTAATCAGATGACATCACTGTTGTACAAAACTGTTTAGTGGAATCTGAAGTTGCGGGTCAATGAGTCACAGCATACCCATATACAAGCCCAATTCCACTGCAGACCAGGCAGGACAACGCACAGAGGCTCATTTTCTTTTCCCTTCTCCTGACTGTAAATCTGAATCACAGTCACACATTTTGCTCATGTTGTTCCACATATTGGGAGACTTGCTGCCGAAATTCTTGAAAATTGTGGGTGAGCAGTTAAGCTGAATGCAGACTACACTCAGGGAGGGAGTTGGTCGAAGTGATATTATTTTCAAGCTATGATGTTAACAGCTACAATTATACTGGTCTTTTCTTTGAACTACCATTACCCAATCTTGATGTTGTCTCCACTTCATTGATTTATAATTCCAGCTACTGTTGATATCACTAGGTTCCTTGTGTTTGCGTTCATGTCTCATTCCCATCTCTTCCAAAGCTTCCTGATCATATTGTTTCAATCCAAGAGGCACACTTTACAGGCACAGGGAATGCCCTGGTTACAGTTCTGTGATTGCGACCCTGTCCTTGTCCTTAATTTTTCTGCGATGTCTGAGGCAGTTAATCCACTATTGTCCATCTCCCTTACACTGACTTTGACTGCTCCCATGGTCCCCCTCCCACCAGTGTATTTCAAATAAATGTTTCTCTTCATGCTTCCTTCTCCCCATCATTATTTCCATCCTTCCCCTTGAACATATCAACAACAGGTTTAGTCATGTGATGTGTATACCTAGTTTGAGAAGCTGCACTATTCCCATCAACCTCTTGATAACTTCTATAATATCTCTTTCCTACTGGCACTGGCCCACAACCTCTGGGCAACTGTGAGCCACCTGCCCTGTGTGGAACACTTTACAGAGGGCTCACCAATATGACACACCTGTCAAAAGTATAAAACGCTTTTCAAAATTCCACAAAAAAATTAAAGAATTAATTCAAAATCTATATTTGGGACTTTTTTAAACATCCGCACACTTTTAAAAAGGCAACACAGAATTAATAAACCAAAACAAAGTACAGAGCTCACCACTGAAATGAATAAATTTGCAGAGTTCAGTGGACATCTGGGGAATTGCTCAGTTCACTGCCCACCACGGGATATCCAGCTGTACCCAGCGTCAGGCTGCAGCTGGCAACTCACCACAAAAATGCTCCATAACCTTGGTGTTTGTAGCAACCACTTACACGGAGTGAAGTAAGCCGTTTCAACTGGAATTGCCAATATTTTCTTGTAAGATCGTCTTTAACATTGAGGTTAAATATTTGTGGAATCAATATAAAAAAACTGTTATTTTCTGCCTCCACCATAAATTGTTTCCTTTGCAAACTACTTACTGAGATTCCCATTCCCAAGTTAAATTTTAAATGTTTCTTGCTATCTCACATTCTGCCTCCACAAACATCCATGTTTGCTGCACACATTGCCAATACACATTACCCCACTGTTTAGATAGTTCTCACTTTTGAGATCTGCAATATCTATATACTGTATTACTAAAACTCTCTGTTTGTATATATGCGTGTGATGAATCAAAACTCCACCAAAACCTTTCATTGAGAGTTCCATTTAAAAAAATCGTGATTTTCATTGGGGGGGGGGGGGGGGGGGGTGGGGGATGCGGTAGGGAGGAGGTGAGGAGTGGGGGAGCAGGGGGATAGAGGAAGAGGAGGGGGTAGTGAGAGGAGGCGGTAGGGAGGAGAGAGGGGTTATGGAGGGAGGGAGGGAGGGAGGGAGGGAAGGAGAGGGAGGGAGGGAGAGAAGGAGGGAGGGAGGGAGGGGGAGGGAGGGAGGGAGGGGGAGGGAGGGAAGGAGAGAGAGAGAGAGAGAGAGGGAGGGAGGGAGGGAGAGTGGGAGGGAGGGAGGGAGGGAGGGAGAGGGAGGGAAGGAGAGAGAGAGAGAGGGAGGGAGGGAGAGGGAGAGAGCGAGAGAGAGAGGGAGGGAGGGAGGGAGGGAGGGAGGGAGAGGGAGGGAAGGAGAGAGAGAGAGAGAGGGAGGGAGGGAGGTAGGGAGGGAGGGAAGGAGAGGGAGGGAGAGGGAGGGATGGAGAGAGGGAGAGAGGGAGGGAGGGAAGGAGAGGGAGGGAAGGAGAGGGAGGGAGTGACTGAGGGTATCCGTGTATGCGGATTTTAAAATAACTGAGTCTCCCCGCGCTTGCGGGATATGCAAATGACTGCATCGCTGAGGCTGGGGCGAAGGCACTGCTGCTCCGGGCCCGCGGGGAGGGAGGGAGAGGAGTGGGACCCGGGGCGAGGACAAGGCCACAGCCTCGGCCTCTCCCTTCCCCGGCTCCAGGCCGCTCGGCCCGTTCCCCCCCGACAGCCCTCGCCTAAAGTACAAATTGTGGAGTTCAGAGACAAATAAATAAATGATGGGTCTTTGTCCCAAACATTATGGAGGGCACTGTAGCTCTGGAGGAAATTCCAGCACTATTTTTCTT
Source organism: Malacoraja senta (assembly GCA_038087875.1). Taxonomy (NCBI): domain Eukaryota; kingdom Metazoa; phylum Chordata; class Chondrichthyes; order Rajiformes; family Rajidae; genus Malacoraja; species Malacoraja senta. Next base: position 54,832,397 of record CM075984.1, read on the forward strand.
GGTAAGATCATGGTAATAACGCATATCAACCAGCACATTAACGTTAACAATATTTGTTTAAAATACAATTCCAGACCTATCAAAAAGCAATTAGCATACCGTAAGTGGTCTTGATTAGATTAAGTGAATTGCTGTAACAATTTTTCAACAAAATATTACATTTTGTTTATTAAATTTGCACTTTGCTGCAACAACCTCTCGGGCATCATATGTTGCTTTTATTGTTGCAATTAAAATATATTTTAGATTAATGTACAAATTACAAATAAAGTGTACACACAAGGTTCATCTATTGCCATGACGATTTCCATTATAAAGCATGCGTTGATTATGTCCGTTTAACAAGAGGCTCAGGCAAGGGTAATACAAATTTGACACATGACAGTCTGCCTTGGTCATATTGGGAATTTATACATGTGCAGTGTAACACCGCAAACTTCTGGGATCAGAACTTCTTATTAGTCTTGCATAGGATTATTTACTTCCTTTGGGAAGATTAATTAAATGGGCTCTTGCACTGAATATTTAAATCTACAACCTACTGACAAACACACATACATAGGCAAGCTTGTGTATAGGAAGATGATGTTATGAGGAATAGGAGCAGGTTGTAAGGCTGTTCAAGCTGCCCCCACCATTGATCAGCTTCCAGAGATGCTAAAGGAAGTCCAATACTCTGTAGCGGGAACCTGCACCCAGAGGAACCTACAGAGGTGGATACAATTACAGCTTTGAAAATACATTTGGACAGATATATTGTATAGGAAGGGTTAAGAGGGCTATGGGCCAATACAGGCACATGGGACTAGCCCAGTGGACAAGGTGGGCCGAAGGGCCAGTTTCTGTGCTGTACAGCTCTTTGACTCCAGCATCAGTTTTCTGCACCATCCCTTGATTTCCAGAATACTCTGGTACGTGGTAGAGCATCATTCTAGCCCCTTTGGTCCTTCCTTCCTCCTGAACACTCATGAGTTGGCACAATGCTGTGCTCCTGTGCTATGGCACTGGCCTTTCCTCCCTTGTGCCGCGACTGGCATTATTTCTGCCTCTCCCCCCCGTGACTCTGGCACGATTCCTGCCTTTCCCCTGTGCACTGGGACTCTGGGAGTCTGCGACTGCACCCCCCCCCCCCGTATACTGGGACTCTGGGACCCTGTGACTTCATCCCCACCCCCCCTGCATACTGGGACTCTGGCACGATTCCTGCCTCCCCCCTGTGTGCTGGGCCTGTCTCCCTCTCTTTGTTTCACTGCACAGCTCTGGTAACAACGGTACTACGTTACTTGTATAATAACTTGTAACTATGGTGACAGGCTCAGTGGTCAGCGACCACTTTTGAGCTTGTTACCATGGAGATGTCTGTACTTCAGTGGTGTTCTTCAACTGGAAGGGAAGGTGGAGGGATGTGGATAGTGTTTGCTTTGGATTAATGAGCGATACGTCAGGGCCATCCCCAACCACCTCAGTGTTCAATGGCTGAGGCATTCACCCTGGTCTCACGAAACTACACCTCATGGCCTCTACACCTACCTCACAGAATGGGTGACACTCCCAGAGTGAGCATAAGCCAAGAGCCAGGACTTCAACATGTTCACAGCCCAGAAGTGCTGTTCGCCTGTCTCTAATTGTAAAGGACCTACATTTGTCTTCACTAATCTTTTCCATTTACATATCTGAAGAAGCTTTTACAGTCAATTTTTATATTCGCCGCAAGCTTTCTTTCATGCTTTTTCCCCCCCCTCTGAATGAACCCTTTTTCCTCCTAGGTTGAGTTCTAATTTTCTCCCAGTCCTCCGGTTTGCTGGTTCCTCTGGCCAATTTATATGCCTCTTCCCCGGATTTAACACTACCCTTGATTTCCCTCGTCAGCCACGGTTGAGCCGTCTTTTCCGCTTTATTTTGTAGCCAGACAGAGATGAACAATTTTTGTAGTTTAAATCTTTACCATTGCATCTCCACCTCTACCCTTTAAGTATAATTTGCCCTTTTTTCCTAGCCAATTCCATCTCATAACTTCAAAGTCTCCTTTCTTTAAGTTCAGGACCCTAGTCTCTGAATTAACCGTGTCACTCTCCATCCTAATGCAGAATTCCACCATATTATGGTCACTGTTGCCCAAGGGGCTTTGCACAACAATATCGCTAACTAATCCTTCCTCATTACACAATACCCAGTCTAGGATGGCCTGCCCTCTAGTCGGTTCCTCTACATATTGGTAGAATTCAAGATTTGAGATTTGTAATAGAAAAAATCACATGTGGTTAAAGTGCACATTGTCAGATTTCATTAAAGGGTATTTTTATACATTTTGGTTTCACCATGTAGAAATTACAGCTGTCTTTATACATAGTCCCCCCATTTAAGCGCGTAATAGTCTTTTTATCTTGACGGAAGGTGGGCGACGCTGGCAGGGAGGCGGGCCGTGGCCAGTGACTGACAGTGGAGGCGGACAATCAGTGTGGCGATGGCGCCGGAAGGGGCGTCGCCGTCCCGGCCGTGACTGACAGGGAAGGAGACCAATTTATGCATGTGCAGTTTTAAAGATTTTTAAACCGTAATACCTTTTAAAATATACCACTGATCGGAACAAAACTTGGTGCATTTGTAGCACAGGATAATGGTGAGTAGGGTGCCGAAAAATCATAGAGCTATCGCATATCGTTTTTGCACAAATATAAAAACAACGCAAACCGGAAGATAACAAGATGAGAGTTTGTTATTTGTAGATATCTATATAATTAAAAGTCTCATCTTGACCACTTCCTGTCTGCTCTGTATATTGATTTTAGAAAAAACGCTACCCTGTATCGCTGTGATTTTTGGCCATCTTACTCATAATCCCACTCCGCTGAGCCAGCCCCTAGCATTTTTCCCATCGATTAAAAATAAAAAAGTTATGAGTGTTTAAAAACCTTGAGATCAGCTGATTGGTCCTCTCGCCTGTCAATCACCGCAATTAAGGTAACGCCCCTTCCGGAGGGGGGCAGGACTATAAAACCCCGGATGCCTAGACGTGAGTCAGTCACTCTGCAAGATCGCGAGGGAGAGGCCACGACTGTCATTCTAAGCTGTGAATCAACTGAACTGTGAGTCTGCAATGTACTTGCAATAAATGATTTGTTAGCCCTTAATGACAA